>JAJJMB010017545.1:2226090-2277711 GCA_023531105.1 Papaver atlanticum | reverse complement strand
CTAAGATCGTGACATCGAAATAAAAATTGGTTTAGAAGCTCGTCCAAGAGTGACATCGGTAAAAAATTACCATCAATCAATTTATCTCGGCGAAAATACTCCCCAGAAACTTAGATTTGGACGATAAATACTTGCTAAGATCGTGACATCGAAATAAAAATTGGTTTACAAGCTCGTTCAAGAGTGACATTGGTAAAAATGGAAAATTACCATCAATCAATTCATATTGGTGGAAATACTCCCCGAAAACTTAGATTTGGATGAACTATACTCTCTAAGATCGTGACATCGAAATAAAAATTGGTTTAGCTGAAGAAACCATGTCCAAGAGTGACATTGGTAAAAAACTTGGATATCGAGTCCTGTCGACGAAGCCAATCAAAGTCGTTCGTGAATTCATAATGCCAACCAATCAAATAAACTAGTTTCACTTGATAACCTAACATACTTGCCAATATTATCGGCCGATCGGTCTGATACGACCAATAATGCGATATTACCGGATATTCATGTATCGCTGATATTTTATGTTTCGTCCAGATTAAAGGCCGAAACATGATAAAATCCGATATTATCAGTCGCTACGACCGATATTAACTATGTTCATTATGAGACCCGTGACATCTTAATTGTAAGAGCTAGCTAGAATTGCTTCTAAGAATATGAATTGGGATTTTAATCAAAAAAAGTGCACCAAAAAGCATTTATGATCTTCCAAGGCACTAGCTAGTACTATATTAATCATTTATTATTTTGCTTCTAGGAATATGAATTGGGAGTAAAATAGTGCAATGTAGTTGGCTCAGTTCTAGTAAAGAAAAGATACTACTATATCCAAGGCACTAGTAGTAAAGGAATTAGCTAGTACAATAATAAATAGTTTGCAGTGGTATTTTTTAATCATTGATCATTTTTACTTTAACAATTTGTGCTGAATATTCTTGTGGGACCATGTCATAAATACCAGCCCCATCACTAAATACTAGGAGTATATATATGGAACATTCCTATGATGGATTCTTGGATTTTGGGGGTACATACCTATGATAGTTGTACTTTGGTACTTCTTGTTATGTGTGACTGAAAGAGAAATACTACTATAACAAGAACAAGTATTGTATACCCCACAAGATCTGATAACTTTTGGACTTATCAAAAACAATAAAAAACATTTTCCCCGTTGGGTATAGCCTTCTCACACCTTTTTTAATTTACTTTTTTTGGTATAACAAGAAATAAAGCAGAGAAAGAAAACAACCTAACTATATGCTTCTCACACTTTTGACTACATAAACAAGTACAATACTATTCTTAAATGTAGCAGTATCTTTGATCAGAGTAATGAAGCCTTTTTTTTCTATTTTTTTTTTTAATTTATTAATTATTTAGTAAAACATTTTTTTTTTGGACTTTATTAACATTTTATTTTTGGTAAAATTTGGGACCACATTATTTGGAAATATATTAGCTTAGATAAAAGTGATTGATTGTATGGAGTAATTGCTCCTAACAGGGTTACTGATAGGGTTATGGGTGTTATCAGACCTTGTGGAGTATATTCTCTCCTTCAAAAGTAGTATTTTGTCAATCACCATGCACGCTACTGCTTTTGCCAATCATCATTACGCTTCAGTTTTTCATATTTCACTCCCCCTGATTACGCAATCATAATGAGTATTTTATTTTTTGTCTGCATGCAAAAGAAGAAGATCTAGGTAGCCATAATAAGTATCTTGTTGCTTTTTTTGGGTACATGCAAAAGAAAAGATAGAGCTCTTCAGTACTCCTCTTCTTCTGTTTTTCCAAATAATATAGAGAAGATAATTTTTTGTTTCCAAAATTTCTGTCACATTGGGTTGGCTTGACCCAAATTTGGCATTGGTGCCAAGATCCCTTGTGGTCCAGTCTTTCCATACATTATTGCTATATTTCTTCCATTTTGGTTGGGGCTAAATTAAAATTAAAATCTGATAATTATCATAAGGGTTTATGTTATGTTATATAAGGTATATTACGGAAAACTGAATTGTATTGATTAACAAACAAATATTAAGCAAAGAATTTGAACACAATGAGCATATATTAAAGAACCAATATGTTTATATTATTCATTCTTCAACTAAACCAAGCAAAATAATACCAACATCCTAAATAATTAAATCAGAATAAATAATTTCCAAAAACAAAAACCGCATTATTCGAAAGTTTCTTTGATAATCTGCTCTACTAAAACCATCGCATCTGGTACTCGTGTTGCATAATTAGCAGGATGTGATGGAACTTCAAGTACCTTTTCTTCTAGAGGTGTCTCCCTTGGTATTTCTGGTGTGACAGACACAGTTTCACTAACAGGATCATTCGAAGGAATGAGAGCATGGACACCATCCATTTGACCAAAAGCAGAAGCAGGAAGAATAAGATTGTCAACATGATCTTGAACTTCAGTTAACAAGGGAATGCCAAGAACCTTGCACACGCCATCAATAGTTATGGTGATCCTTAGTTTTCTTAGTACAGGAATTACTACCTTTGGAATTATTTTGTTCCTCTCGGTATTGTTGTTATTGGAACTCATTTTCTTTGTCTAATATATCAATCTATCTTTTATGCTGGTGTGGTTTGTATGACCTATTTTTTTTAGGTTAGGAGCATTATCTCCAATTACCTAATTTAGGTTAGGAGCATTAATTAGGAGCATTATCTCAAACAAAATATAACAGTTTCCATATCGATAAATATATGCTCATATACGCGTACAACACCACATTGATTTGAGTATATATATAATTTATCTAAATACGGAAAAATAGCACGAAAAATTGTGTGAACACAACACCATGTTGATTGAGTATATGCTTTATCTAATTACAATAGATCATAATCATGTACTCTTGGCTAATGAGCCTCTAGCATAGTGTCACACCCCACGGTCACATCTAGATCTAGATCTAGCCATGTAACAAAAAAATACCACTCAAACACAATATAATTAAAAACCTCCAGCCAAGCGCTAACCATGCCTAAATTCTCTTTTGGCTTTCGTATATTGGTCAACACCATAAATTACAGCTATGATTGGCAATAGAAATTTATATTGGGATCATTTTTTGTCTTCAAAAGATTAATATACTATGGTCATAACCCTAATTTTTAAATTTGCAATGGACACAAAAGTAGAATGTTGATAAACTGAAATAAAACCATTTTTGGCTCTATTTTTGGCACTATAAATCTCACACAAACACGCGAAAATATCCCCTTCTTGTTTGGATCATGAATTTTTAAAGAAGGCCTGCTGATTAAGGACGCGGCCATTGGCCACTTTGTACATTAATTTTAATTCATTTTTTTTTCATTTCTCTAGATAAATATTAATTTATTTAATTAATTATTAATCAATACAAAGAGGGTTTCCAACAAAAATTTATGGAACACCAAACGGTCTAATGGTTCGTACCCCTTCGTATTACAGTGTACATATTAACCGAATAGATTTGAAACACCAAAAGATGTGAAGATTACAACAGGTGTGTCGTGTGGGGACACATATTGCATCCATTGGATGTCTATAAAAGCTTTACTCGTATCTGCTAATAGCATTCTGCAAAAACAAAATCCTAAATGCTTTATTTTTTTAAAAAATATTTCATCAGTAATAGTAATGGATATTTTGCCGGAATTAACTCCCGAGATACTACAGCACCTCCCAAGTACAGAAAGTATTTTGGAAAGCAAACGTGTATGCAAAGAGTGGAATTTTGTCCTTGCGGACAAAATAATTGGACTCCTTTTCGGTTTCACTAAAAAAATGAGGGACGAAAAAGTTACGCAACTCTTCTACAAAGATCAAATTAAGAAGGAAGATTTCGACACAATGGAGGAAGATTTCCATCAGATGTTATTTGGAAACAATGGTAGCTGGGATTTTGGATCCTATAATGAAAACATGTCACACCAAATCATTGGATCTTGCAATGGTCTGGTATGTTTTTATGTTTCACACCACGGCATACAAGATCCTATTTAAATTATGAATCCAGCAACGGGTGAGCACCTCCATCTTCCACAAATAAGCGATCCAACACCAACGCCTCAAATTAGTTGGGATGCACGATACGTCATCGGGGGTTTCGGCTACTGTCAACATACCGGTGAATACAAAGTAGTTCGAATTCATGTGGACGGTAAAGTGGACGTACACACTCTAGGCGACAAAAGGGGATGGAGGAACATCGGGGATTTTCCTTTTACTTTTCGGGATTCAGGTGTGTACACACATGGTTGTATTTTTTGCATAAATCATCATTGTTATTATAATATTCAGATAGTATCTTTCAATTTGGACAATGAGAC
The DNA here is from genome assembly GCA_023531105.1 of Papaver atlanticum. Lineage (NCBI taxonomy): Eukaryota > Viridiplantae > Streptophyta > Magnoliopsida > Ranunculales > Papaveraceae > Papaver > Papaver atlanticum. The sequence goes on along the minus strand of JAJJMB010017545.1, from coordinate 2,273,358 downwards.
ATTACAGTCACATTCGCCACCCCTACGTCATGTTCCTGAGAGTGAAGGTTTCAGTCATCCAACACTTGGGATGGTCTTGTCTGGAGTTCGCCTTTTATTTTACTACCTTCATGATATTAATGATCTCTGGATTAATTTTTGGGCACCCATTTCCGATGATGATATTCATGCACGGGCACCCGGTGTAGAATGAAATTGGGAACCTAAGAGGAGCATTTTCTTGGTAGGGCCTTGGGATCTATTATGGCCCCCTTATAAGATGATAGCCATGGGAAATAACGAAGACATCCTATTGCAAAACAACTGCTATTTAGCGCATTATGTTGAACTCACCAGAACTTTGACAGAAATTGCGGAGACAAGGTGGGTAAAGGTTAGAGTTATTCCTCACATGAGGAGCGCCGTCTTGTTGAAGAATCTTGGAAGACAATCCGAAACGTGTACTGATAATGTCCATGCCACTAACAAATTCCTTGTGTAGTGTTTTTGTTTTGATTAGAGTAATGTAGTTTGGTGTTCAATTTTTATTTGTTTTTCTAATAGTACTATTTCTCATCTTTGATTTTTTTTTTTGTATCTTGTTTGGACCAAAAGTTGTTTTTGAAATTTGAAGAATCGGATTTGGTCTTATTTTGGGTAATAATGGTTGGTATTTTATTTAATGGAGTTAATGCTTTTAAACATGTATACCCGACGAATTTAGAGGGGGACTTTTTTTTATGGTGGTAAATTTGGTATAGAGGGAGGCATTTCTGTATTCCAGTTGTATTTATGGTTATAAATTTTGCAAATCTATAGTTTATAAAAGTAAATCCGAGAGAGCCAAAAGAAAAATGTAAAAAAAGTGAGAATTTGAGATGAAAAAGGTATACGTCATTGATAGATAAATCAACAATGATGATGTTTTTTAAAATTCACACGAATGAAAAAGATTTCATAACTGATGGGGATTTGAGAAGTCGGAAAAACAATGTTGATTACGTGACTAATCGGGATTCTTTTTGTAGATGAATTATAGATTTGAATCTGGTGTACTTTGACACCAAAACACAAAACCTGAATATAAATAAATGGGCAAAAGAAATTAGAGACATATGTATAACACATCATTTTAATTTCCAGAGTTGTGTTATTATGACTTTTTTATTAATAAATAACTAAGAAATATAAGAAACACTGATCAATAAGAAACCTATTTTGTCAATCTAGTCTCTTTTTGCATCATGAACTATAAATGCCACGTCCTAGTCGTTAATATCACGAAACAAGTGTTCTTGAAGCCGATCAACTCGTTCTTGAAGTATATTCACATGTTGTTGGAGACCAAAAATATCACGATCAAAGGGACAACAACATCTGCTTTCCCCATGCACCAATTCCACACAATGCTCCTCGACGGCAAATGCATTAATCTCACGCAAACGCCAATAATCTGCATGCTTCCTCATGCAGATTATGAACACGCCGAGTCTAGGCTGAAGAACTCGTACATTGTAATCTGAGATCTTAAAATCATCTTCTAGGGTTTTTCTTAGTGAATTGTATCTAACAGTTTTAGGACCCATAGCAATAAATTGGTAGCAATAGGATGTGCAGTTCATTCTGATCGAAAAGGAAGAGCGATTTGTAGGAGAAGAAGAACTCCCTGTGTTGACAATTAGATATGGTGGCAGAAAAAGTGTAGGTTGATTTATTTATTAAGTTCTTTATGTTCAGAAACTACATCAGATTAAAAAGAAAATTAGATGAAGATGGAATATTCATTCCATATATATATATACTAGGGCTTAACCCGTGCCGTAATGGCACGGGAATGTATCATATTTAACCAACAAAATAGGCATCCCTGCAAGATTGATGTTAAAAGACATGCTTGATTGAATTCTAGCTATAAAATAAAAAAACCTAAATTACTACCGCTTCGATCCCAAAATCATAAACTGAATATTAAACCATAGATAGTTTTTTGTATCTCTAAAAAAAAAGCATACTGATGGTAAATCAGTAGCTGAAAACAACCAAGTTGGATTTAGTTTATACAATTAAAACCCTAAAGTTTATAATGGCATCAAATAAACAAAGCCCAAACGGAAAGCCTACCAAAACAAAACAAATTTGGAGTTTCAGGCCTGCTTAGCTTTCCTGAATGCATCCAGTGAATTTTGAGACATCAATAAAATTCCTTGAACAAACTGTGAAAGATAAAGACTAAAGTTGATAAGATTTAAATTTAAATAGAAGCAAAAGAGGTTTTAACGATCCACCAAACTTGTTCCTGCCATCCATTTACCTTATGTCATGTTGAATTTATTTTCAGATTCCTAATAAAAGGGTTAATTCATGCCTGCTCATGGGTGATTAAATTTTTAAATCTAAGATTAAAAAGAAAGAATGACCATCCATTATGGCAAATTGAGCAACAATCTAAAAATGAAACATAGATTCAAGATGTAAGGACGTCCATTTGAATCCTTCATGAGAGAAACATAGTTTTGAGATGTTTAAAACAACTACTTAATTTCTCAAAAACTGAAGTCACAAAAGAAACCTGATTAATCTACACTTGAGAATCCTTGTGATAACGCAGTTCTTTCAGTGGTGTGCACATCTCTAAAACCAGGATCCTGATTCATCACGAAACCATCCAAAATGGGAAACCTGTAAATAAAAACATCAAATCAAAATTTCAATTATACTCAAAATCATAGACAAACCCATAATAATAATAAAAAAATCACTTCCTAATTTAATCATCTAACACCTAAGGAACATGAATAAACCTTGTTTAACAGTTTATTTATGTTGTTGAATCTCATGAATAATTGCAGAGATTTTTCAATGCTTCAGGGAATCCAGTACGAATGATTATGATTCAAATGAAGAAAAGAAGAAGAATATTGATACAATTTTTGGTTTTTGTTGCTATTGTTTCTTCAGTGCTAGAGCATAGAACCGTTTCAATGCTAAAAAGAATTTGTCAATCTAAAAATATTTGTTTTTATGACTTTTTTATGAGAGAATATCTGCAATCTATCTTTCCTTCCCAATTTTCTTTCTGATTTTCGTTTGCTCAAAAATTGAGAATTAGAGTTCTTAAATCCACTTCTCCTGCCAGGTGTTAGTTTTATTGGAAGGTAGGTTTGTTATTTTCAGCCGAGCAAATTTCTTCGTTTTGATTTTGACTTTTGAGATGGAAGAAGATAATATGTAATGTATTCTTTCTCAATTAAAGTGTGTATTCATGGGATTGACTATAACTGTGGATTCATCAATTGGGAGGACAAATCAAGACCGCTTTTTATCTTTCCTAACTTAGCCAATCTTCAGGGAGAAACGAATACCTAGCTAGGGTATAACCTGTGCCGTAACGACATGACACAATAATAAGCAATTTTTCGTGTACTGATTTTTACTCATGTTGTTCATTTATAGCTATTATATCGCGTGACATTCTGGTATTTTTTTTTTTAATTTTCATTTATTTTAACCGAGTTTATTTTATTATTAGGACTATCAACCACATCTTCACAATTTCATAATGTTTATACATTTTATGGCAAAACAGAATTAACATAGTCTATTACTACTCATCAACACCCTCCACCACTACAAAACCAATTGCTACCACTCATTTCTCCACCATCAGCACCGCCTACATCCCGTAAGTCCTTGGGCGTACTTTTAATTTTAACCACAAACATCATGTATAAAAATTGATCCCGAAAACTCTTTTGTTAAGCCATAAAAAATCCATACAAACCAAATAAATCAACTTGCATAATTATTTACCTCAACCGGAAGCAATTGAAACAAGCATAGACATTATAGCACCGCAATTACACCGAAATTTGGTAAGCCTAAACAATTGATACCAAACAATAAAGCAAGATAACAAAAGTTTTTCTTAACCGGAAACAATTGAATCACACACACATCCATACACACATAATGGAATAAACATCAATTGTACCGAAATTTTGTTAAGCAAAAGCAATAAAAATATGCAATAAAATCAGGCTTTTCTTAAACAGGAAAACGATTAACTAACAAATTCGTTACCTCAAATTCCGCATCCTATTCTCCCCTTAAGATATGACATTAAGCGCCAGTTCAAGATAGAACTTTCCCCCATTGTGTTGTCATCCTCTCGCAAGACAAAAGAACAATAACAAAGAGCAACCTTTACCAGAGAAAGGTTGAAAACCGGTTTTAACTATTGCAATGCAAAAGTTGAAACCAAGAAACACATATGCTTTTATGCTAAACCAAAATGATTCAACATATTGTGACTTTTTCACATATTGTTTCAATCAGAATCCCTCATGATCCTTTGATAAATCCTACCAACATGCGCTAGAACTTAATCCCGCTAAATCAAAAAGTCACCCAAACCATAAGGATTCACACCTTATGAGATCGAATATTAAGGTCATGAAAACCAAAATCAAACATCCCATAAATCAATTTGCAATACACCATAAAAATTCAACATAAAATCAAGTATTGAAATTACCTCAATCTTTTAGGAAGTTTAATTATGAAACCAACGCAAAAAGAATGAGGTCATTCCGAGTTCGGACGAAGAAGTTATAGGCAAAACAGTTTTACACTCCTTCGTATTGACCAACCACTAGGATCGGTTACACAAATCCCTACTAGCTACTAGGATCGGTTACAAAATCCCTAACTAGCTACTAGGATCGGTTACAGTAGTTACTAGTGAAGGATCACAATACTAAACTGTTTTTGGCATAACTTTTGCATACGATGTCCGAATTCAGTGATTTTTGGCTCATTTTAACTATATAAACAAGAGCTATACATATATGATCAGTAGATATCAACATCATAAACTCAAAATTACCGTTTCTATAAAAAAAAGCTCAAATATAGATAGATAAGGTATGAGTATAGAAGAAAAGCAATCTCCCTAAAGATGTTAATTAGTCATAGAATAACCGAGAGATCATGTGATCAGTTTTTCATGTGCTTCCTCACCTTTCAAAATATTGAGCACCTAGGTGAGCATGCACATTCTAACAAAACTAGGTTGTGTTGAGTTCAGCCTTGTCTTGTTCGTCACGAGTGACTAAGACAGAATCATCATTCTTAACCTCTTGCTTGGTATGTTTTCTATTGTTCCGTCTCTTGTTTTTCTTCTTTGACTTGTGATGAAGAGTGTCATTATCACAATGTTTACTAGTACAAGAGATTTCAGACATGATGTCTTTCTTTAGTCTTTCAAGAAAACTCTTATAATTATTGTCACCAACAATTAACAGCTGAGAGTCATTCTTGTGACTAAATTTTGGTCCCTTCTTGGCTATAGAGGACTTCGGGACCCATTTAGAGTTGGGTTTCGCAGGAGCAGCTTTCTCCTTCATACCATCAGGACAATCGTCCTTTTGAATACTTTGCGAAACAACTTTTCTCCAATTTGGAACATCATATCTTATCTTTGCATTTACAAAGTCATCTCTCTTTCTATAATTGGGTCTTTTATGAGATGACCTTGTCGAGTGATATGCAAAATTTGAACTATCATTATAATAATTATTTTGTCTAAACTTTGGAAAATATCGATATGAGTTCCTTTGGGGAGCAATCTTAGCAAATTCGTTTGATACAAAAGAAAGTGTATCTTTTAACTTACGAATATTGCATCCCCATTCCATATCCCCTTTATTACCACAATAACAACAATGCTTAGTAACATGCGAAGTGTGAGTTTTAATTTTACCTTTTTGTGGATCCTCTTTCATTGGAGCTTGACGATTTTTCTTCCTCCTCTTCTTCTTATTATCTTTGTTCAACTTTGTTTCTTTCATGACATTAGCAGAAGTGCTCTCTTTGATTGTCGTACTTGAAGAGTATGGTTGAACATGATTCTTAGGCTTGACTGGTTTTACTTCTTTACAAGAAATACGAGCATTTTTTATATCAGTGGAAGCCTCTGGTTTAGAAGAATTTTTAGCTTTAACAAATTTTACTTCTTTGCTAATATTTGAAGCATCTATTCCCTTATAGCCCAATCCTCGTGTATCACGATGATTTCTACTTGCTTCTAACATTGAGGTTAAATTGTTTGAGCTAGCATTGAACTTTTTAAGGTCCAAATTTTCTTCTTCCAATATCTTGATTTTATCAAGAGCACTAGCTAGATCAGCCTTAAGGCATTTTTCTTGTGAAGGATATTCACCTTCTTTCTCTTCAAAATTCTTTTGTTGAGAGTTGATCCTTGCATCAGATTCAACAAGTTTCTCTTCCAACAAATGTACTTTTTCAAGAGCCGCATCACAATCTTTCTTAAATAATTCTGTTTGAGAAAGACTAGCACATACTTTTTCTTTAAGACTCTGTATTTGTTGAGAGAATTTTTCTTTCAGCAAGTTATGCTCTTCATCGAGATTCTAAAACTTTAAAGTTAAATCTCGTTCTCTTTCAAGTGCTGAAAGAAGTTCATTAGAACAAATAAGAAATTGTTTGCTCAATTCCTTTAGTTCAGATGTTTTTACACTTGATCTTTCATCCGAAATCTCAAGCATAGAACTCAAAAAATTCTTGTCATCAAAAAGAGATTTTTCAGAGTCTGAATCATTGATTGCGAATATAGGGCTTAACTTAATCACGTCTAGAGAACCTTACAACTTATTCTCAGAAGAGCAAGTAGAACTTGATGAAGAAGCCCCTTTTAAACATTTCTTAAAATCAAAACTTCCAATGTCTTGTGATACATTAACTGAGTCTTTCTTTAGTTTTCGCTCTCGCTTAACTTTACTTTGACTCATGTCTTATAGGTTGGATCGCATCAAACACAGATTGTTAGATCTTTTCGTGTTTGCCTGCTCTGATACCAATTGAAAAGACGAGGGTACCCAAATATATCTCAATCTAAAACTTTTCCACCTATAAGTCCTTTCTCCAAAAGTGATTGTCTATGGACTGAGTCGAAATAATACAACTAATAGTTTCACACTTCGTATGATCGTTTATAGATACGAGATCGAGACAATACGACAACAAGATAACTTGTGTGATTGACTATGGATACAAGATCGAGACAATACAACAACAAAGTATGTTTACTTGATAATAGGTTCGGACTTAACCAAACACAATAGGATTTCTATCAAGTAAATAGGAATTAACGTTTGTGTATTTTACTTCTAATTATAATAAAACAATTATAATTGCGGAAATAGAAAAGTAAAAGACACAACAAGATTTTGTTAACGAGGAAACCGCAAATGCATAAAAACCCCAGGACCTAGTCCAGAATTGAATACTCTCATAATTAAGACGCTATACAAAATCAAACCAACTTCGTACAGTTGAGACCAAGCAACTAAACTTATACTTCACCTAGTTCCCTCAATATCCCTGCGCCTCCAACTTATAATAAGTCACGCACTTGGTACAATTCCTTTGGTTCGTATTCCAAACAGTAAAGGAACAACAAATCTGTTCGGTAAGAACTCTTTTCAAACAATGTGATATGAGTTTGAGAAAAGGCTCTTCCATTTATCCCAATAAACTCCTTTGTCAGGTTCTTAGATCTATCCAATAACAACTACCAAAGTAATTGTCAAGATTTTACAATCAATACTTCGAATCACAAAGACACTTATTGATGCCGATCTACTCAACTAATCAATCAAGATTATCACAAAGATAAACCGATTACAGTTGGATCCCTTTCCAGCCGAAACAAGTTTTGTGCACACCAAAGATTATGAACCCAAATATCTTCTTTGTCTTCAAATCTTCTTAAATCTTCAATAAACGCCTGCACACAAACAACTTGAATCTCTTGTGATCAATCACACACAGAACGGGTCTGTTAACAATGGATTATCACAAGACGTCTTTAGATCTACAAACAGTCTAAAGATCCCCATCGACACTTCGATCTAGTTTGAGTGAATCTTATATCAGAAGAGAAGATTCTCAAGCATAAACAAACTAGGTGCAATCAAAGTTCAACAACCGTTAGTCAATCAAATCAATTGAAAACTAATAATAAACTGCAATTATCTAGTTTCCCACCAACGGTACTCGTAGAGCTTCCCAATCCCAAAAAAGTCTATAAAACGAGCGGTCGTAAGAGATTTCGCCTAATTAGGGTACTTTCCTCTCCGAATAGACGGCTCCACCAGTAACAACACAACTAGGTAGTTTTGCTGACTCTGGGGATTAGTTTGCTAGAAATGCAAACTTCAGTATTTATAGACAAGGAAGTTTGGACACCAAGGAATTTCCAAAACCGAATATTCTCAAAGATATGCAATAAGGGCGAAAACGGATTTCATAATTCCTGAAAATGCTCTGTCCAAATATTGACCGAAATCTCAGTAGAAAATCTCCAACTAGTAAATGCACATTACTAATTTTTATTTTCTAAAGATATGCATTTTAATTGCTGGAAATTAAAAGCATATAAAACTAAAAACCTTAATTAAAAGATTCTCAAATTATTTCGATCCGAGATTCTCCTTTAGCTATTAAGGAATATCTTTGAACAATAAAAGATAAGAGTTACTGCACATATTCAAAGTATGTCGACATCTTTACTTTGTAAATCCTTTTTCATATTTACAATCTTGGAACCGATTTGCCACACTTCCAAACAAGTTTAGAATTGGTTCATCTGACTTCCAAGAACTACGTGATTGATTATCCTATCAAATCACCATTAATGGGTTTCACGGTTCTACCTCAACATAAAGTTTCGGTTCTACCTCCAAGTGGGTACTAGGATCGGTTACACTAGTTACCATAAAATGGCTAACTAAGTACTAGGATCGGTTACCACTTCTTATGGTAAAACTTGTGATCGGTTGACCAAGTTATAGGATCGGTTACACCAACTTACTAAAACTTGTTAAACCTCTTACAAGGATCGATTACACACTCTCTTGTGATCGGTCACACCTCTTACTAGGATCGGTTACCCAATGACTAGTATTTAGTCACACCAATTTCAAGATCTCGATCTTACCATCTCAGGTGATTATTTAAGATCGGTTTCACTAATAAAAGTCATACCAATACAAAAGTCAGGCCTTGTGAATAGTTTTACCAAGATACATAAACAAGTTATGAACGGTTATACTAAACACACATATTGGTAATTCAAAAGATTTGCAATGAATAACAATACCTATAAGCCTAGCGATTTCCCTTTCGATTCACAAAACAAGTTTATGAATTTACTTCCTTTAAACGAATGTAAAACATTGTTTCCTAGGACGAAATCTTCACCCATACCCATACATAATCACATTAGCATTCATACGATTATGTCGATGTCTTATATACGAAGTTCAAAAGATAGATGTTATACTTCGTATTGTAATTCCTTAATACTATGTCTAACTAGAGTATAATTATTCACATCTTCGCAGTTATGTTTTCAATATGCATGACTTGAAAGATACGTTAGGAATGAAACAGTTCAAGTCAAATATTACTAACCTCAAATGGAAGGATGATGTCGTCTTTGTAGTTCTTTACTTCTTCACATTCTTCAAGTCTTCACGTAATACTTGTAAGTCTCATATCCTAGTAACTTTCTAGCTAACCTATACGAAGTTGACTCTAGTAAATAATCAAGCGACTCTTTAAATGAGTTTTGGTTCACTAAAATATGACAACCAAACTTGACATACCAACGCTTGGTGGGTTCAACCGAGCTATGCTCTAACAATATTAATTAGATACCCTTAGTTTTCACACCCAACAAATATACCCTTATACAACAATAAATATACCCCTATCATTTAAAAACCTTATCCATATAAAAATAGATTACCTTAATACCCTCACTTATATAATATATTTTTATTATTTCAAAATATAATTATTTTTTTCTCTATCAACTTTACCGCCATTATTCCACCGCCACCATTGCACCACCACTCCGCCACCACCACCACCACTCCACCACCGTCAGCACTCCGCTGCCACCACCACTCCGTCGCCGCCACCACCACTCCCCTGCCACCACCACCACTCCACCACCGTCAGCACTCCGCCGCCACCACCACTCCGTCGCCGCCACCACCACTCCCCTGCCACCACCACCACTCCACCACCGTCGCCACCACTCCGCCATCGCCACCGCCGCCGCCACCACCGCCAAATTTTGGTGTCAACAACTAAAGTTGATCCAAAATTAAAAGTTCAAAAATAACTTTACTAGTACATATTCAAGTTTTTGTGTATCAACAAAGGAAGTTGATCCCAATAAATGGAGTCAACAACCAAAGTTGATCCCAAAAATCTGGTATCAACAACCAAAGTTGATCAACTTTCTTTGTTTAAAAATTAACTGAAAAATACTCCCAATTTTTTTTGGGTCAACAATGGAAGTTGATCTCAGTGAATGGAGTCAACAACCAAAGTTGATCCCAAAATTTGGTGTCAACAACCAAAGTTGATCAATTTCTTTTGTTGACACAATAAGTGAAAAAATACTCCAACTTTTTTGGGTCAACAATGGAAGTTGATCCCAGTGAATGGGGTCAACAACCAAAATTGATCCCAAAATCTGGTGTCAACAACCAAAGTTGATCAATTTCCTTTGTTGACACAATAAGTGAAAAAATACTCCAACTTTTTTGGGTCAACAATGGAAGTTGATCCCAGTGAATGGATCAACAACAGTAGTTGATCCGATAAAAAATGGTCAACAGAAGGAGTTGATCCCATAAAATATTTAATATCATGCATTGTTGGTGATTTCAGTACCTGATATATACATAATCCCCAATGTAGTGGTCCCCAAATATACATAATCCCAATGTAGTAGTCCCCAAATCTGCTCCTGAAGCTAAAATAGTTGCAAAATAAGCCACCGCCAGCACCTTCACAACACACCACCACCATCATCTCCAATACAAAATCATCATTACTCCTCTCTTCATAATTCCATATATATTCCCTGTAATTCCTACACATTCATCTAATCATTTTAATCACAATCCATTAGAAGCATTAGAAGCTTTAGATTCGAACAAACCCATTACTTCTCAGCAACAATAGGTTCATCATCTCCAACATATCCCATTGATTCACACAACATAACCATCTCGAAATTCAATTGACCTCGCCTGCATCTCTGTGTATCAGTTTTGGTTACGATTTGTTTTTCTAGTTCTACTTCAATCTTCAATCACTCACACCACAGCAATACCCATCCTTCCTTCTTCTTTCTATTTCGATTCTGCCCAAAATCTTGAGCAATCACCTATCAGACGCACCTCCAATTCCTTCGAAAATCAACCATCCAAGGCTGTAACAAGTTCAATCCCGTATCAATTTCTTCAACTGAATTTTATCTTCTTGAACTCAATCGCGCATTAAACCCATCATCTACACTGTCTCAGATCAATTTTATCGTAGAAGCTCTCAGATCCCCTTTTCTTAATCGATTCACATCACCATCTTCAATGCCAACAGCGACCACCAATCATTCACAAACTTTGCTCAAAACTTGATTTCAAAACCTAAAAAATCAGATCTGGATTTCTTTGGATCTTATTTTAAAAATCAATTATAGAATAAGAAGAAGGTTTCATATGTTACTGATACTTCTCGATTGTCGGCGGCGAATGTGGGAGTATTTGCAGAGGTGGTGACGATGGAGATGCTGGTGGTGGTGGTGGAGCGATGGAGATGGATGGTTCGCTGCTAATTAGAAATGATGAAGAAGAAGAAGAAGAAGAAGAAGAAGAAGAAGAAGAAGGGGAAGTACGTAGGGATAGATATACAATGAAATAAATGTGGGGAGGGTGAATCTGGGATTAATAATTCATTCTAGAACCGGAGGGGTATTATTATTGGTGTCAAGGGTAGTTGTGAAGGTCAGTCAAGAGTAAGGGTAATTATATAATTACCACCATATTTAATTGAGAACTTGTTCGGCCGAAGTGAGGGGAAGGGGGAGAAAGGCTTCGGAGACAATTCCGTGATTTGTTGCCGAACTTATTCCACTAGCAATAGGGATTCACTCCGTCTATTATTACAAGCAACAAGTAGGAGGTGCCTGGTAAGTAAAAAACTTGAGAAGCAACAAGTCGATCATCATTTTTCTTTTGGCAAAGCTGTTCCGTACTTTCTTCCAACCATTATACATTTTTGGCAAACCTTTGTTCCCAATAACCATCAATATGTACACTCAGAGAAGATACGTATGGTAAGAAGGCTCGCTGGTCATTGTCATGAATCATTTACTATGTTTCCAAGAAGCATCAAGGCACTCAAGTAACTGTAATAGCGTATAGCCAAGTGTCTCTGGAACAACAAAAGTGCAAGCTGAAGCATGAGTACATACAAGTTAGCTTGTGCACGAACAAAGTTTCAAAGTTGACGAGACAATGGTAGGGCCTGAAAAAGAAAGAACCATTCTCAGTTCTCATACATGAGCAACTCCTGATTAATAATGGTGGATTACAAAGAAAATACTTGAATAATTTGACTGTTTAAGTTAATTCACTGGAATGACATACATATTCACGAAAATAATGGTAACAAAATTCACAGAGAACACAACATCAAAAAAAAAAAAAAAAAAACGTGTCTTTTTGACACATTTATAGTTTTAGATAGATAGAAGGTTTAAACTTTAAACACTGTAAAATCAATCTTCCATATTTCCAAAATAACAAAGAGAATTAAAGTTATTTAACTTAAAAGTCAGATCTTCGATAAATACCAGAAACATAAAAGCATCAACTAAACCCATTACAATATCTAATCTTCTTATTGTCCCTCTGCATTGCTGAAAGGAACTCAATCATTTTCCTGTGCCCATGTTTTGTTGTTGCTGTAAATCTTCCACACAACTTGGAAGCTCCATGTATCCATACGAAACAAGTCAAAGCATTAATTTGAATCCCAACCTAAAATACAAATGGATGCATAAGACTGAGTTAGTAAAAGAGAGAACCTGATAGTCAAATAAAACAACCCAAAATATAAGTGCAAGGGGAAGTATAAGGAATTAGTAAAAAATATATATATATATATATATAATGGCACAAATAAAGCAATTTATAATAAGATTTGAGTTTAAGTTACTGTACATTACAAAAAGGCTTATTCTTCAACGACGTTGACGAGTTCATATTCCACCAACGAGAGGTTGTTATCTTCTTTCACAGTGAAACTAGCAGGTTCAGTCACCTCAACACGACCCCATTTGTCCACTGCAAGCCTCATTGATCCTTTGAACATGTCAATTTTAGCATTTCGCAGGATCACGGTACTACCGTCTTTCATCAAGTCGACTGAAAATACGATAAATCGGTAGTTAAGTAACGATGAAAATCATTATAGCTGCATAATACGTAAGGTTGTGCCTTCGCAGTAGCACGTGTGTGTTCTGAAAATGCATACGATCAGTTTCAGGTGGAGTGTCCTAAATATCCTAACTGCTTGTTGGGCTCATAGCTTTAGTAAGATAAGAAATTACAGCAACAAAAGTACATGGATATTTTTTGTTCATAGATACCACCACAAGGATGAGTATTAATAATGATATTAAAGCTAAGCTTCAAAGCATATTTAGTTATGACTGTGAAAGATAGAATTTCTTCAGCCTAACCAGTGTTTAAGATCATTTCATTATATACAGATATTCTATTGTTTGTCTAAATGACAATGAAGCACCCAAACAGACATCAAAGATGATCATAGTCAGTGACCTATTTGGAAAATCAGATAACGAAAAGCTCTAAGTACTCCCTCTGTTTTTGGAAAAGAGATACTTTCACTTTTTCATTTTAGCCTAAAAATAGGTCAAATTGGAAAAGTGAAAGTATCTCTTTTCCAGAACGGGGGGAGTACTATTTAGCAGACAAGATTAAATTTGATAATGAAGAAGATATTGTGGACATACAAACTGAGGTATGTTTTTTTTCCTATCCTCACCGGTGATGGAACTAGGGGGTGGTTGGGGGTGCTCCAGCCACCCGGGGGAATTTCAAAAACCTACCCGATTTTTTTTTAATTTCAAGGTTATTTTCTTGAAAAAAAATTGTGCAGCCCCCTAGAAATTCAACATCATATAGCCCATGCCCATCCTACTGTTTTATCCCTAGACTTCCAGTCCTACTTCCATTACTACATCATCCTCATTTTAGTTATGCTGAATATTGCCCCTAAATAACACTCCAACCTTATTCTACATATACAAATAAATAAGCAATAATCAGCAATCTTAACCATAGTGATTAGATTGACCAATTGCATGTATTAAAAGAAATCAAACACCAAGAACCAGTAAGTCTCGAACCTAATGCATCGGAATGAAAGTATGATATAGGTTGGTTGACTACGAGTACATAGAATACATCAAATGACAAAGAGGACTTCCATGGAGAGAACGATATATATATAAGATGCATTCAAGTGTAGGATCATCGTCTAATTAAACAAGATACCATCTAAACTCTAAAAGGCTATACCTTGATCATTCCTAGCAGTGAAAATAATCAACCCAGTTTCATCTCCAACCAAACATTCAGCAATACGCATTTGACGCATTGGAGGTCCACCTTTCTGTAACACCATCTTTGCATCTACAACCTTCACAGTTAAAGTATGTCCACTAGTCCCCGGACGCAGTTGATCCACCTTAGTAAAAACGGCCTTCCTCATTCCACTCTTTGCTTCAGCCATTTCCTCTACAAACAGTAAACAAAACACAATCTTTTCCGTCAGAATTCAATAAATACCCAAATAAAACACAAAAAGTGACAAAGTTTCTTAATCAACATCATCCTAAAAAGCCAACTTTTTAATTAAGAAATCAAGCAACCGACGATAACAAATATTAACCAATCAAATCAAAAATTGCATGTCATAAACCCCAGTTAAAAATCAAACCCTAAATGCATTAAGAAAGTTAATTGATTAGTAACCAGAAGAACTGAAGGAATTACAATATTACCTTTAGTGGAGCGGTTAGATTTATCAGACTGTAGAGGTTTGAAAGAGAGATCTGCAGAGGAGAATGAGAAGAGGAGAGTTGCTGTTGAGAAAGGAGACCTTCAGAATCGGCTTATACAATGAAGAGTCGGAGTTTTGATGACCGTTGGATGTTAAACCTTACTAAAACCTAATCCTTACCGTACGAGTCATATGGTTGGTGGGATACCATTATCTAGGTGCCGCATAGTTATGGGCTAAACTAATCTTTTTTTTTTTTTTTTTTTTTTTGCTAAGAAATAAAAAGATACCATTAAAACGAAAGAAATTACAGGTGTTGTGACAGGAAAGTCGGGATTGTACCCAACCATTCTCCCTGCACTCGATAATTTTTACAATGCTTAGCTGCAATGTCAGCAAGATTGTTGAAATTTCTTTTAAGAAATTCTACTATAGAGAATGAAAAATAGCTGTGAATCATCTTGCAATCATCTACTATTGTTTTGTTATACCAGAACAGCTGGTTATTATTAGAATTGAAACAACCTACTACTAACTGAGCATCACTAATGAAACACACTTTACTATAGCTCCTTTCTTTCGCCCAAGTACTTGCTTCAAACAGGGCCAAGCATTCAGCCTCTTCAGCATTCCTCGTTACTCCTGGAGTGACCTTGCATCCAATATAGTTGCCTGCTGCATCATTCATAATCAAACCCGTTCCCGAGAGATTAGTGTTAATGTCAAAAGATGCGTCACTATAAATAATAATGCAATCTTCTGGCAATGAAGATACTATAGAATTCAAATCATTTCCGACATTAGGAATGATAACATGCGAAGTTTCCACAGTTTTAGATCTTAGATATGTATCAGTATCATTCACAAGCTTAAGAGCTAATCTCGCAGTAGTGGAAAAGTTTAGATTTTTGCCCTGGAAAATGAAAGAACATCCTAATTGTAACCAAACTAAGGTATTTAGTTGGAACGGCCAGGATTATTATCAAAAATAGTTCCACTACCTTTTTCCGTTCACGAAAACATCACAGTGATTATTTGCAAGATAGTCACTAGACCAATAACTGGGAAGTTATATCACCGGTCAGTGTTAAATCAGGCCGTGGAAATACCTAATTGTCCCTCAACAAAGTGGGATAAAGGGTGTTGGTGGTGGTGGTGGTGTTGATGATGTTGTTGTTGTTGTTGTTGTTGTTTGTGATGAAGTGGTGGTGTTGTTGCTGCCGATGAAATAGAATATGTTCGAGATCGTTTCATGGCACCAAAACTTCAGCCCACTTTCAGGATCGTTACATCACATGTTGTAGAAGGGATCACCGCTTTCTCTCTTGGGTATAGCTATCGCCACCATCACCTTGACAACTGAGGAAGGGTATTTATGACAAAAATAAGACTGTTTCTTTCAAAACAATTAACTCGGATGGAGAAATACCCATTTGTAAACACTAATTAAGAGTGTGATGATTTCGTGAAACCAATTAGGAGAGGGTGACCATTCTGTAAAATGCCCTTATTATAATTTAAAAGTAATAAATATTAGGAAAGAGCTCGTTAAACTATACCAGGTAATTCGCATCTCGGCCACGATTAATAAAACATCTTACGGAATCCTGTAACAGTTTATTCACAAAAGTGTAATCGTGGAGATATCAAATACTGCAATTCAAAAAATAGTTTACTCCTCTTTTGCAAGAGTGAAAGAGCTCGAGAAAATATGAAATATATGTTCTAATCACCAAGGAATGGTAACAAAGAAAAAATTTCACAAAACAAGCAATACAGATATATAATCCATGACGATTAGATATTGTGAGTCATCTTCCAAAATAACATTTAATTAATAAACTTTAAACATGCAAGATGATAAAATTTGGAATAACTAATGTAACACATAAAAACTACTCCAAAAACTAATGTTCCTCCTTAAACAATAAGAACAAAATTCCTACAAGGAGTTAACTAGTAACAAGCAGTTTCATCTGTAAGAGATTGTGCGGAGAATTCCTTCACATTATTGAAGAATCCATTGATTAATCTTGCATCTTTAGAGATATCAGTTAACTCACTAAGCTCTGTTTCAAGACTACACGAGTTATTTTTCCACGGATTAATCTTTTGTTCATAGTGAATTACCTCTTTCAAGGAATAATTAATCTTGAACAATAGATTGCTTCTCCTTGTCACGAAATCCTTCACCTTGGATCTAAAATCACTGTCATGGTAACAGGTGGACAACAAACATGTAGCTGAGGAAGAATCTGCATCTTTTGAAGGCTTTGTTTTATTGGTTCTTGATGATGTGATTCCTTCGCATAGTAAAACATTGACAACTTCTACTGTATCCTTCTTCGTAACACCTCTAGTAATAGGAACCATTGTTCTCTACCTTCTTTGGGAGTTAAAGGAGATAAATATATGTATAGAAGGGAATCATAGAATCAAGAATTTCAAGAAAATAAGGTAACTGGTAAATTAAACAAAACATTCCAAAGGAAGTTTGTGACCCAGTATATCACGGGTTATGGAACCCAGTAGTATGCCCTTAATACTTTAGAAATACAAAACACTGATAACCTTCATAAAAAAGATTGTAACAGACTTGAGCAAACTTGACATCAGAAAACAAAAAATCTCTTTATGCAATTTTGGGAAAACCTCATTTTCTCACGTTAATATTGTGAGATTGCACTCCCCACTAAAATTAAGTAGTGATGGGGCGAGTAGAAAACTCACTACTCATGTTAGCTGACATAACAAGCTTAGTTACGTTTTTCTTACCGTTTTTAGGCTTCCTTTTTCTTTTCTCATGTTGAGGATATGAAGAATTTGATAGATTTTTCAAAGCAATATTCATCCTTTCCATATCATTCTGAAGTTTGACAAGAATCTTGTCATTTTTCTTCAACCTCCGCCACTTCCCTTTAGAATGACCACAACTACCACAATAAGTGTAGTGTACGGCGAAAGAGCAGATGGAACAGACTCACTTCTACATAATAAAACCAATATATTTTTTTAATGTAATCTCAACCCAAAATCTTAAAAAGTATCACCGTATATGGAAAAAATATTTATTCAATATCTTTCATATTAATCGTCATTTCCTTTTTAAATAAAAATATTTATGGACATCTATAAAATTCCTAATAAAGCTTTTACCTATCCATACATAATAAAACCAATATATTTTGTAACATTTCCTAAAATAATAATGTTACCCAATTTATAGTTTTTAATATTTTAATTTTAATTTCAGTAACATTAAATAGGTTAGTCATGACATTTCGTACAATTCCCTTAATATTTTGACTTTGTCAATTAGGACGGTTAATAAAATACGGAGGGAATATTAGTTAATATGCTAGACTAATGATAGAAGTTTTCTAAGAGAGTTTTCAGAAATAGGGTTTGGTAATTAATTGGAAATAGGAAACCCGAAATTAGGTACTTTAATGTGAATATCTTGATAATATTTTCGGTTTTGGAATTTCCTTATTTTCCAAACAACCTTGGTGTATAAATAATCGAGTTTTCATTTCTTGCAAAACATCCTAAGAGCCAGGCAAACTTTATTCTTGTTATTTCTGGTGGAGCCGTCTATCTGGAGAGGAAAGTACCCTAATTAGGCGAAATCTCTTACGACCGCTCGTTTAAAGACTTATGTGGGATCAAGATGCTCTACGAGTACCGTTGGTGGGAAACTAGATAATTGCATTGTTATTGTAGTTTTCAATTATTGATTGGATTGACTAACGGTTGTTGTAACTTTGATTGCACCTAGTTTGTTTATTCTTGAGAACCTTCTCTTCTGATATAAGGCTCATTCAAACTAGATCAAAGTATTGACGGGATCTTTAGAACCATTTTCGGATCTAAAGATATCTTGTGATAATCCATTGTTAATAGACTCCGTTTTGTGTGTGATTGATCACAAGAGGATTCAAGTGGTGTTATGCAGGTTATTATTGAAGACAGACGAAGATCTGAAGACGATGAAGTTTTTCTTATTAGTTTTCGTATCTTGTAAACTGTGTGCAAAAACCTTGATCGGCTGGGATCCAACTAGAATTGTGTTTATCTTTGGTATACTTGATTGGCTAGTTGCGTGAGATCGGCATCACCTTATAGTTTCTCTTTGAGATTTATATTGTATGATTGCAAATCTAGATTTTATTATTTCAGTAGTAAAAGATTAGATTGATCTAACCAGACAAAGGAGTTTATTAGATTAAACAAAAGAGTCTTTGTCAACGAATCATTAATATCTTATTACCAAGATTGAATAGAGTGGTTGCCAAACAGACTTATCTTTCACTGTTTGGAATACGATCTAAAAGATTAGTGATTCACGTGTGTGACTCTAGAAGTCGAAGGCGCAGGGATACTGAGGAAACTAAGTAGCTAGGGGTAGTCTACCATGTCCCAACTATACGAAGTCGGTATTAGATTTTGTATAACGACTTAATTCAGAGAGTATTCAAAACTGGACTAGTCCCGGGATTTTTCTGCATATGTGGTTTCCTCGTTAACAAAATCATGATGTGTCATTTACTTTATTTCCGCATTATAATTGCTATTATAATTAAGTAAATTACACACGGACGTTAATCCTTGTCACTTGATATTAATCCTATAGAGTTTCGGTTTAACACTGTACCTATTATCAAGTGATCACTTTGTTGTCGTATTATCTCAATTTCATATCCATAGACGATCACACAAAGTGAATACCATAGTTATCGTATTGTCTCGACTTTGTCCATAGACGATCATACTTGGTATCGGACTTATAGGTTGATATTTAAAAGATTGTGGTGTATTTGGATACCCTCGTCTTTTCAATTGGTATCAGAGCAGGAAAACACGAAAAAATCTAACAATCTGTGTTTGGTGCTATCAACCTATAAGACATGAGTCGAAATAAAAAAAGTAAATTTAAACTTATAAATGACTCAGTTAGCGTACATCAAGGTTTTGAAAATAATCTCTCAAAAATGGTCAATGGAAAATGATCTCGTAATTCTTTCTTGAAATCAAGTACAAAGTCTATGACTAATAAACAGTTGATTAAGAATTATGATCATGATAAGAAAAGAATGCATCCAAAACATAAGGTACAAGTACCTGATTCAAAATCTGTTTTGGATCCGATTCCAATGACTGGTGAAAAAACTTTTGTTACTATGTCGAATTGTAAGGAAGATTTAAATTCACCATCCTGTTTTAATTCTGAATTCATGACTGGATTGCAAAGGTTTCTCAATAAACTCAAAAAAAAATCAGAAGCAGGAAAATCCATTGATTGTATGGAAGATATCCTAGAACTTATTGTTCAACTGAATGTAAGAATTTGTGAAACAAAGCGAGAAACATTTAGCCTCCAAAATAATCTAGCAGATTATTCGGAACAAAAATTAGCATTGTGTAAAGAAGTGAATCAAAAAACTTTAGAGTGTGAAAGTCTTACACAATCGCTGGATCATTCACAAGTAAGGAATAAAATCCTTGAAAGAAAAATTCTTACAGAGTCATGCATTGGCAAATCTTTAAAAAGACACTTTCAACAAGGTTATGATACCTTAAAAAGACATATCGAAAGTCTTGAATCAAAGATCTCTGCTATTTGCAAGATTTCTTATCAAGACTACGTGGGTTCGAATAAAAAAGAAATACCATCCTGGGCTCATAAGGTGATCAAGAATATAGCGTCTCGCAATAATCATGATAAGAAGGATGTTTAAAAGACGAGGGTACCACCCCAAATACACCACAATCTTTTATTTATCCACCTATAAGTCCTCTGCCGAATGTGATCGTCTATAGACAGAGTCGAGACAATACAACAATTCGGTTCACACTTCGTGTGGTCGTATATGGATACAAGATCGAGACAATACAACAACAAGATCACTTGTGTGATTGACTATGGATACAAGATTGAGACGATACGACAACAAAGTGTGTACCTGATAATAGGTTCGCTAATAACCGAAACTCTATAGGATCAATATCAAGTATTACGGAGTTAACGTACCTGTGTATTTTACTTAATTAAAATAACAATTATAATGTGGAAAACAAAGTAAAAGACACAGAAAACATTTGTTAACGAGGAAACTGCAAATGCAAAAAAAAAAACAGGACCTAGTCCAGTTTTGAATACTCTCAGAATTAAGCCGCTATACAAAATCAAATACCAACTTCATATATTTGAGACCAAGCATACTATCCCTAGCTACTTAGTTCCCTCAGTATCCCTGCGCCTTCGACTTCTAGAGTCACGCACGTGAATAGCAAGTCCTTTGGATCGTATTCCAAACAGCAAAGGAAGAATCTGTTTGGTAACCACTCTAATCAATCTTGCTAGAAGATATGTGAGTTGTTGACAAAGGCTCTTATGTTTAATCTAATAAACTCCTATGTCTGGTTAGATCAATTTATCCAATAACTACCGAAATAGTCAATATAGATTCGCACTTAATCAATATAGATCTCAAAGAGAAATATAGAGAATGCCGATCTCACATAACTAATCAATCAGATCTATCAAAGATAAACCGATTCTAGTTGGATCCCATCCGATCAAGGTTTGTGCACTAAATCCACAAGATACGAAAACTAATAAGAACTCTTCTTCGTTTTCAAATCTTGTATTTCCTTCAATACCTGCACAACAACACTTGAGTCCTCTTGTAATCAATCACACACATAACGGAGTCTATTAACAACGGATTATCACAAGATATCTTTAGATCTAACAACAGTTCTAAAGATCCCGTCGATACTTTGATCTAGTCTGAGTGAATCTTATATCGGAAGAGAAGATTCTCAAGAATAAACAAACTAGGTGCAATCAAAGTTTTAACAACCATTAGTCAATCAAATTAAATCGAAAACTAATAACACTACAATTATCTAGTTTCCCACCAACGGTACTCGCAGAGCTTCTTCATCCCACAGAAGTCTTTAAACGAGCGGTCGTAAGAGATTTCACCTAATTAGGATACTTTTCTCTCCGAATAGACGGCTCCACCAGAAACAACAAATAATGTAGTTTACCTGGCTCTTAGGATAGTTTGCTAGAAATGCAAACTTAGGTATTTATAGACCAAGGATGTTTGGACACCAAGGAATTTCCAAAACCGAAAATATTCTCAAGATATGCAATGAATGCCCAAATTCGGTTTTCCGAATTCCAATAAATGTTGGTCCAAAATAAATTGGACTAAACAAATGACCCCGTAATTTTGTTAAGCCAAAACAATAGATACAAACCAAAATAAATTGACTTGCACAATTATTTTCTTAACCGAAAACAATTGAAACAAATATATACATTACAGCACCGCAATTGCACCGAATTTTCGTTAAACAAAAACACTTGATACCCAACAATAAAGAAGATACCAAACCATAAGCCAAATAAATTGACAAAGTTTTTCTTAACCGGAAACAATTGTATCACATAACAATCCATACACAATAATGGAACATATCAATTGTAATGACATTTTGATAACAAAAAGCAAAATATATGCAATATAAACAGGTTTTTATTAAATAGGAAAACGATTAACTAACAAATAAAATCGTTACCACAATTTCCGTAGCCACTTCTGCTCAGAAAGATATATCATTAAGCGCAAGTTCAAATAAGAACTCTTCCCCAGTGTGTTGTCATCCTCTTGCAAAAACAAAAGAACAACAACAAAAGCAACCTTTACCAGAGAAAGGTTGGATCGGTTTTAACTAATGCATGCCAATAGCAAAAATTGAAAACCCGAAACACATATGTTATGCTAAACACAACTTATGTAAACATAAATTGATTCAACATATTGTGACTTTTCACATATGAGTTTCAATTGGAACACCTTATGATCTTTTGATAAATCCTACCAATATGGGCTAGAACTTAATCCCGCAAAATTAAAAAGCCACACAAATCATAAGGGTTACACCATATGATATCGAATATTAAGGTTAATAAAAATCGAAATCAGACATCTCATAAATCCGAAAATCACATATCAAAAATATAGACATTCATTCACAGGCTATGAAATCGGAAACTATCACATGAAACAAAAATTATAAAATAGTAATTTTATTAATAAATAATATTGATAGTTTTATTCAAAATAGACCTTATACAAAATATCGAAATAAATCAATATATTGATGTCTATTTCTGAAACAGGGACTGATTTGAAAATCAAATCTCTTCATGATGTTGAGATCTCTTTCACTTGATAGGAATAATTCTCTGAATTCCTTGAAGAGATCCTTGATTGGAGAATAATTCCTCAACCTTGAGTAAGTTAGGTTCTCCTTCGTTTAATCTGTTAGAGCGTAGCTTGGTTGAACCCACCAAACGTTGGTATGTCAAGTTTGTTTGTCATATTTTAGTGAATCAAAATCATCTAAGAGTCGCTTGATTATTTACTAGAGACAACTTCATTTAGGTTAGACTAAAAAGTCTAGGAATGTTGAGACATACAAGTATTACTCGAAGACCTGAAGAACGTGAGGAAGTAACGAGCTACAACGACGACATCATCCTTCATCTTGAGGTTAGTAATATTGACTTGAACTGTTTCATTCCTAACGTATCTTTCAAGTCGTGCTATATTGAAAACATAACTGCGAAGCTGTGTATGGATATATTTCTCTAGTAGTTAGACATGATCATAGTATTAGGGAATTAGACTACGAAGTATAACACTTATCTTTTGAACTTCGTAGATATGACATCAACATAATTTTATGAATGTTATTATGATTATTGTTGATACATGAAAAGTATTACCCCTTAGCCGGGTTAGTGTGCCCCAAAAGGGAGGCAAACCCAACATGAAACATGTGGAAATTGAATTATTTTCCCTCCTTCTGATGGGCCTTCATAAATATCCTTACCAAAAATATTTATATCCCTACTTTTTGAGAAGGAAATTAATTTAACTAATATTTCCAAATTTACCCACAATGTAAATTAGATCTAGGACTTTCCCCACCGAAAGAAAATCACTTGTTTCATCTTTTTTCTTCTCTGCTCCTCTCCCAACGACAGCCACCGCCACCATCTTCAATCATCGCCACCACCATTCCAACATCACCAGTTCCACCATCACCTTATATACTTCCATTAAATCCACCACCACAACCTAAACAGTCGATTTAGATTTAACAAGTGATTGAAGATGGTGGCGGTGGATATAGGTTTTGATATGGGTTTTGAGTATGCTGTTGTAGATGATATTGGAAAAGGAGATGATGAAGTTCGGTGGTGTTTACAAAGGATTTGAACAAGAAATCAAGGAAGAGTTCTGCTGCTACAGATTGGGAAGAAATTGATGGTGGTTTGAGATCGATTAGGGTTTAACAGGAAGAGGTTTATGAAATTGAAGGATGGGTTTTGCTTCATTTCGAGATTCAGAAGGAATTGATTTCGTTTGTGGAAGATAGGGTTTCAGATGATTATGGATTTGAAGTGGTTTTGTTGTTTAAAGATTTAGATGGATTTGATTGTAGCTGTTGGTGGCGATGAAGTTGCAAGACCAGTTGTTGCTGCCATGATGAATGTGATGTGAAATTGAGGTTTTGTTGTGGTGATTGAATGGGAGTTTTGATGGTATGCCGTTAATGAATTTGATTGGAAATGGTGACTTGAGAATTGGTTGAGCCGTGGACAAGAAGGTTACAGAGATGATGGTGGCTGTGATACTGTGTATGCTGGTAGTGTTTGAGCAGCAAGGAAATGGCTGAGCTACAGATAAGAGTGTTGCTGGTGATGAACACCGGAGATGTGTGTTGGAAGTGAGAGTAAATGGATAGACTTCAGTTTTTATGGATCAACTACGGTTGTTGATCCTATTTATGGGATCAAATCTTGTTGTTGACCCAATTTTTTATGGGATCAACTACTGTTGTTGATCCTTTCAACTCCTATTGTTGACAATATTTCCTTGGATAAGTATAATCATGCTTGTAGTTTAAATCATGTAAATTTCTTCCAATGTTGAACTTGTGGTGCAATGGTAGCATGTCTGACTCCATGTCAGATGATGCGTGTTCAACTCACGCCAAGTTCACTCCATTTACATGGATCAACTACCATTGTTAATCCCCTAAATTGGATAAACTTCTACTGTTGATCTTTTTTTTTTGGATCAACTACCATTGTTGATCCCCTAAATTGGATCAACTTCTACTGTTGGTTCTATTTTTATTTGGATGAACTACTATTGTTGATACAAAAATATCTGAACCAGTGGTGGCGGCGGACTAGTGGTGATGGCGACTACGGACTAGTGGTGGTGGAGGACTGGTGGTGGTGTAATGGTGGTGGTGAAGGAGTGGTGGTGGAATATTAGTGGTGGTGGCGGTTGGTAGGTGGTGGTGGAATGGTAGTTGAATGTTGGTGTTGGTGTTGGTGGTGGTAGTGGTGGTGGTGAAGTGGTAGAGGAAGAAATTTGTTCCATTTTGAAATAAAGAAAAATATTATATGGGTGAGGGTATTAAGGTAATCTAATTTTAAATGGATAAGGTTATTAAAAAGTAGAGATATATTTATTGTTGTATAAGGATATATTTATTGGGTGTCAAAATATGGACATATAAATAATGTACCCATGAAACATGGGGACTAAAGCCCAAATCCACTAAGAAAGTATCCATAAGATAGAAAGGACAATGGAGAAATTAATAGGAAAGAATGAGATTGTATTAGAGAAGGAGTGACATTAGAAGTAATTAAAGAGGTTTAGGACATGTGGCATGATATCATAAAAAGAAGAGCTTTTGAAAAGTCTATATAAATAGGCATATAGTACAATAGAAAGGGCTTTCTCTTTTCTCTCTCTCCACTTGAGAATTGGGTGTGTTGTGGATAGGACTTCAAAATCACAATTCGCGACCACACCGGGAAGCCCGCCAATTCCCATAACATCCCGCGCCTCTTTTTCCTTACAACCTCTTTTCCTTTCTGGTCAGTATACCCCACTCACGCGCTCACATTTCTCACATACACCATCTACCGCGTCTTGCCTTGGCCACCCAAACTGAACCCCTCCACGCCATTCTTTTCTGTACGCGCCCTCCTCACCTCTTTTTTAGTTTTTCTAACACCAGCTCAAGGTCCAAAACCACTTGCATTTCAGCCACGCGCCACTTAACCTCAGCAGCGCCTCACTACCCCCGAGTCTCATCTCATCTTTCTCCATCTAACAGCCGCTCACCACTTCTTTTTCTATGACCTTCGCCTCCCTAAACCTTCATCACGTCCATAGGCGTCGCGCCCCCATCAACAAATCTACTGTTGTTACTTGCACCGGTGCCGCTTCTTCTCGAAGCGGGGAAACACAATACTGTCTTAAAGTATTTTCCCTCTCGATCAATGGTTGCTGCTGCTTCTCCTCCTTTTCCTGCCCATACTCTCAATCAATCAGCAAGGGATTGCAAATTTTGACCGAGAACTCACACCAAGAACAGCGCCCGTGATAGAAATCATGTTCATCGGTGAAAGCGATTAGAAAGATAAGTGTTATCTCGATTACATCTTTTAATTAATTGATTTCAAAACTTGCAGACTTTAATTTTTAGTATATTTTGATCTGTATTTCAACCTATAACCTTGTTGTGATCTCATCATTTAGGGTTTAAAAAAAAAAAATTGCACAAATGTATAATTCCGAAAAACAGTTTTGGCATTTGAGAACTTTAGGGTTTGTTATTATGGTTCAATTGATCTCTGACTTATTTAATTTCAAAATTGATCTCAGATTTGCAACGTGCCCAGTGTACGACTTTGAACGCGCTATAGTAGGTCCGAGGAGCAATGGTAGGAATAATGAAGACTAACCAAGTAGAGGGAAGTACCCAAAATGAAACAACAGGAACAAAAGAAGAACAACAGTTTCACTAGTAAACCCCCGACGCTTGTTTCTGCGACAACTAGCTCCACAGCTGACGACAACAACCGTGTCCCTCATCGCAACCAGCGCTTCTCACCCCAACGAAACCACCAATCCGGTCCCCCTAGAAGGAAAATACCCTCGAAAGCCAGCAGCCGCCCCACCAGTGCAGCCTGCCTATGCTATATCTCACCAGCACCACTTACCTCTCCCAGAAAGAGCGCTTTAGCTTTAACTTCCACACATCAGCCGCCAGCCAGCGTAAACCTCACCAGCAACATTTGAATATATCAGCGTTGATCCAGCTTCATTTTGTGACTAGATCAAACTACACCAATGCGTCTTCAATCAACCAAACACCTACATTGAAGCAACGACTATCCTCTGTTTTCATCGTAGAAGGACTTGGGGTTTAACAGTAGAAAAATTCAACACACTCTCGTCAAAGGACGCCTCGCCGGATGTACTAGTGATACATGAGTAAACTGTGGTAAGAATAGATGACGTAACTGGCTTGCAAATTCCACCCGATTTTTCCTTTTTTGATCGATAAAACGATAGAATTTTATATAAAAGAATAAAGAATCACAGAATTACAATACCTTCGAAGCATAAAAGCCAAAGGAGAAAAGAAAACGACTAAGGTTTAGCAGCAAAGCAATTATTTCCGAATTAATTCTTCCCATTTGAAGACTAAAGTTTCAAAACTAATACCGCTAAGAGCCTTGGATGGACGAGACCAATACAAAATATTTGCCTGAATTTCTAAAATGATCTTTTGAGCGTCTTTCTCTTTTGCCTCTATTTCAAACATTCGTTGATTCTGCTCTTTCCAAATGTTCCAGCAAATTGTATAAGGTAGAATGTTCCAAATAAAATTCTCACTTCTTGTGTAGTCTGTTCTATTTCTATTTTTGAAGGCATCCTTTATGTCGGCTCCCGTAGGTCTTCCTTCTCCAAAACCAGTTAACAAGATGTCCCATATAGAATGAGCTACTGAACAATGTAGGAATAAGTGATTTGTCGTCTCTAAATCCTGCTTGCACATACAACACCCTTTCTTTTCCAAATTATCTTGAGTTAATAAGGAATTATGATGGACTAGCCAAGTAAAGAACCTAACCTTGGCCGGAACATTATTATTCCAAACAATTCTGTGGGGGAAATCCACTAAAGAGGAGGAAGGAATTAAGGACGAGTAGCAGGATTGTACCGTGAATGCTCCGTCAGATGTCCACTTCCATCTTCGATGGTCTTCGGTTTCAATTAGTGTCACATTCTGCAGCTTGTTCGACAACTCTCCTGCTTCTACAATCTCAAAATCGGACAGTCTCCTCCGCAAGTCCATATCCCAGTTTGAATGCCCTGCACTGTCTCTGGAAAAGAATTGACTGACTACATTGTTCTTCTTCCTTGAGACATTGTATAGGTTGGGAAAGGCTAGTTTCAAAGGAATATCACCCAACCACAGGTCTTCCCAAAATCTGGTTCTGTTTCCTTTACCCACTTTGTGTTTGACCCCTTTATTAAAGCTATCTATCCTATTGGTAACTCCCCTCCAAATCCCGCTGCCATACTTGAACTTTGTAGTCTTAGTATCCCATTTCAGTTTACTCTCTCCATACTTGTCCTTAACTAGTGTTCTCCACTTTGCTTCGGGTTCCTCTTGGTATCTCCAAAGCCACTTGCACAAAAGAGCGTCGTTTATGATGTTCAAATCTCGAATTCCCATCCCTCCCATTTCTTTGCTTTGAAGAATTTTGTCCCACGCAACGAGAAAATACTTCTTATTTACATCTGTGCTATTCCACAGATACCTCCTCATGATTCCATTTAACCTTTTTGAAACTGACTTTGGCATGGAGTAAACTAACATCAAGTAAATGGCTAAAGAGCTCAACACGTGTAGAATGTGTACAAGTCTTCCTCCATAAGAAAAGAACTTCCCACTCCATCCTAGAAGCCTTTTTTTCATTCCTTTCAATCACCGTATCCCAAATAAACTTGCTTCTATAAGACCCTCCAGTTGGCATGCCCAAGTAAGTTATTGGCAGAGCTTCTAAACGACACCCCAAGCTAGTAACTACTACATCATCACAAGAAGTGTTTCCGATACTAATTGCGGAGCTTTTAGCAAGATTGATCCCCAAGCCTGAACTTATTTGAAAGCAGATGAGAGTGGCTCTGATAACTTGGATTTGTTCCACATAATCATTTGAGAACAACAAGGTGTCGTCTGCAAAGAGCAAATGGGTCACCTGTGTACCGTCATGTTTAACCTTGAAGCCCTCGTATAGGCCATTATGTTCTAACTTTGCTATCATCCGACACAATCCTTTCATCACCATTGTGAACAGAAACAGAGATAATGGGTCGCCTTGTCGTAACCCTCTCGTGCATTTAAACCTACTTCCTGGGCTGCCGTTGAATAATATTGAGAAATGTGGAGTCGATACACACGTGTGGACCCATCTTCTCCATTTGATACCGAACCCCATTTTCTGCATCACACGATCTAAAAACACCCAACTGACCTTGTCGTAAGCTTTTTCTACATCCAGTTTGAAAATCCAACCCGGCTTGTCTTCTTTTGTCCTTGAGTCGATACACTCATTTTCCATGAGGATGCTATCTATAATCTGTCTCTGAGCCACGAAAGTCGTCTATGAATCAGAAATAAGCTTGGGGAGAACTCTTTTCAATCTGTTAGACATGACATGGGTAATAATCTTATAAGAAATGTTTATGAGGATTATAGGCCTAAAATCTTTTGCATCCTCTACACTGTCTCTTTTTCGAATGAGGACAATAAAAGTATTATTTGCGCGCCAGTCAATGAAATTTCTCTCTTCGAAAAACTTCACCATTGCTAAATAATCCTCCTTAATTATCTCCCAAAAATGAATGTAGAATTCAACCGGGAAACCATCAGGCCCAGGTGACCGATTAGAGTCCATCTCTTTCATTGCATTCTTGATTTCGTCTTCAGAAATTGATCTTTCCATTTGAGCACTTTCTTCCCCCTCTAGAGATGTAAACTCCAGAGCCTCCATAAAAGGTCTGTTCATATTATCTTCCTTGTACAACTCTGAGTAGAACTGCTGTAAATGATTAGAGATTTCTGTTTTATCTTCCGTGAGTTCGTCGTTGATTCTTTGACACCCAATGTTATTTTTATTTCTTCGGTGATTCGCATAAGAGTGAAAAAAAGATGTGTTTCTATCTCCCTCCTGAATCC
This sequence comes from Papaver atlanticum, assembly GCA_023531105.1. Taxonomy (NCBI): domain Eukaryota; kingdom Viridiplantae; phylum Streptophyta; class Magnoliopsida; order Ranunculales; family Papaveraceae; genus Papaver; species Papaver atlanticum. The sequence goes on along the minus strand of JAJJMB010017545.1, from coordinate 2,243,259 downwards.
AAAGGTCTTTGACTTTCTGCTTCATCCTCTTATCTTCCGCCCAACTATTGTAGTCTTTCTTCTAGTTGACCCTTAGAATTCTGTCATTCGTTATTGCTACCCCCTGCTCTTCTTTAGCATCGAGATTTTTAATATCAAAAAGAAGATCATCCATCGTCTTTCCCACTTTTCCAAAGGTCTCTATGTTCCAGATGGATAAGAACTCCATGATTCCTTTTAACTTTTTACAGAAGACAAACCCCGGGTTCCCTATAAAGTGTAGACTCTCCCATCATTCTTACACCAATCTTTTGATATCTGTATGTTCTATCCACATTGTCTCAAACTTACGAGGTGTATGCCCTGAATCAGGAAGATCCGTGGAGAGCATAATTGGTATGTGGTCCGAGACAGGTCTCGGTTTAACAGTTTGAATAGAGCCCGGATAGAATTCATCCCATTTATTATTAAGCAGAAACCTATCAATTCTGGTGCAGACAGGATTTTCTTGAAAGTTTGACCATGTATACTTGGCACCACTAAGCGGAATATCGACAAGCTCAAAGTTAGATTTAAACCTGTTAAAATCCCGCATAGCCCGTGTGATAGTTCCATCTCTATTTTTGTGTTCTAGAGCAGAAGTGACATTCCAGTCCCCCCCAATGCATCCTGGTACATCCCAAATGCCCAAAACTTCACCAAGCTCACGCCATAAAATTCGACGGTCTTTCCTATCGTTGGGAGCATATACAGAAGAGATAAAGCTGATGGACTGATTAGATAAAGTTTTGAACTTAAAAAAAAGGGAATGGATGCCTTCAAGTGTGTCCATCAGTTCAAACTTATCCACGTCCCACAAAAGACAAATTCCTCCATTTGTGCCACTAGAAGGAAGAAAGCAATGTTGAATCCCTGGTTTGCTCCAAACTTCTCTCCTAATTTGTTGTGTAAAGTCTTCCAGTTTGGTCTCTTGTAGTAGTACAAAGTCTGGTTTCCATTTTGTCAATACCGAGTTGATGCAAACTCTTTTCTTCGCGTCTCCCAACCCCCTTATGTTCCATGAGATGATTTTGCTCGTCATCTGAACTTACTTCTCTTAGCTTTATTCCTCCTCTCCTCCTTTGTTGATGATGGCTCTGAACTGAATATGTTCCAAAAAAGCCTTCTTTTTTCTCTGAACGACCTTTTCGAGCCCTCTTCTGTGATTTCCAATGGAGCGATTACTACCTCGTCTTCCTCGATGGTGTAATCACTAGAACTGTCTTCCTCTTCTGTGATAAGGTCGACTTGCTCTTTCTCTTCATTTTTTTGTAGCATCAGTTGAACCCCTTACAAAGAATCATCGGAAATCCCTCTGTTAGTGATAAAAATACTTTTACCTGTTTGAAGCTTAATAGGAGGGTAGATAGACTGATTTAGAGTCTGCATTATGGTCTTGAAAATACTGTCCTCATACCCTTTCAAAGGAAGACACATGAGTCCTCCCACCGCTTTTACAGCCCTGCGAAGGTTGGCTTTTTCACGTTCTAAAATCATTTCCTTCGTTGTCAATCGGTTGTGCTGCTGATTCTTACTAACCTCGCCTACCAAGTTAGGCTCGGGATCTAAATCAAAGAATTCTTCTTCTCGCCCTTTGTCTTCGTCGCTGAAGAAAACTTCTTCATAGCCGGAGTAGTGTGGAGATTGGGGATCCAGTTGGGCAATGGGCATGGCGTCTAGATAGTCATTTGAATGTTCCGCACCTTCAGTCGAGTTTTTTACCACTACCAACTGCAACAAAGCTAGAGAATCATCAACGCAATCCTCAAATGTCTCATCAGAATCGTCAATTGGCTTCGCCGTTGGGGTGTACGATTGGCCAATTAAAACAAATCTTCTTTCATCCGTGTGAAAAATCTTCTTGCCCCTTCTCAGGAATTGTCCCATTGATGAAGGGAAACATCAAAGGATCAACTTGCTTAAGTTTTAGAAGAGATTCTTGTTTCTTGCAGTTCAGAGCTTGTGTAGTTTCAGCCAGTCGAGACTCTTGATGTTGTGCACTTGTTCCTACTTCAGGTCCATCGCCATTGGCATAAGAACAACTAGCAACTGATCCTAAGTTTCCTGGTTCCTTATCAACAACGACTCGCTTCCAAACAGTCTTCGACTGCTGAATTGATTCTTCCACAGTTGTCTTGTACTGATGTCCAGATATTGTCCCTCTAATATTCTGCTTTGTTCTTGATTTCCTTCTTCTTCGTTTCTTCCTATTATCTCCCGCAGTCCCATGTTTTTCATTCCTAGCTACAGATGTATCAGCTATCTCAAGAGACAACTTGTCATACCAGGACCTTTCCGCATGTTGACGCTCATTTGCTGCCTTCGTCCTTTTGTCCCCCCCATCTATGACCAATCTGTTTGCCTCACTGGTAGGAGACAGTCCCGAATCTGGTCCCTTGAAGTGAGATGGATTCTGATCTGTTGGTGGCACACCACTCTTCTTTCCCCATGGGTTTTCCAGTTCATATGGATGCACCACCGACCTCTCCGGTTGTATTACAGGAATAAGTATGGCGACATTAAAAGAGAGACCCTCTTCTTTCAAAATAACTGACCTAGGAAGATCCTTGATCATTTGAGTAGCTTTCAATTTAACTTTAATCCCTCTGAGATCACCAAAATCCAAGTCGGCAACAGTGAAGTCTCTTTCCTCAAAGCTTAATTGTTTTATGATTTTTAATCACAATCCTGCCGCATACTTATTTCAGGGCCCTTGTTTCTTTTCTTTAAAAAAGAAGAAGAGAGATATTGGGCGTAAGAATGTGTGTGTCGGTGTGTCGCCTTTCAGCATGAACTAGTTTCTTTCTCCACTACTGCACTATTAATATCTTTCATATAGGTTTGCCATCTTAGTAAATTAACTAAGCATGCGTAGAGCGCCTAGAACTTCATTTGCATCAATATTATCTTATATTTTGTATGAGCACTAGCAGTTCTCTTTGTCCAAGCAGCACGTAATCGGGGTATGTCTTTTTAAGCTTCAATTCACATGTCTAAAGTTCTACGTAGCACCATGTGAATAATCCTATTGCCTGTCTAACCACCGCCCCTAGAATTTCTGCAAGCATGATGAAACCTCACATGTTAAATTGCTACTTTAGAGTTTCCTGTTGTGCTGCTATTTTAAGTTTAAAAACGTATAACTTCAACATCTTTAGCTAGCTTTATGTGGCAATTGAAAATTATTAAGCTGCCTATACACGTCGACAAATAACAAGTTAGCTATGTAAAACATGATGAACGCACTCACCTGTTCATGTTAATAATTCGTGTTGTGTAAATTGTAAATATCTTTTATTTTTATGGACTTCACATGTTGCTTTATGACATCTTCTCTCTGCCTTTTGTATATACGTACAATTGAAAAAGCATATGACATCTAAATTAAATCTTACCCGAGTATGAGTACTTGCGCTTTGAAATATGCATGTCATCTAGCCGCATGTGTAGGTTTTGTCACTTTATCAATTTTACTAAGCATCAATATGATCTTGTCTTGAATTTCATGATCGGCTACACAAACAAAATATCTCTAGTAACGTGCTCCAGGCACCACGCTAGCAAGGGTCCATAGAGGCCGCTTGAACAAATGCAAATTTACAAAAGGCTACGGGAATGCCTAAGGCGCCTGGTCGGCTGAAAAATCTTCAAAAGCCTACAGAAATGCCAAAGGCGCCCGATCGGCTTACAAATCTACAAAAGGCTACAGGAATGCCAAAGGCACCTGGTCGGCTGACGAATATGCAAAAGGATAAGGGAATGCCAAAGGCGCCCAGTCGGCTGACTAATATATAAAAGGCTATGGGAATGCCAAAGGTGCCCGGTCGGCTGACGAATATACAAAAGGCTACGATAATACCAAAGGTGCCCGGTCAGCTGACGAATATGCAAAAGGCTACGGGAATGCCAAAGGCGCCCGGTCGGCTGACGAATATGCAAAAGGCTATGGGAATGCCAAAGGTGCCCGGTCGGCTGACGAATATGCAAAAGGCTACGGGAATGCCAAAGGCACACGGTCCGCTGATGATGTGATTTTATGCTGTTGTAAAAAGTGATAAGTAGAGTTCGTTCAACTCGGACTTGTGAAGACTTGATTCTAGACTTATATTCCGATTAAAATAGCAAATAAGCAAAGATGATATCAATATTACGAGAGACTGGGACTTAGGATTCCACCAAACTTCACAATCAATTGGTTCATACGATGATTCATAACAATACTAGCTCTTTTATAGACTCTATTCCTTTGCCAAAAGTAGATTTTATAAAGCATTAGATGTAAATCATAAGCATAGTACATCAAAAGTTCTTAGACTAAGCATACACTATCAAACAAAATCACAAATAATCAACGAAAATCATAAATCGATTGAAAAGCAATGCAAAAAGTCATAAGAATCAATTATAATTACCATCAATTGTGAAACATGGCTTCCTCCGTCATCCCAGTGTTGGGGTTTAGCTCCTCATGGTAAAATCATGCTCAAAAGATTGATTCATGGCTCAAAAAGTGTTTTTATTGAAGAGAAATAATAATACAACGAATCTGCAACGCTTTTCTGGCGTTACAGAAATCACCGATACAACTGAAGTGCTGTTAATAAACGATCAGTTCTGTAGTTGAATATAAGACTGCTTCTGCGACGGTCCAGTGTGGGTCGAAGTTCTTCGTGTTCTTCAGCAGCAGCAGCAGCGGGTTTCCTGCAACTTTGATTTTTCGGCTCTGTGGTGTTCTAAACTTCCCCTAACTTTCGACACCTCTTCTATATGACCCAAACAATCTATTTATATCAAAAATACCGATTAAATCTCTCCAGAATCTTCCAAAATCTCTTCCTTTCTCTTCACGGCAAAGTTGCGGCAATTTTTTGTTTTAGGATTTCCACGCGTTTCTGAGCTTTCCTTTTGATTCTAAACTCTTCCTTAGATAGATATCAAGCTTTGGGAAGGTTTATAGCACTTTAATCTCTCTAAAATTTCCTAAAATCGGTCATACACGTGACTTTCCATATTTTGCTGTTGAGATAAAAATCCGTCGATTGAGCCCAGTTTAATCGATTTCAACACCCATGTTAGATTCCTAGACCCATAAGGAGTCTACCCTATGAAAATCAGAGGTTTAATCGACCTCAAACTCCTCCAAATCACTACCACCAAAACTGCCAGAAACGTGTATATATTTTGGTTTTGGTTTTGGTTTCCCGCCAAAATTTAGAATTTGAACGTGAAGGAGGTGTCCCCCTATCCAATCCCGGTCTGTGCTTAGAAGGTGCTTGGAAATGGGTTACCCCTTATCCAAAATGAGAGTCCGAATAGCAAATGTCCTCCCAGGTGCCTTTAACAACTTTTCGAGCAAATTTCGCCGCAAAAGCCTATTTCTCCAAAGATAAAATACCAAAATAAGTACAAAAATGGGTACTAACAATATACACAATAGAGATGAAAATAGACACATAAATGCGTCTATCAGCTGACGAATATGCAAAAGGCTACGGGAATTCCAAAGGTGCCCGGTCGGCTGACGAATATGCAAAAGGCTACGGGAATGCCAAAGGCGCCCGGTCGGCTGACGAATATGTAAAAGGCTACGGGAATGCCAAAGGCGCCCGGTCGGCTGACGAATATGTAAAAGGCTACGAGAATGCCAAAGGCGCCTGGTCGGCTGACGAATATACAAAAGGCTACGAGAATGTAAAAGGCACCCGGTCGGATAACGAATACACAAGGGAGGAGTAGGCGCATTTAACCACGCGCCCTAGCCCATCATCTACAAAAAAAAAGTGGGAATAGGCACATCCTAGCCCATCATCTACAAAAAATAAAGGGGGAATAGGAGCGTTTAACCACACGCCCTAGCCCGTCCTCTACCAAAAACAAAGTGGGAATAGGCACACCCTAACCTATCCTCCACCAAAAATAAAGGGGGGAATAAGCGCGTTTAGCCACACCGCACGCCCTAGCCCATCCTCCACACAAAACAAAGTGGGAATAGGAACACCCTAGCCCATCCTCCACCAAAAAGAAAGGGGGGAATAGGCGCGTTTAGTCACATGCCCTAGCCCATCCTCCACAAAAAACAAAGTGGGAATAGGCACACCCTAGCCCATCCTCCACCAAAAATAAAGGGGGGAATAAGCGTGTTTAGCCACACGCCCTAGCCCATCCTCCACAAAAAACAAAGTGGGAATAGGCGCACCCTAGCCTATCCTCCACCAAAAAAAAACAAAGGGGGGAATAGGCGCGTCTAACCACACACCCTACCCCGTCATCTACCAAAAAGAAGGTGGGAATAGGCACACCCTAGCCTATCCTCTACCAAAAATAAGGTGGGGAATGGGCGCGTCTAGCCACACGCCCTAGCCCATCCTCTACCAAAAAGAAGGTGGGAATAGGCACACCCTAGCCCATCCTCCACCAAAATGAAGGGGCACGTTTAACACACACCCCATCCCCCTCCGAGCATGATACACGCTACCAACTTGTGGATATCCTGTATAATCGTATTTAGCTTGTGTCCCATGCGTGAATGAAAGAGTGTCTTCATGTTCATCATATTCCTTACGCGCTTTGTCTTGACAAATCAGTCTGAGATCCCATAGCATACTCACTTCCTCTCTCAACACCAACGGGCGCGCCAGTTCGTCCTGAAGGTAAGACGGGGATACAAGCTAAAGACATCCCCAACCACGCGGAACAGTTAGAGAAAAGAAAAGAGTGGGGCTAAGTAAAGTCTACGCCATGTCTTCATCACACTCACACTGAGACCCTCAAATTGTGCTGGTAATACAATCCAAAGGTCTAAGGAAATGTTCAGTCATTTCATGGAAAATTCTTGGAAAATGCCTATCCAAACACCCGCGCGCATGATGAAAATTTCTTACAGAAAACTATCTCATTTCATAAATTCCTCAAACTTGAAAAGTCTATATAAAGAGGCATATAGTACAATAGAAAGGGCTCCTTTTTTTTTTTCTCCCTCTCTCCTCTTGAGAATTGGGTATGTTGTGGCTAGGACTTGTAGAACCAAAATCAAAATCACCCTTCAACAATTATGTGTATGGGTAAAGGTGAAGATTTCATCCTAGGAAACAATGTTTTACATTTGTTTATAAGAAGTACATTCATGAACTTGTTTTATGAATCGAAAGGGAAATCGCTAGGCTTATTGGTACGGCTATTCATTGCAAATCTTTGGATTACATATATGTGTGAGATGGTAGAACCGATCGTAACTTTGTTATGTATCTTGGTAAAACTAATCACAATGCCTGACTTATGATTTGGTATGACTAGTTTTGATTAATTAGTGAAACCGATCCTAAGTAATCATCTGAGATGGTATGATCGATATTTGTAATTGGTGTGACCGATCCTAGTAATTGGTGTGACCGATCACAGACAAGTTGTGTAATCGATCCTTGTAATTGGTGTAACCGGTCCTAGAAATTGGTGTAACTGATCCTGGTAATTGGTGTAACCGATCCTAGTTACTGGTGTGAATATGGTAATCGGTCCTGGTAATTGATGTAACCGATCATGGTAACTTGTGTGACCGATCACAAGTGATTCCATATTAGGGTATAACCGATCCCAGTGATTGGTAGAACCGATTGAACCCATGGATGTGATTTGATATTTGATCAATCATATAGTTGCCTTGGAATACAGATAAACCAATTCTAAACTTGTTTGGCAGCGTGGTATAATCGATTCCAAGATTGTAAATATGAAAGAGGATTTACAAGGAAGAGATGTCAACACTCTTTGAACACGTACAATAACTCTTATCTTTTATTGTTCAAAGATATTCCTTAGTACTCAAGGAGATCATATTCCGAAATAAATTAAGAATCTTTTAATTAAGGTTATTAGTTTCATATGCTTTAATTACTAGCAATTAAATGCATATCTCTAGAGAATAAAAATTAGTAATGTGCATTTACTAATTGGAAATTTTCTGTTGAGAGATTTCAGGAAATATTGGACAAAGCATTTACTGGAATTATGAAAACCGAATGGGCATTTATTGCATATCTTGAGAATACTTTCGGTTTTGGAAATTCCTTGGTGTCCAAACATCCTTGGTCTATAAATACCTAAGTTTTCATTTCTAGCAAACTATCCTAAGAGCCAGGCAAACTTCATCTTTCTTTCTTTTTCTGGTGGAGTCGTCTAATCGGAGAGGAAAGTACCCTAATTAGGTGAAATCTCTTACGACTGCTCGTTTAAAGACTTCTGTGGGATCAAGAAGCTCTACGAGTACCGTTGGTGGGAAACTAGATAATTGCAGTGTTATTAGTTTTTGATTGATTTGATTGACTAACGGTTATTGAAACTTTGATTGCACCTAGGTTGTTTATTCTTGAGAATCTTCTCTTCTGATATAAGATTCACTCAAACTAGATCGAAGTATCGACGAGATCTTTAGAACTATTTGTAGATCTAAAGACATCTTGTGATAATCCATTGTTAACAGACTCCGTTCTGTGCGTGATTGATCACAAGATATTTAAGTGGTGTTATGCAGGTTTAATTGAAGATTAAAGAAGATTTGAAGATGAAGAAGATTTCTTATTGGTTTCTTATATCTTTGTGTTGTATAAACCTTGATCGGCTGGGATCCAACTAGAATCGAATTTATTCGATTGATTAGTTGTGTGAGATCGGTAATGCCTAATAGTTCTCTTGAGATCTATTTTGATTGTTACAAATCCGATTCTTATTACTTAGGTAATAGAGATTGGATTGATCTAACCAGGAAAAAGAGTTTATTAGCTTAAACGGAAGAGCCTTTGCATATGACTTGAGATATCTTTATCTTAAAGAATCAATAGAGTTTTTACCAAACAGAGTTGTTGTTCATTTACTGTTTGGAATACGATCCAAAGGAATTGTTCCAGTGCGTGCACTCATCGAAGTCGGAAGGCAGGGATACTGAGGAAACTAAGTGAAGTAGGGGTAGTTGCTTGGTATCAACTATACGAAGTTGGTTTAGATTTTCTATAGCGGCTTAATTATGAGAGTATTCAATTCTGGACTAGGTCCCGGGGTTTTTCTGCATTTGTGGTTTCCTCGTTAACAAAATCTTGCTGTGTTATTTACTTTACCTTTCCGCAATTATAATTGTTGTTATTATAATTTAAAGTAAATTACACAAACGTTAACTCCGTACATATTTGATAGTGATCATATAGAGTTTGGTTAAGTCCGAACCTATTATCAAGTATCATACTTCATTGTTGTATTGTCTCGATCTTGTATCCATAGTCAATCACACAATTTATCTTGTTGCCGTATTATCTCGATCTTGTATCCATAGACAATCACACGAAGTGTAAACCGGTTTGTAGTATTGTCTCGACTTTGTCCATAGACAATCACTTTCGGTAAGAGGACTTATAGGTGGATAATTTAAAGATTGTGGTGTATTTGGGTACCCTCGTCTTTTCATAATCTTTTCAGAAGTAATTCATGTTGCTTGAACAAGTAGAGATTTCTCAAGAGAATGCTTCAACATCATGACCTCTAATTTGTTTCTACACAATTTCGTGCCATTTTGTGAAACTCCTTTTCATAATCGATCATGAAATATGAAAGATTGATGTTACTGCAAGAGGTGGTTCCGCTTCCATTGGAGTTATAGAACCCAGAAGGATCACAGACCATTTTTTCAGCATACCTTTCCGAAAACCTTGCAGAGAGCTTTGCATGGTAATCTGTATTGTAGATAATTATTGTTCAAAGATGATTAGACAAGATTTTTTTCCTTAAGAGATATAAAAGATTACCGAAACTTTATATATATCAATAGTTTCCAAACACTTGGTCACTGATTATGGAAATAAAAAATATTCTCCTTTAATATAGAAGAACCAAAATTTCTCGAAAAGATTTTAAGAAAGTGCCTTCTTGTGAATATTTCCATAGATCTCGCAAGTTTTAGACTATTTTGTTATATACACTAAACTCATCAAACAACAGTTTGAGCACTTCATGAGTCAGTGTATATAATCAAGATACTAAGTATCTATTCGAGACATATTATTCTCTTCAACAGTTGTATAGAGTCTTTCTTTATCTGTTCTCTTAGGGATCTCACTCCTCTTATAAGACAGACCAAACTTATCATAGAAATGACTATCATCAAGATATGTAGGTATTACTTTATGTATTGATGAACTGGAGAATTTGCCATATTCCTTTTTGTTTGGTTCCATTGTTTTCTTCGGTACCCATTTCCATGAGTTTCTAGTCTTTCGATCCTCTTTCCTCTTGTGATGTACGACTCTTTTAGATCCCTTCTGAGGATTTTTGTGAGAACTCTTTGATCTGAGAAAATTAGAGTTATAACCTTGACTAGAAGTTGACCCCTGTCTATCAATTTGTTTAGACCATACTCTTTTCTCTAGTGGTCTTGACCTATCTTTGGAAACCAACTTCTTTGAAGAGGATAAAATCTTACATACCTCAGCGGTTTTTTGAACAAGTTTGAGCTTGGTTGCTAGGCGATTTGCTCTTCGTTGAAGTCTCTTGACATATCTCATCTTGTGTTTATACTTGAAACACTTTGAAAGTTCATGACCCTTGAGTGAATAATAAGAGCATGTCACTAGATAAGATGATTCAGACGCTCGAGATGTGCAAGCTGCTAGGCTCAGAGTGGAACCTGAAAAATCTGACAGAGAGTTTCCAAAAGAAATGTTAATTTTTTCTTCCAGATTGGTTGAGTCTTCTTCTGGAAGAATATCAAGATTGATGTATGTATTGCTATAATTATCAAAATCAATATCTTCACAAAGAAGTGCAACACTTGATTTTTCGTCTTCATTGGAATCACAGTGATCAGACATTTCATTAAGAGTTGCAGCAATACCTTTGTTCCCAGTGTATTTTCTTAAGTTTGGACACTCATTTGCAAAATGACCAAAACCTCTACACTTAAAGCACTGTGGCATATCCTCGTCAGCATCCCTGTTTTTAGGAGGAATGCGATTGTTAGGTTTAACTGAAGACTTAGGTTTGTCTTTGGAAAACTGTTTACTTCTCTTCAATAAAAGATCCCTAAACTGTCTTGTGATCAAAGAGACTGGCTTGTCAAGATCTTCATCTGATGAGTCAGCCTCAGAAAGATCATCCTCAGAGACATAAACACTTTTACTTTTGTCAAGTAATTTAGTGTTATTTTGTTCTTTTAAGGCAACATCCTTTCCGGTTTTGGATGTATGCTCATGATCAAAGATCTTTAGCTTTCCAACCAGCGTATTTCTGGAAAGAGGATCAAGGTTATTTCCTTCAACGATGGCATGCTTCTTATAATCGTATCTAGATGGCAGCGATCTGAGAATTTTCATCACAATGTCCTTGTCAGGAATAGTCTTACCCAATGCAAAAGATGCATTAACAATTTCAGACACTTTGTAATTAAACTCATCAAATGAATCTTCATCTGCTATACGAAGGTTTTCCCAATCAGAATTTAGGTTTTGAAGCCTAGCTTCCTTTTCACTGGTATTCCCTTCGAATTCGGTTTCTAAGATATCCCAAACGTCTTTAGACCGAGTGCACGTAGTCACATGGTGCTGAAGATCTGGGGTAATGGCATGTATGATGACATTCAAACCGTCGGAGTTTTGCTTTGCAGCAAGTATCTCAACAGCGTCATATGCACCAATATCCTTAGGAACGGTCGCATTCCCTACTGCCACAACGGGAGCATCATAGCCATTAACTACATAAACCCATGATTGAAAATCACGCGCTTGAAGAAAGGCACGCATAGCAATTTTCTACCACAAGTAATTTGAGCCATTGAAGACTGGTGGTACGTTTATAGAGATAACACTTCTGTCCATATCAGATTGCTACAAACACAGACTTATGAGGTCTTTAATGTGTTTGCCTGCTCTGATACCAATTGAAAATACGGCGGTCTAAGCAAAACACCCAACAATTCGTTTGGCAATATGAGAGGACATACTCCAATACACTTTCTAGAGAATCAACTAGACAGTCAGACTCAATCTAGAGTAAAGTATATCAAAGAGTTTAATATCTCTATTTCACAATGTAATCAGCAAATCAAACAGTCCGTGAGCCTGATTATTATGTGAAACAACTTGAACGGTACCAAACACCAATGTTCAAGTGTCAATCAATGTAAATCAACCACCCAAGGTTGGATATTCTAATTGATTGATCTAAACGCACAACTTGTGATATTTCAATTATATAAAAATATATATGCGGAAAAGAAATAACACAGACACCATAATTTTGTTAACGAGGAAACCACAAATGCAGAAAAACCCCGGAACCTAGTCCAGTTTGAACACCACACTGTATTAAGCCGCTACAGACACTAGCCTACTACCAATTAACTTCGGAATGGACTGTAGTTAAACCCTAATCAATCTCACACTGATTCAAGGTACAGTTGCGCTCATTACGTCTCTGATCCCAGCAGGATACTACGCACTTGATTCCCTTAGTTGATCTCACCCACAACCAAGAGTTGCTACGACCCAAAGTCGAAGACTTGATAAACAAATCTGTCTCACACAGAAAAGTCTATAAGATTGAATAAATCTGTCTCCCAGAGAAATACCCAAGAGTTTTTGTTTCGTCTTTTGATAAATCAAGGTGAACAGGAACCAATTGATAAACCGGACTTATATTCCCGAAGAACAACCTAGCATTATCAATCACCTCACAATAATCTTAGTCGACTAGAGAAACAAGATATTGTGGAATCACAAACGATGAGATGAAGATGTTTGTGATTACTTTTATCTTGCCTATCGGAGAAATTAATCTCGAGTCAATTATTTCAATTGTACTCAATACGATAGAATCGGGCATGATCAGAACACGCAACTACAAGAGAATAGTTGGGTCTGGCTTCACAATCCCAATGAAGTCTTTGAAGTCGTTAACCTACAGGGTCTCGATAGAAACCTAAGGTTAAAGGAGAATCGACTCTAGTTATGCAACTAGTAACACACAGGAGGTGTGGGGATTAGGTTTTCCAGTTGCTAGAGTTCTCTTTGCAATCTAAGTTACTTTGGTAACAAAGCATTAGATATTCACCATTAGATGAAAAACCTGATTCAACCAAGCTAATATCTTTCAACCGTTAGATCGAACTTAGCTTGTTATACACAAATGAAATGTACCCTCATTTAGGTTTATGTAACCGTACCTAAACGTGTACACCATGTTGGTTCACAAATAGTTAAACGAGGTTAGCCATATGATTACTCTCATATCAACCTTATTCATCTTAACCATAACTAGTTCAAATGACTCAAATGAAACTAATTAAAGAGTCGTCCAATTGCTATATTCTCATAGAAGTATATAAGAACACAATTGAATCAAAGTCGGTTTTATTCACTCGAATCAATACATGAACATTATAGCCACGGTTTGCAAAGATTGCATTCCTTATTTTATAAATGTTTAGGTTAATGTACACAACCGATTTTAGAAAGTAACCACTTAAGTATGTGTACTGGTATGCGTACTTAAGTAACCGGATTTGAGTTTGTTTTGGTTTTCAAACTCAGCAGAAATTCACGGATGTGAACTTTCCGCCAGTATGCGTACGGGTACGCATACTTTGGTAACTGGTTTGAGTTGGTTTTGATTTCCAAACTTAGTAGAAATTCACGGACGTGAACTTCCTCCAGTATGTGTACGGGTACGCATACTTAGCCAGTTCCCGGTTTTGGACTTATACATAAATGTGCGAACACACTATATGCTTATATCCAAAGATGGCTACATGATTCTAAGATCTATATTTCAATCATTGGAACATTCTTAGAGGATGACAATAGCCGTTTTCACACACTATTAGCATCAAAGCAATTTTCAAGATATTGAAATAATCATTATTGAAACATTCCAAGTCTTACACCAAATGATTGTATCACACAAATCATGTAAGATGTTACTCGGCAATTTTCTCATGATATAAGATGAACTTGGTCGAAGCGAAAGCTTGCCAACACATATTTTGAGAAATATGTAAGCGAGATAAACTCAGCTCGAAATCTCAAATGTGTATATAGAAAACTATATCGTAATACGACTTATGTCTCAATATAGGAGATAGAGTATAAATAGACTTTCCAAGTGATAGATGAGTTCAAGTCTCCACCTACCTTTTGTAGATGAAGTTCCACAAGCTTCCCTTAGTAGTTCTTCGTCTTCAAATGATGAACGCCGTGAAAACTAAGCTCAACTACACAATCTATGTCCTAGTCCGAGACATCTATAAGTAGGCTAGAAATCAAGACTTATAGTTTTGATCACTAACATTGACAAACATGCTTATGATAGCAACGCATGCGAGTTCGACCGAGCAGCGCTCTAAAAATGATGTCGTCGTTGTAGCTCTTTACTTCTTCACATTCTTTAAGTCTTCGAGTAATACTTGTATGTCTCATATCCTAATAACTTTCTAGCTAACCTATACGAAGTTGGCTCTAGTAAATAATCAAACGACTTTTTAAATGAGTTTTGGTTCACTAAAATATGACAACCAAACTTGACATACCAACGCTTGGTGGGTTCAACCGAGCTATTCTTTAACAAAGCACAAGTTCATTTAAGAACTCTCCCCCATTTGATGTCATTCCCAAGAGAACAACATGAGCGACCTTACTTTTACAAGAAAAGAAGGATTTCTTTGGACATTAACAAATCACAAGGACTTGTTGAAAAAGTCGGGGTCTAACAACCACACCCAATATTTCGTTTCGACAATCTGTATGGACTAATTCCAATATACTTTCAAGAGAATCAACTAGACAGACAGACTCAATCTTTAGAAAAGTATATCCAAGAGTTTGTATCTCTGTTTCTTAATATAATCAGCAAATCAAACAGATATAAATCCATGAGCCTGATTAATATAAGAAACAACTTGGACGGTATCAAAAACCAATATCCAAGTGTCAATCAATTCAATCAACAACCCAAAGGCAGGATTCAAGAAATGATTCAAATTACGCACAACCTGTTATATTTCAATTATATAGAAAATATAATGCGGAAAAGCAATAACACAGACACCAGAATTTTGTTAACGAGGAAACCGCAAATGCAGAAAAACCTCGGGACCTAGTCCAACTTTAAACACCACACTATATTAAGCCGCCACAGACACTAGCCTACTACAAGTTAACTTCGGACTGGAATGTAGTTGAGCCCTAACCAATCTCACCCACAACTAAGAGTTGTTACGACCCAAAGTCGAGAACTTAATAAACAAATATGTCTAACACAGAAAAGTCTATTGAAATAAATAAATCTGTCTCCCACAGAAATACCTATGAGTTCTGTTCCGTCTAATGATAAATCAAGGTGCACAGGAACCAATTGATAAACCGTACTTATATTCCCGAAGAACAACCAAGTATTATCAATCACCTCACACGTATGGAAGAGAAACAATATATTGTGGAATCACAAACGATAAGACGAAGATGTTTGTAACTTCTTTTTATCTTACCTATCGGAGATAAATCTCGAGCAAATCTTAGAGAAGATAGTACATAATCACGATAGTATAAAGTAAGATCAGAACACACAACTACAGAGAAATTAGTTGGGTCTGGCTTCACAATCCCAGTGAAGTCTTTATGTCGTTAACCTATGAGGCTTTTAGGAAAAACCTAGGTTAAAGGAGAATCGACTCTAGTCGCAACTAGTATCACACAGTAGGTGTGGGGATTAGGTTTCCCAGTTGTTAGAGTTCTCCCTTATATAGTCTCCAAATCAGGGTTTCATAGCTTTGGAACAAAGCAATCAATATTCACCGTTAGATGAACTCCTGATTAGATTCAATATAATATATCTTTCAACCATCATATCGAACTTAGCTTGTTACACACAAATGAAATGTATCTTCATTTAGATATGGGTAACCGTACCTAAACGTGTACACCAAGTTGGCTCAACAATAGTTAACCGAAGTTAGCCATATGAACACTTTCATATCAACCTTATTCATCTTAACCACAACTAGTTCAAATGACTCAAATGAAACTAGTTATAGAGTTATTCAATTGTTTATATTCTCATAGAAGTATACAAGACACAATTGAAGCAAAATCGGTTTGATTCACTCGAATCAATTCATGAACATTATAGCCACGGTTTGCAAAAGATTGCATTCCTTATTATATATAAATGTATTAGTTCATGGAACAACCGATTCTAGAACATAACCCACTCAAGTATGCAAACGGGTACGCATACCTAAGTAGCCGGACTTGGACAGTGTTCGCCAGTATGCAAACGGGTACGCATACTGTCACACATCCAAACTTCAGTTGAAGCCAGTACGTATACAGGTACACATACTATAGTATCCGGACTTCAACTGACTTCTCCAGTACGCGTACAAGTACGCATACTCCAGCTCCCGGACTTTACCTGACCTCGCCAGTACGCATACGGGTATGCATACTACACTGGTCTTGGATCAACACATATGCAAGTACACATATTGTGCTTATAATCCAATTATGGTTAAGTATTCTAAACTCCATTTCAATCATTGAAACATTCTTCGAAGACAACAATAGATATCCCACACAAACTATTATCTTCAAAGCAATTTTCAAGTGATCGAAAGATCAATACGAAACATTCCGAGTCTACATCAAATGACTGTCTCACACAAATCATATAAGATGTTACCAGGCGATTTTCACATGATCATCTTTAGACTTTCGTCAAGAATATAAGATGAACTTGGTTAAAGCGAAAGCTTACCAACACATATTTTGAGAAATATGTAAGCGAGTTAAACTCAGCTCGAAATATCAAATGTGTATAATATGAAGTCTATATAGCTATACGGCTTTGATGCGTGTCGTAACCACAACAAATTAGTTAATATTTTTCCACCTAATTAACAAGTAATATAACGGTAGTTAAGTTCGTTCCCACGAGAAGCAAGAGGTTTTAGTTGTCTTATAATGTCACAAAGGAGGGTTTTGGTTTTAGATTTTATAAAGAAAAATAAATAAATAAAGCAATTAAAAAGATAAAGTTGAAATCAATAAGAGAGACAAGATCATGGAATCCTTCGTCGTTGCTAAACAATTATTCAAGTTATGTTCTTTTCCACTTATTATT
>JAJJMB010017545.1:2208965-2226080 GCA_023531105.1 Papaver atlanticum | reverse complement strand
TACCCGTCATAAGGTTGTTGATATGTATGAGAATATCCATAAGGTTCCGTAGGAAATTGATCATAGCCAAAATATTGGTTTTGAATGTATCCTAAGGATGGTTGGAAGTTGCCATAATGTTGAGGTTGAAAACCGTATTGATTGTTGTAATATGCTTGCTCTTGTCCACCATACATGGAAATAAGGTACCTGAAATAAAAACTCTAGAAAAACAAAGTTAGAAATAGAATTTTTTTTAAAATAAATAATAAAATAAACTTCTCCGCAGCTCCCGGCAGAGGCGCCAAAATTTGATGCGTATCGTAACCACAACAAATCAGTGAATATTTTTCCACCTAATTAACAAGTAATATAACGGTAGTTAAGTTCGTTCCCACGAGGAGCAAGAGGTTTTAGTTGTCTTATAATGTCACAAAGGGGGGTTTTGGTTTTAGATTTTATAAAGCAAAATAAATAAACAAAGCAATTAAAAAGATAAAGTTGAAATCAATAAGAGAGACAAGATCAAGGAATCCTTCTTCGTTGCTAAACAATTATTCAAGTTATGTTCTTTTCCACTTATTATTAGTCACGGATTATCACCAACCGTAGGTATAGCAGCTAGATCAGCGCTAACCCCCAAATTCCTTGTATTATCGGATACGAAAGTTCTCGACTACCGGATTCTATTTACCAAACCACCCAGTAGTAGATCACTCAAGATGTAATTTAGTTAAACGCATTAAGATTTATGAATTTATTAGGTTGATATTAGTAGTTAAACTCTTAGATAAAGGTCTACTTGCTAACGTTGTTTTCACACACAATTGCTCCAGGGAATCCCTCTGCAAGGTCTCGTGTTTTTTACTTGTGTAAAGAGTCAAGAAACGACTACTTATCCTCTAACTTCTACTAGCTTTAGATCAATTAACTAATCAATTTAGTTGGCCACCTAAAAAATCTATCAATCAAGCATAAACATTCTTATTAGCAAAAACAAACGATAATCATGTGAAAACTTCAAGATAGAATTAAAACAAAACTCAAATCACGTTAAGAACTAGGAATTCATCCTCAATCATTAATAAAATTAGCTACTCATGGTTTGAAGTTCACACAAAGAATAAAAAAAAAAGAAAACAAACAAAAATTAAAGTGTAGTGTGTGTAAAGGTGTAGAAGTGTGTATAGAAAAAAGTAGAGAACCTCTCTATTTATGAGATTCAATTTGCTAGGAATCTTCTTAGGAATAGACTCCCTATCCCATAGCAATATAATTTCCAAGTCCTTGTCTTTCTCAAATCCTTCCATCTTCTCTTTCCAAATCCAAGCCCAATAAGTCTAGATGAGTCTAGAAAATTCTGCACAAATATCCGGCATTCGGCAAGAAAGCTCCCAGTCGGTCACTTGAGTTCTGTCTCCGCTGACGGAATATTCCGTCAAGATACTATTAAGCTCAACGGTCAAATTAGTCAAAAAGTCAGTCAAAAGGGTCAAAGGGAGGAGAAGTCAGCCACTGAATCAGTTTGTCTTAGTCGGGATGAGTCAGATGAATAACCGAGTTAGGTCTAGCGAGTTCTGGGTCGACTCAGTGAAGGAAAGGGTCGGACAGAGTTTCCTCTATTTCAGAGCACTTCCTGCCATAATTTCAGGCCATTTTCTTATGATCTTCACCTGTAACAATTCCTAGCATACATCTAATTTCAAGCAATCATTTCATTCATTTGCTATTTCTGCAACAGAAAGATCCCTTTCTGATCAGCTTCTCCAATTCCTTAAAACATACTAAAACTTCACCACCAACACCATTTTGCATATTCTTCTGCTACTGCTACTAACCCATTTCTTCAATCTTTTGATTGACAAAACCCCAGCCACAATTTCACAGATTCAAGACCCATCAGCGCCAACAACTTCTCAGTTACCATCTCAATCACCTCCAGCTTGGTACCACCACCTTGTCTTGACCTCCATCTGTTCATAGCTTCAACCAATGTCTTCTAGAATAGCACCCAACTCTGATTCAATCTTCTACAATCTTCAGCGTTAATAGCACAAATTCATCGTGACCAGATCCCATTAATTATATTTACAGCATCATCATCTCTCGGATTCAATATCCATTCTCTTACACAGATCAATCCCATCTCAGACCATCTTTAATTTCAGCGCAAACCCAATCTCAATCTCTTCTTCTCTTGGTTGTCTGCAATTCAACCCCTTAATTCTCAAGAACACCAACACATCATTTCGACCTCAACAGAGATCCCCAATTCAGAATCTCGCCATCAACTCCTTCAATTCCTTCGAACTCTTCTCAAATCAACAGTAAGCACCACCTCTTCTTCTGAGATCCCGAAATCACAATCAATTCACTTCATCTCAATTTCGTAAGCAGACCACAGCTAAAATTCAATCAACTCTGTGAACTTCTCAATCTACTTCTCTCTCTCTCTCGGTTTCAGGTGATATAGCAGCAGCCGCTGCTTTTCTTCTTTTCTTCTTCTTGGTTTTAAGTGAAACTAATGAATGAGTGATCCGCTCGATTTTAGGGCATATGTAATAGGATGGATTGAGACAACCCATAGTCTCAGATAAGGGTCCCCAAGTTGACATCCCCTTAACCTCAGCTATCATGTGTTTAGTACTTCTCCAAATAGAGTTGCCCCTTAACCTTGATTGGGCTCCAGATAGTGTTCGCCCATAAGATGACAATTTCGCCCTTTTTGCTCAAACTGGGTGATTTCTTTTTCTTTTCCTCCGTGCGACTCCAGAATACCTAATAACTCAAAAACACACGTAAAATGCATAATTTATAAGAAAAATTGCAAAGAAAGCATAACCAATAGATATTAAATCAAGGTGTATTCTACACCTATCAAATTCCCCCACACTTAGACTTTGCTAGTCCTCGAGCAAATCAAACTGAAATTAATACATACAACTCCATTCCGTCGAGAATACGGTTAAACTTAGCATGTGTAACAAGCCTTTAAACCCCTAGGTGTCCCTAGTGGACGAGTTATAGTCTCGTGAGGGCTTATTAGAGATATACCCACAAAACCTACTCCAACTTCAAAGCGTTCCAGCATCGCAAGCATCCAAAGAGCTATGAGGACATAGAGTTTCTGCATGCTAGTAATAAGAAGTTTGAAATACTAAAGAACATATTCTCATTCTTAAATGTTGAGTGAGAAATTACCACACCATAATGAGAGAACGCGTGTTTGAGAGCGATCAATAAGCATTTCGCATCGACTTCTGCCTCACCAAAAAGGGTTTTATGAAATTGCACTCAAAAGACGTACTTTTATGGTTCTCACATGTGTGCAGGTAGGAATGAAGACAGAATTCCTGCAACACGTTGAATGGTGGGAAGGACAACTTCCGAAATATTTTAAAAACCCACATCTTTTAACATTTTGAAAAACCATTTTTCTGACGATCTCTAAGAAAGGAAATCAACCACTATTATCGAGGATGAGATTACTTACTCACCTTCACACCCAATTGCAATGATGATAACACCACTCTCACAACATCCAATAGAATCGTCTTCCGCTCCTTGTCTTCATCTTCTTGGTCTTAGGCTTCGGCTTCAACTATTGATGATAAACTCTCGAACTTCGTAGATCCTTGAAAATTTTTAACTATTTTCCTTAAATACTTGTCGCTGGAAACTTCTTAATATATTTTTCCTTCCCCACGGCTTATTAAATAAATGCAAAAACAAAATTTCTCTTGTCTCGTTTTTTTTTTCATTTTTCATTTTTTTTTCATGACAAGAGAAATAAAATACAAAACAAAGTGAAAATAAAACAAACCATGGCCGTGGGAAAAGTACTTTACCGTTTGATTCTTCACAACTTGTATCGTCTCGACATCATAAACTTCAAAAATTCTTACCTTTTGATTTTCTTTGCCCTTGTAAATAAGTCTTCAACTTGTATGTATAATTATTCTCATTGTATTTTGCTTTACTTGAATATGAAATTTGCTCTTTTCTTGTTCCGTTGCTTGTAAACCTTGAACGTCTTCAACTTCGAACTTGTGATGCTCCTCTCCACTTGTTGATGATAATGGTGTTTCTATGGACCCGTTGTTGTCGAAAGAGAGAATGGTGCTAACTGCAAATCGAACTATAAGAAGGAGGATTTCATCTATAGACGTCACCCTCATGATTGACAAAATTAGCACTCAAGAGATCAAAAATAGTGCTGAAAATTGGTGTGAAGTTGGGTAGCTCACCATTCTACCCAGAATTAACGTATGGTGACACACACTCAAAACAAAGCTTTTTTAGTCAGCTACAAAGAATTGATGGTCGGTGCCTCACATGATATAAATACGGGTAGTCTCCACTAATGATTGATCAACAACTCTAATAATGCATTTCCCTCTGCACCTCATTTGCCACCGGCATGATTAAATCAATTATTTAACACTCTAACGAGTAAGAAATCCGAACGTAGTTCCCTAACACTTCCAAGTTCAGTTATGTCGGTCAGAATTCTCTATGTAAACATACCTAGAAATATGCTAGTGACTCAAAAATTTCTACAAGTTAGAAGTTTTATGCGATTTTTTTTTTTTTTTTAAATATGCTTAACCACTCCCCCACACTTAAACCTTACATTGTCCTCAATGTAATTGAATCATCCTAGTAAAGTCAAGGTGGGAAATCCTAACAAGATATGGAACAAGAAAAATAAATAACAAAATAAAAAGCAAAAGGATAAGAAATACAAAACCAATGGGTTGCCTCCCATGAAGCGCTTGGTTTAACGTCATTGACCCGACTTAGCTCTTGCAAGATTCACTCCCCATATACTAACAATCTGAAAATTTGGGGATCCACCCATAGTACCTGTTTTGCAAACAATAGCTTCATAAAAATATTAGCACAAGAAAACAATAGTGAAATTATCGCTCAATAGAAATTTCCCCCACACTTAGTCTTTTCTACACTCGGAAGTGTATAGAGAACATAGAATTTGGTAATTTCTATGGATTCCTCTTGGCAAACCTGCATGGTGTTAGCATCAAGTGTTTCCAATGGTGGATATCTAGAAACAAAATCATTCAAAAATACTTTCGAAGCACATATATTCAAACCAATAAGAGGTAAATGAGAAGAATCAATATGCAAAGGGTTAGACAAACCTTGCAAAAACTCTTGTATTACGGAATCCTATTCATCCTTAGAAAATTCAAGTGAATTACTTACCTCTTGTATATCTTGGCCCTCTATCAAACCTTGCAACCATTCTTTATCATTTTCTACCTTAACCAAAGTCTTGGCATCATTATAATCATTAAAATCTTTTGCAATCTCAATTGGGTCTTCCACAAATTCAATCAATTTGGTTTCATTATCGAGCATCATCTCTTCAACATCTTCATCATCCGAATCGTATTCCACTCTCATAAAATCTTCTTCGGTGTAAATCCTAAGATCTTCTTGTGAGGGTGTTACACCGTTTATAACAATAGGCAAGTCACACCCAATCTCCTCCTTTTGAGTAGGTGAAGGATCGTAATTATGATCCGGAGTTGGAATAACTTCCTAATTGTTGCAACGCTCATACACTTGTACGGATTCAAATCTTTCCCTTAGGAATCTTTTTAAAGCACTTATTGCATCATACTCAAGCTCTACCTTTTGAATAGGTGCCTGATCATTATCAAGATCAAGGCTCGAGTAAGCAACACTAGTGTCATCAAAAGTTTCCAAAGGTTGGTCCTTTTCTACACAATCATCTTCACTTTCAGACTCACCATAATAAGAATCTTCATCGGTTTCATAACCTTTATCCCGACATCGTTTAAGTTCCATATGAATAGTCCTACTAATTTCTGCGACAAGCTCTTCCAAGGCTCCATCATCTTCCAACTTGTATAATTTCTGTGCAAGTTTCCTGACGTTAATACGCTTTCCACAATTAATAGAGTTTCTAGACTGTATCTCCTCTTTTGGAAAGAGTGAAGGCAAAACACGATGAAGAGGAGTATATTCCAAATTTTCTATCTGCACATTACTAGAAAACAATTTATTAGAAGCATAACTATCCTTCCATC
This sequence comes from Papaver atlanticum, assembly GCA_023531105.1. NCBI lineage: Eukaryota > Viridiplantae > Streptophyta > Magnoliopsida > Ranunculales > Papaveraceae > Papaver > Papaver atlanticum. The sequence goes on along the minus strand of JAJJMB010017545.1, from coordinate 2,220,024 downwards.
CTTGTGATTGTCCACTTACATACCCGTCATACGGTTGTTGATATGTATGAGAATATCCATAAGGTTCTGTAGGAAATTGATCATAGCCAAAATATTGGTTTTGATTGTATCCTAAGGATGGTTGGAAGTTGCCATAATGTTGAGGTTGAAAACCGTATTGATTGTTGTAATATGCTTGGTCTTGTCCACCATACATGGAAAACAGGTACCTAAAATAAAAACTCTAGAATAACAAAGTTAGAAAATAGAAATAAAATCAAAAAAAAAAAAAAAAACTCAACTGCTCCGCTGCTCTCCGGCAGATGCGCTAAAATTTGATGTGTGTCGTAACCACAATAAATTAGTGAATATTTTCCACCTAATTAACAAGTAATATAACGGTAGTTAAGTTCGTTCCCACGGGGAGCAAGAGGTTTTAGTTGTCTTATAATGTCACAAAGGGGGGTTTTGGTTTTAGATTTTATAAAGCAAAATAAATAAACAAAGCAATTAAAAAGATAAAGTTGAAATCAATAAGAGAGACAAGATCAAGGAATCCTTCTTCGTTGCAAAACTATGATTCAAGTTATGTTCTTTTTCACTTATTATTAGTCACGGATTATCACTAACCGTAGGTATAGCAGCTAGATCAGTGCTAACCCCCAAATTCCTTGTATCACCGGATACAAAAGTTCTCGACTACCGGATTCTATTTACCAAACCACCCAGTAGTAGATCACTCAAGATGTAATTTAATTAAACGCATTAAGATTTATGAATTTATTAGGTTGATATTAATAATTAAACTCTTAGATCAAGGTCTACTTGCTAACGTTGTTTTCACACACAATTGCTCCAGGGAATCCCTCTGCAAGGTCTCGTGTTTTTTACTTGTGTAAAGAGTCAAGAACCGACTACTTATCCTATAACTTCTACTAGCTTTAGATCAATTATCTAATCAATTTAGTTGGCCACCTAAACAATCTATCAATCAAGCATAAACATTCTTATTAGCAAAAACAAAAGATAATCATGTGAAAACTTCAAGATAGAATTAAAACAAAACTCAAATCACGTCAAGAACTAGGAATTCATCCTTAATCATTAATAAAATTAGCTACTCATGGTTTGAAGTTCACACAAAGAATAAAGAAAAAAGAAAGCAAACAAAAATTAAAGTGTAGTGTGTGTAAAGTTGTAGAATTGTGTATAGAAAAAAGTAGAGAACCTCTCTATTTATGAGATTCAATTTGCTAGGAATCCTCTTAGGAATAGACTCCCTTTCCCATAGCAATTCAATTTCCAAGTCCTTGTCTTTCTCAAATCCTTAAATATTCTCTTTCCAAATCCAAGCCAATTTCTTCAAACCCATGAGTCTAGATGAGTCTAGAAAATTCTGCACAAATATCACTACTTTTGGTCGCCTGAAAAGTTCTCGGGATCACCGGCATTCGGCAAGAAAGCTCCCTGTCAGTCACTTGAGTTCTGTCTCCGCTGACGGAATATTCTGTCAGATACTGTTAAGCTCAACGGTCAAATTAGTCAAACCGTCAGTCAAAAGGGTCAAGGGGAGGAGAAGTCAGCCACTGAATCAGTTTGTCTTAGTCGGGATGAGTCAGCTGAATAACCGAGTTAGGTCTAGCGAGTTCTGAGTCGACTCAGTGAAGGAAAGGGTCGGACAGAGTTTCCTCTATTTCAGAGCACTTCCGGCCATAATTTCAGGCCATTTTCTTCTGGTCTTCACCTGTAACAATTCCTAGCATACATCTAATTTCAAGCAATCATTTCATCCATTTGCTATTTCTGCAACAGCAAGATCCCCTTCTGATCAGCTTCTCCAATTCCTTACAACATATTAAAACTTCACCACCAACACCATTTTGCATATTCTTCTGCTACTGCTACTAACCCATTTCTTCAATCTTCTGATTGACAAAACCCCAGCCACAATTTCACAGATTCAAGACCCATCAGCGCCATCAACTTCTCAATTACCATCTCAACCACCTCCATCTTGGTACCACCACCTTGTCTTGACCTCCATCTGTTCATAGCTTCAACCAATGTCTTCTCAAACAACACCAAACCCAACTCTGATTCAATCTTCCACCATCTTCAGCGTTAATAGAACAAATTCATCGTGACCAGATCCCATTAATTATATTTACAGCATCATCATCTCTCGGATTCAATATCCATTCTCTTACACAGATCAATCCCATCTCAGACCATCTTTAATTTCAACGCAAACCCAATCTCAATCTCTTCTTCTCTTGGCTGTCTGCAATTCAACCCATTAATTCTCAAGAACACCAACACATTATTTCTACCTTAACAGAGATCCCCAATTCAGAATATCGCCATCAACTCCTTCAATTCCTTAGAACTCTTCTCAAATCAACAGTAAGCACCACCTCTTCTTCTGAGATCTCGAAATCATAATCAATTCACTTCATCTCAATTTCGTAAGCAGACCACAACTGAAATTCAATCAACTCTGTGAACTTCACGATCTACTTCTCTCTCTCTCTCTCTCGGTTTCAGGTGATATAGTAGCAGCCGCTGCTTTTCTTCTTTTCTTCTTCTTGGTTTCAAGTGAAACTAATGAATGAGAGGAATGAGTGAGCCGGTCGATTTTAGGGCATATGTAATAGGATGGATTGAGAAAACCCATAGTCTCAGATAAGGGTTACCCAAGTTGACATCCCCTTAACCTCAACTATCATGTGTTTAGTACTTCTCCAAATAGAGTTGCCCCTTAACCTTGACTTGGCTCCAGATAGTGTTCGACCATAAGATGACAATTTCACCCTTTTTTCTCAAATTGGGTGATTTCTTCTTCTTTTCCTCCGTGCGACTCCAGAATACATAATAACTCAAAAACACATGTAAAATGCATAATTTACAAGAAAAATAGCAAAGAAAGCATAACCAATAGATATTAAATCAAGGTGTAGGCTTTTGTCTCAAATAGGAGATAGAGTAAAAATAGACTTCTGAGTGATAGATGAGTTTCAGTATCCACATACCTTTTGTTGATGAAGTTCCACAAGATCCGTTTAGTAGTTCTTCGTCTTCAATTGATGAACGTCGAGAAGTCTAAAGCTCAACTACACATTTTATCCTAGTCCGAGACACAACTATAAGTAGACTATAAATCAAGACTTATAGTTTTGATCACTAAACTTTACAAACAAGCTTGAGATAGCAACGCTTGCGAGTTTGACCGAGCAGTGCTCTAACAATCTTCCCATTTGTCAATTTTAGTGACAAAACTATCAATACACACTAGTACAAACTGACCCTTTTGCCATGCCAGATTGACGTGTCCATAGGGGTTTAGTCACGCCGTTTTGGTTTGGACTTGGCGTGGTTTATGCTCGCGTGGTCTTAGGTATGACGGCATGGTTTTAGGTAGCTTATAGCCACGCCTGCCTTGCGTGTCTATTTCTCCATGATATAGACACGCCAGAGCCACATAGGCGTCGCTATTTGGTCAGAAGATACTTAAGTTGATATGGCACTTGGCGTGGCCAATGGTACTCATTGGACATGCAAATTTTCCTTTTGGCGTGGCCATTGGTTCTCCTATGGACAAGCAACTTTTATTTGGCATAGCTATTGTTTATCATACAGACACACAATTAATGTTTTGCCGTAGTCATTGTTTATCATACAGACACGCAATTTGTGTTTTGGCGTAGCCATTGGTTATCCGATAGACACACCGTATAGGTTTAACGTGGATATATGTTATGTTTAGCCACGCCAATTTCAATTACCTTCATCCACGGCTGTATTAGGAACCGTTGGATCTCTTTTAAGATGATGCAATATTGACCGTTAAATTAGATGCATCCTACACCGTCCACATGTAACGTTGTGAGCCTTTCATTGGATATCCTATAGACACGCCATATAGCGTGGTTATATGTGATATTTAGCCACGCCAGTTTACAATTACCTTCATCCACGTGGCTATATTAGGAACCGTTGGATCTTTTTAAGATGATGCAATATTGACTGTTAAATTAGATGCATCCTACACCGTCCACATGTAATGTTGTGAGCCGTTCATTGGATATCCTATAAACACGTCATATAGTGTGGCTATATGTGATATTTAGCCACACCAATTTACCATTACCTTCATCTACGTGGCTGTATTACGAACAATTGGATCTCTTTTAAGATGATGCAATATTGACCGTTAAATTAGATGCATCCTACACCGTCCACATGTAACGTTGTGAGCCGTTCATTGGATATCCTATAGACACGCCATATAGCGTGGCTATATGTTATATTTAGACACGCCAATTTAAAATTACCTTCATCCACGTGGCTGTATTAGGAACCATTGGATCTCTTTTAAGATGATGCAATATTGACCGTTAAATTAGATGCATCCTACACCGTCCACATGTAACGTTGTGAGCCATTCATTGGAGATCCTATAGACACGCCATATAGCGTGGCTATATGTGATGTTTAGCCACGCCAATTTACAATTACCTTCATCCACGTGGCTGTATTAGGAACCGTTGGATCTCTTTTAAGATGATGCAATATCGACCATCAAATTAGATGCATCCTACACCGTCCACATATAACGTTGTGAGTTGTTCATTTGATATCCTATAGACACGCCATATAACGTGGCTATATGTGATATTTATCCACTCCAATTTATATTTGCATAACGTGGCTTTATGTTATGTTTAACCACACCAATTAATCTCGAAGTGTGTGTCTTACGCGTGTGACGCTTCTAAGCCGTTCAGATATGACACATCTAAACCATCCACCTGGCACTATCCAAATTCTCTTATACTTTAGAAATTGTGGTTAAATCTGAAATTCACATATGCCAAAAGTTCATATTATTATTAATCGCACAATAAAAAATGTTGAGCTTTGGTCTAACAGTTTGCAAAAGAAAATATTAAAGAGCATTTATCCAAAAATAATCAGTTTTTCTTCAACTTTTTTGATGGTGGTGTCTCTGCATGCAATGGATCAGGTTGTGACATTCTCAACGAGCCAAACCTTGTTTTCCTCTGTTTCCCATCTGGAAGTTGGTATGCCTGCTCTACATTTTGTACATATAACTTTCTCCGCGCCTTTTTAGTCTTCTCAGGAAGCATTTCAGAGGCTGCATGACTCCCAGAATGTTGATTGACTGCTAGGTGCTCCTGGTTCCGTTTATCATCTGCTAGGCTGCTAGGTGTTCTTAGATCACTGTCCAATTTCTTCTCAGAATCTAAAACTGGTTCTAGTTGCTTATGAGGTTTTCCATGCTGTGGAGTTTCCTGCAGCAAGAGATTAAATGTATTATATATATATATATATATATATTTTAAATCCAATGCGAATTCGTCTGTCATGTGAATTCTCAATAACAGACATAAAAAATTCATTTTCCAATAATGTAATAAAGCCAACTTTACTGAAGGTCGCACCATTTTTCACAACTGACGCCCATAATAAAATCCGTAACCAAATATCTTTATTTAGTGGATCAATTTTCTAATTTACACTGGCATTCATGTTCCATCTAGTTGTTAATATATTTTTGTCTCGTACTTATTCTTTAATCAAACTGAATACACGATTTATGTAAAACAATATATATACTTGATTAACAAAGCAAAAGACCTAAGAAACTAACCTTGTCATCAGAGATGGTACAGTTATCTTTCGACCATGCCACAAATTTTTTTTAGCTTCTCCTAATAACTTAAAGTCACCACTTGGTTCGGTTAACTCGAACGATGGAACTATAACCTCATGAATATTGACAGCATAACAGTTACTAGGAAGATCTTTTTCATGTATTTTCTGGTTAGGCACCGTAGGTAAAATACTGCCTCTAGCAATGACGTTTCCCCTAGATCCATGCCAAAAGTCGTATTTTGCTTTCTGCGGAAATATACGACGTATGAACATCATATAAAAAGAAGATGCTAGAATTAGAAATATAGATTTACAAAAAAAAAAAAAAAAACATACTCCATTAGATGTCTTAGCCAGAGGTTCTGCCATAGATGTGCACGACTTCTCTAGAGATATTGAAGGATTTGGTTGGGAATTACTGGCAGAGTTCTGCATAACATTAGTAGACTGCTTCTTAGATCCATCAGAAGGGTTGCTACGTGCAGGAGACTTCCCTAGAGAAGTTGTTGGTTGGGAATTACTGGTAGAGTTCTGCATAAGATTAGAAGAGTGCTACTTAGTTACTTTTGAAAGTTACACATATTTCTATTTTTCTAGGTTTTCTAATTTACACTTGGATCGGTGATTCATATAATTGATATCATCTTTGTGTCTCATATATCCTTCGTAATTAATACGAACTAGATAGACTGGTTTATGTATATTCGACTTACAAATCAAACAAGCCAAGCAACTAACCTTAACCTTGGGAGGCCCGGTAAACTGAACATCATACTTTGGCCAAGCAATCCTTTTTCTAAGAGTTTGCCATAATGTTTCCATACCATCACATCGTATGGGTAGACATAAATTCTCCTTTATTTCTTCCTCAATCAGGATTTTTTAGCAATCAACCTCCATTTCATCCTTTTCATGTAATTTTTGTTTTCCTTTTAACATAAAAGCTCTACCTCTAGCGAGGACGTTTGCCATAGACTAGTCAAAAAGGTTACAACTTTTACCCTGCGGAAATATATGGCATATGAACATCTTCAAGCGAAAACTTCAAAACAAATTGAGATTTAAAATGCATGTAAAAATAAAACAGATACCGGATAAACTTCTTTAGTTGTCGTGATCTCAGATTGGCTCCGATTTGGTGGAGCTTTTGATTTCACATCGAGAGTATGTTTCCCAGAATTTTGTTGAGTTGTTACCTGCAGCAGTAGAGTAATATTCCATATTTGGGTAACAAATATACCAAATTCCAACGTGAATGCGAAGACACAGATGAAATAAATAGGTAACAAATATATAGTGATTGAATTATGGCACACTGTACAACTAACTAATAATCAAATAGGTAACACATATCGGTCTATAAGGTTCTCCAAAATACACCCTAGCATCCGTGATTCATATAGTTGGTGGCATATTTGAGTCTCATATGACCTTAAGTTTATGTAACCGATTTAAAACACATACCTTCGAAACTTCTTCAGATATTGCAATACGAGATTGGCTTCGGTTGAGTAGAACCGGTGAATTCACAGCCTCGGAAAGTTTTGGTTGACTTACCTGCATCAGTAGAGTGATATTTAGGATTCGTGTAACAAATATACCAAAGTCCAACGTGAATAGTTGTCATGTCAAGACAATGATAAAATATTTACCTAACAATTAACTGGCAAACTGAAATGAAAGTTGTACCTTCTTTTTGCAGTGAAACCATTTAAGCACACCGCACAACTTACTCATAATCAAATAGCTAACCATATATCTAGGTCTATAAGGTTCTCTAAAATATATACTAACGTCCGTGATTCATATAGCTGATAGCATATTCGTCTCTAATATCAAACAAGATATATATAAAACTGGTTTGTGTAAAAACATATCCAATGAGTTAATAAAGCAAACAAGCCAAGCAACCAACCTCTTCATCCAAGATGGTTTGACATAATGGCCAACAAATTTCAGTATCACCAACATCTTTTAAAGTTTTTATCCCAGATTTGCCTAAGGGTAATTTGATGGTTTCATTTAGTACTTCACTAACCCGGACGCGATAGCATCTAACTGAACCAATCATTCTTGTCTTCAATTTAAAGCATTATGTCTTTATAGAGTAAGCTCTACCAATGGCAACGATGTTGTCCTTTTCTCTAGACAAAAGTTTGCATCCTATGCCCTGCAGAGATACATGGCGCATGAGAGATAGTAAATGGAAGATTAAAAATTTAAATGCCTTGGAAAACCATACATTAATCATGACATTTTCAGATGGCACATTCTGAGATTCCCCCGTGGATGGAGGAGACTTCTTTTTTTTATACTAAAGACGTCGGGGATTCAGTAGAAACGGTCGGTGTTTTAGTACAAAGAGAGTCCCGCTTCGCGGACCCTTTCATGCTTTCAGATGATTTCTCCGGACCGGATTTTCCAAGGTTTTTTGGAAGTTTCTTAACTGATTTTGAACTTGTCTTATTCTTAGATCGATAGGAGGCGTTGCTAGGTCCTACATCATGTGCCTGTAGTTGAACACATTGTTAGAAAAAATTAGATACTGTCTGCCATTTTTTTTTAAAGTTACACAATCTAATTAAAACTCAGTTCACTTACTTCTCCTCCAGACTTACTGATACTGTTGCTCAAAATGTTCGGTAAGTCGATTCCTCGATATATCAAGTTATCTGTTTGTCTCTGATATGCAGTTTTAGCAGACTCTAATTCTTTCTCCTTAGCTTTCAGATTTTCACACAGTTCATCATTCTCTTTCGAGGCTTTTCTTGGTTTTCTTCCATTTTGAAAGTAAATGGTTGCCGTCACTCCAAAGCCAATCCCTTTGACACGTCCACCCTTATCCGGGTCGATCGCAAGTGTTAGGGAATCCTCGTTATGACCAACTGTTAGAGTTCCCTCTCGAATCATCTTCCGTGTCTCTTCATGTTCAAATAATGAGTTAAAGTCTGATTTAAACCTTGCGCACTTTTGTTAAAAACACGAGGACTGGGAAGTTTCTGTTTTCTCACAACTTCAGTTGTCTTCTCCCTGACAAAATCGTCTGGTACAATTCCGTGTTTGTCTTCGCGTGCTTTTGCCCACATGAAGCACCAGTCTGCAAGATCTTGTTCGGCAAAATCTCCCCTTTAGACCTAGTAGTTACCAGAAACAAGTATGAATTTACATCCACACAGATATTAACAGTGTAAAACAGAAAATCAATTCCAAAGCATCTAATGTGACAAAATTACAGATTGGTGTAAGAGGACACATCCCTATACCTTTATAAGTTTCTATGTATATGAGATACGCAACACGACATACAAAATAGAAGTTCAATGGAACACTATCTGATATGGCCGGTTTTACTGTGCAGTGTATAATAAATAAGACAACAGACTTACTAATTTTTCTCTTAGTCCCGTGTATCCTCCTCGTCCCGTCCGATGTGGGAACTTGGATTGTGATATTGCCTCTTTTCCCTTCTCCGAATTTTCCTTGCAGAGGAAATAAAAATAATTTCATTAATATGCTAGGATAGACAATAAAAATGAAACACAAATTAGAAAAAGCAATGTGTATTCCATACCTTAAATTTCTTAGATTTTACATAATCAAGGAACTTGTACCAGCTTTCTTGGTCCACTGCCGTACTGTACTTTTTGGGGACTTTTCTTAGTAGGTCTAGTTTTTCCTTAAATGGTTTTACATGCTTGTTGTACGATTTCCTTCTGAAGTCCCGCAGTTGAACAGGTAGACGCTTCATGATCACTCCCTTCATCGACAGGGACACATCAAAATGAAGCTGAATAACATCAAATGTATGTTAATCACAGACTCACAGTTGGACAACAAAAACAACAAATTAATAACTGCAGATGCATACCAGAAGTTCCTCCCACATATTTTCTTTTGTTGTTGAAGGGACTTCCTTCCAACATAAATATTTTATGCCAACAAGACTACGGGCCAAATAGCCTAGGTAACTACTGAATTCAATTATATTGCCACTCGGAACATATTGTCAAAGCCCATATCCAATTTTTTGGTATTAGATTTTGAGAAGTCTCTATTCAGCTTCAACATTCTTGTCATTCCCCTCTCTTTTTTAGTATTTGTTGTAGCGTCTTCTTCTTGTGGATGCTTTTATGCTTTTGGAGCTTTTTCCATTTCTATTTTTTCCATCACTTCGAAATCATTTTCAGAATCGTATGACTCTGGAAATAACGGAAGAAACATATGAAGACATGTGATGGTTAAGTAAAAACAAGTAAGTACAAGATTTCGAACATTACTAGTTGTTTCTTCATATCCACCAGTGGTTATAAAATTTTCACCATCTTCGTCATCTGATTGTACAATGTCATTATGATTCTCATCTAAACCTATTGTGTCTTCATCAGAATCCCCCTCATCAACTGGTTCGCTCAATAGGTCATCCTCTGGGGACATGTCGTAATCATCATCTTCTCCCATAACATAAACTGTGTAGGTACGTGCATCTCAGTTAGGAATTTGATCTTATTTTGGAAAATATTAGCTAAACCTAACAGGAAAGGCAACATGTGTTACACCTATTTCCTATTATATGAAAATAAAACAAACATGAACTCATTGATGCATGTAACTTGATGCCTAAAACATCATTGCAACACACCAAATCTCTTCATGATTATTGTGTTATCCACAAAGCGAAAGGTACCGTTTAAACGGTCTTATATAAATTTTTGTTACAAAAGCCAAGAGCACTAAAGCACCACATAATGATTATCCATTTTTAGCTTGAAGATGATAGTCAAATTGGCCAACTAACAACATGGTATTATTAAATTAAAATGCAGACGTTACAGGATCGCCAAGTAACAGAGACTCAAATGATTAAATCTCGAGAAGCCTTGTATATATATATATATATATTTACATGATTGACACAACATCGTCGATCAAAGTAGAGTTATTAACTCTCAATCAAAATTCAAACCAAACAATAACAAAAACCCTACAAAAAAATTAGCATCGGTAAGTTTTTTTTTATTTTGTAAAACCTGACTAACTAGTAAAACCTAACTAAGTAACATGAAAGAAAGATCCTTACCTAAATCTTAAAATAGTTGATGCATGTAACTTAAGCCTAAAACATTATTGTTGTAACAAATGAAATTAAATCTCATCGTACAACCCGTGATTGTCATTAACTTGTTCTTTGATACAGCCGAATAAAAACCCTAATCATGCTTTAACTAGTAAACCTATAAGATCTAACATATGATTCTATGAGATCAAACAAAAAATCTAACATAAATTTAATATTCATTTGATAATGGGTTGTAGAAATAATACCAGCAACAATGATCGAGTTTAAAGAGGTAGATTCCTTGTAAAGATTAGAGATAGTAATAGAATAAAAACCCTAATCATGCTT
>JAJJMB010017545.1:2165943-2208955 GCA_023531105.1 Papaver atlanticum | reverse complement strand
GATCTAACATCTGATTCCATGAGATCAAACAAAAAATCTAACATAAACTTAATATTCATTCGGTAATGGGTTGTAGAAATAATACCAACAACAACGATCGAGTCTGAAGAGGTAGGTTCCTTATAAATATTAGAGAATGAATCGAATAATAAAAACTGAACATGGAAGAAAGTACATCGAACTCAACTTTCTTTTTCTTTTTGGAATTTAACCAAACCATCAGGCGGGAATTGATTTTCCTTTTGAAATCATCCCGCCCAGTAAAATTCATTTTCATCACCCGCCAAACAAAAGATTTTTGGTGTTTTTCTTTATTTATTTCCAAATTTTTGATGTGTAGGCAGTTATGATAAAATTGTTTCCCAAAATTTTTGAAATTTAGTTTCCTATCTCTAACCGACTCGAGAAGAGGCCATATAAAAAAATTAATAAATATCTTTAAAAATTATACTTTCCTATTAATGTGATTTTAATATAGTGGTAAAAAGGATTCGAACTCTTAGACTTGTGAAGATTCGAGTTTTTAAATTTAATAAAAAAAATACAATAATATTACAAATGGTGCAAGAGGTACTGGAACTAAGGATTCGGCCAATCTTCATAACATAAGGTTAAATTATTTATTCTCAACAATTTTAGCTCAAGAAATGTAAACATGGACTCTTATTTTTGCCAAGGTAGATTCTAAAAACATTAGTTATAAATCGCAAGCATGGGACATTAAACATCTAAGCAAGCATGACCCATCTAATAAAATAATAACTAATTAATCAAAATCATATTTCAATTAATATTAGTGCAAAAGTCATAAAAAATAATAAATAAATTTACCCATGTATGAAGTTCGGCCTCCTCCGTCGTCCCAGTGTTGGGGTTTAACTCATCATGTCGAAAACACACTCAAAATATGTATTCATGGCTCAAAAAGTGTTTACAAGAAGAGAAAATAATGGAACAGGAAATCTGCAACAGCACAGGTGCGTTACAGACCGACTGTTTCAACTCTCAACTGTTATGATGAAGATAATCGTTACAAATCTGAAGATAAATGTTGCAGAAGAGGATGAAGAAACTGTTACAATGAAGATAAATGTTGCAAACCAGTTAAAGGAACTGTTACAACCAGTTGAAGAAACCGTCACTGTTTCCCTGTTCTTCACGAGCAGCAGCAGCAACAACGACAGAGTTCTGAAAACTCTTGATTCACGCCTCCTGAGCTCTCCTCTCGACCCCAAACTCTCGACACCCCTCTCTGTGATCCCAACAGCCTCTATATACCCATTCTGACCGAGAATATATCCTCATGACTCCAAATAATTCGGGCAGTCAATAACAAATATTCCCATGCAAGATACGGAACTTTCTTCCATGTTTTAACTCTTCACGCGTCTTTGTACATCTGACACACTCCAATTTGTCTGAAACACGTTCCAGAAGTAGTTAAACACACATCCATCTTACGCCATGCACAGAAAACACGTACAATCCCGTGAATATCTCTTCTCAACCACGTACTCCCCTATTTTCTTCATCCCGACGATTCAGCCAATTCTAACCGAAACCATCGACCATACCATCCATGTTTGGTCCAAAGAGGCCCAAAGAAACCAAATCCAGTGCTCGAGTCTCACTCCAACTTGACCAAAATCTTAACAGAGTTTTCGTAAGAAGAAAATCCGGGAATCTGTTCAATCCTTAAATCCACCATTCTAGCCAATTCTGGTATAAACGACGACCATTACTAGCTCTATTGAGTCAAAATAAACAAACCCAATGAGTTTCGGCCCTTGAATCTCCCTAGAACACGATCAAAACTTCAACCCTTATTATGGTGTCTGCACTATTTTCCCGCCAATTTTGAAATTCAAAATGTAAAGGATGAAGTGTCATAATCCAAAACATGGGTGCCTTTAACAGCTGGTGTCCCTGAAGGGTGCCCTTATCCAAACTGTGGGTGCCAATAACACTTCCCTTGGGTGCCTTTAGTGATTTTTCTGGGATGTTTTCAACACTTTTTCGGGGTTCCTCCGGGGTATTTCTGGGGTGCCTTTAGTACTTTATCCTGGGTGTAAAACACTATTTTTCAAGCCAATTTTTCCGCAAGAGCTTATTTCTCTAAAAATACCTATAAAGACATAAAACAACTTTATTAGAAATAAAATGAGTCCTAGATAATGTAGTTATGGGTGAAAATGCGTCACACTTACGTTCTTATCACCTATGTCGAATAATATTTTCCTCAATAATTTTAAGTTGGGTTGTCTCCTGCATTATTCTTGGTTTATGGAGGAAACGTATGATTTTGAATTATTAGTGGCACCTATGTAGGAAATATATTATTCTAATCATACAGTAAGCTACTAAAGAGAAAGAAACTAAACCCATCCATTTTCATGTTCATCATTTTCGGAAAACATAAAAGTTCAATGTGAACCATTCATCACATAAATGTAAACCTATCTATCAGCGTAAAAATCCTGCATCTAGTGCAGTACTTAAAAAAGAAATACAACCACCACTGGAAAAAAAATGGTCATACGAAATGCTTTATATTTAAAAATATGTAAACTAAAAGTTCACACATCAAAAGCACTATTTAAAAAGCAAACAACTTGTTAGATGAGTCTGGTTCTTTGTCAGATTAGTTTGGTTCCTCATTCTCATCCAAATCCACGCAAAGATCATTATCATTTAACATCGTCATATAAGATCAGACCTAAAATGATAAATTGATTCTTATTGTTTACAAGGGGGAACAACTGTATTTTTCTACATTTCCTCCGTTCTTTCAGCTAATTATATTTATTTTCCAAAAGAATGCACACCTCATAAATAAATAAATTTGCAAGAGTATATTGCATTCTGTAAACTCTGTGAACTTGTAAATAATTATCTGATTTATTTCATGATTCCAATACCTAAATAATAAAAGAATTCATAAACATCACCTTCTTCTAAATCACAAAATTAGCAAACGAAAAAAGAAATGAAAACAACTTTCAAAGCGTCCACAAAAAGAAATCGATAAATCAAACCCTACCAACAACGGAAAAACAAACATATCAAATGAACCATCCCCCATATCTTCAAACAATTCTTCTCGCAATGTAAAGGTGAATGTGATCACTCCAACCAGCAGGCTTGGGCGCCTTTCCATTCATCAGGCTCCACATGCTTGTTAAGATCATGCTTGTTAACTTTTGGATCCTCGGGCATATCTGGTATGCAAGAATCTTCTAGTGTCTCATCAACATGATAGTTCGAGCACAAAGGAACATCAGGATCTTCAGCAGTAATTCCAATAATAGAAGCAGAAATATCAGCATCCACAATAGGAACATCATCATAAGCAGGAATCAACATTCTCAACACCACTGACTACATAACTGATTACAGAGTCCAGAGGAACACTAGGAATAATATCAGCATAAGCAGGAACATCATCATTCTCAACACTACTGACTACAGAACTAATTACAGCGTCAAGAGGAACACCAGGAACAATAATTACTCCGTCCACAGTAATGATAATCTTCAATTTACGAGGACCAGCCATCAGTCGAGGACATTTTTGGATCCTCTCGCCAGTTTCATCTCTACAGTCCCTCTTAGCATAACTCATTTTCCTCTTAATACTCTATGTTATTTTTTTCTATGCTTGGTGTAATTTATATATATTTCTAAGGAAAACCCTAATTTTGTAGGTTTTCCATCATTATCTTAAATCACCTATTCTTTGGTATTTACACAAAATATTGTAGCAATATAATGAGATATGGAATGAATATTTTCATGTTTATCTGATTTCCTTTTTAATCTAATATACATTACGAACATAACAAACTAAAGTAAATCATGATCTTATGAGATATGGAATGAATATTTTCATATTTATCTAATTTCCTTTTTAATCTAATATACATTACAAACGTAACAAACTAAAATTAATCATGATCCCTATCAAAAAAAAAAAAAAAACCATGATCTCTTAGGAAATACCCAAATAATTTTTCTACTTTTCCACCTAGGTGGGTTGGGGTGGCCCGGACGGCTGGACCATAGGTGTAACGCAAAAAAAGGAAAAAAAACAAAGGTTGGCTAGTTAAACAATGACCCGACATTTAGCGGCAACACTATCATGTTGATAAACTAAATTGTGCATTTCAACATAGAAAAAAAACCAAACACCAAAAAAAAAACACACACTACAAGAAAAAAAATCTACATAGATAACCCATGGTATAAATTGTACATTTCAACATAGAATAAAAACCAAATACCAAAAAAAAAAAAAAAAAACTGCAAGAAAAAAAAAGCTACATAGATAACCCAAGGAATGTGTTAGTGGCATGGACATCATGAGTACATGTTTCCGATTGTCCACCAAAATTCTTCAACGAGACAGTGCTCCTCATGTGAGGAATAATTGCAACCCTTGTTTCCCACGGTAATGTGCCCAAAATTTCCCTCCAAGTTCTGGTGAGTGTATTGTAACGCAATAAACGCCTATTCTGCCATAATAATAGGTCGTTGTTATTTCCAAAGGCTATCGGGTCATAAGTCGGCCATTCATCCTCTTCCAAGAAAATGCTCATCTTATGATTCCAATTCCATTCCCTGCCAGGTGCCCATGTATGAATTTTTTTTTCGGAAATGGGAGCCCATAAATCCATCCGGGGCTGATCAACCCCCTCATGGATGTTTTAAAATAAAAGGCGAACTCCGAACATGACCATCCCAAGTGATGGGTAAGAATCTATCCTAAATTCACTCGTAGGAATATGATGTGGGGGTGGCGAATGTGGATTGAACGTCTCGGTGTCAAAATTGAAAGATACTATGCCAATATCCTGCTGACAACAATCCTTCCAAAAAATAAAACTGAAAAAGCGGGGGTCTAACAACCACACCCAACAATTCGTTTGGCAATCTGAGAGGACTTACTCCAATACACTTTCTAGAGAATCAACTAGACAGTTAGACTCAAACTAGAGTAAAGTATATCAAAGAGTTTTAATATCTCCGTTTCACAATGTAATCAGCAAATCAAACAGATGGAAATCCGCAAGCCTGATTATTATGTGAAACAACTTGAACGGTACCAAAGACCAATGTTCAAGTGTCAATCAATGTAAATCAACAACCAAAGGTTGGATATTCTAATAGATTGATCTAAACGCACAACCTGTGATATTTAAATTATATAACAAAATATAATGTGGAAAAGAAATAACACAGACACCAGTATTTTGTTAACGAGGAAACCGCAAATGCAGAAAAACCCCGGGACCTAGTCCAGATTGAAAACCACACTGTGTTAAGCCGCTACAGACTCTAGCCTACTACCAATTAACTTCGGACTGGACTGTAGTTTAACCCTAATCAATCTCACACTGATTCAAGGTACAGTTGCACTCCTTACGTCTCTGATCCCAGCAGGATACTATGCACTTGATTCCCTTCGTTGATCTCACCCACAACCAAGAGTTGCTACGACCCAAAGTCGAAGACTTGATAAACCAATCTGTCTCACACAAAAAAGTCTATAGATTGAATAAATTTGTCTCCCGCAGAAATACCCAAGGGTTTTTGTTCCGTCTTTTAATAAATCAAGGTGAACATGAACCAATTGATAAACCGTACTTATATTCCCGAAGAACAGCCTAGTATTATCAATCACCTCACAATAATCTTAATCGACTAGCGAAACAAGATATTGTGGAATCACAAACGATGAGACGAAGATGTTTGTGATTACTTTTATCTTGCCTATCGGAGAAATTAATCTCGAGTAAATTATTTGAATTGTACTTAATACGATAGAATCGGGCAAGATCAGAACACACAACTACAAAGAAAATAGTTGGGTCTGGCTTTACAATCCCAATAAAGTCTTTCAAGTCATTAACTTACAGGGTCTCGATAGAAACCTAAGGTTAAAGGAGAATCGACTCTAGTTATGCAACTAGTAACACACAGAAGGTGTGGGGATTAGTTTTCCCAGTTGCTAGAGTTCTCCTTTAAATAGTTTTCAAATTAGGGTTTGCAATCCACGTTACCTTGGTAACAAAGCATTCAATATTCACCGTTAGATGAAAAACCTGATTCAACCAAGCTAATATCTTTGAACCGTTAGATCGAACTTAGCTTGTTACACACAAATGAAATGTACCCTAATTTAGGTTTATGTAACCGTACCTAAACGTGTACACCATGTTGGTTCACAAATAGTTAACCGAGGTTAGCCATATGATTACTCTCATATCAACCTTATTCATCTTAACCATTACTAGTTCAAATGACTCAAATGAAACTAGTTAAAGAGTTGTTCAATTGTTATATTCTCATAGATTTATACAAGAACACAATTGAAGAAAAATCGGTTTGATTCACTCGAATCAATCATGAACATTATAGCCACGGTTTGCAGAGATTGCATTCCTTATTATAAAAATGTTTATGTTCATGTTCATAACCGATTTTAGAACTTTAACCTTCAAGTATGCAAACGGGTACGCATACTTGAAATACCCGGACTAAGATTGAGTTTTGCCAGTACATAAACGGGTACGCGAACTTCAAATCCCAGCAGAAATTCTCAGACATGAACCTTTACGCCAGTACGCAAATGGGTACGCATACTTAGGTTCCCGGATTTCTCAAACCAATAGGTACGCAAACGGGTGCGCATACTATGATTCCCGGACATGGATTACATATTTGCAAGAGTGCACAACATGACATATCCAATAATGGTGAAGTGTTCTAAACTCTTATTTCAATCATTGAAACTTTCTTAGAGGATGACAATAGCCGTTTTCACACACTATTAGAATCAAAGGAATTTTCAAGTTATTGAAATAATCATAACGAAACATTCCAAGATAACACCAAATGATTGTATCACACAAACCATGTAAGATGTTTACTCGGAAATTTTCACATGATATAAGATGAACTTGTTCGAAGCGAAAGTTTGCCAACGCATATTTCGAGAAATATGTTAGCGAGATAAACTCAGCTCGAAATCTCAAATGTGTATATAGAAAACTATATCGTAACACGACTTATGTCTCAATATAGGAGATAGAGTAGAAAAAGACTTTCCAAGTGATAGATGAGTTTAAGTATCCATATACCTTTTGTCGATGAAGTTCCACAAGCTCCCCTTAGTAGTTCTTAGTCTTCAAATGATGAACGCCGTGAAAACTAAGCTCAACTACACAATCTATGTCCTAGTCCGAGACATCTATAAATATGCTAGAAATCAAGACTTATAGTTTTGATCACTAACATTGACAAACATGCTTGAGATAGCAACGAATGCGAGTTTGACCGAGCATTGTTCTGAGAATCTCCCCCTTTGTCAATTTTAGTGACAAAACTATCAATACATATGGATTAAAAAATAAATAAAAATTGTAGCTTCTCATCCAAATGCTTGATCTCCTTGGCATCTTCAACACGACTCGAAAACTTCGTCACTTCCAAGTACTCCATGATTCTAAACGTGCTACCCTCAGCATCATAGTTGTTGAAGATCCGTAGCGATAACAATGAGAAAACAAATGCTCTCAATCATTGTTATACAGTGTCATAGTATTATTACACAACATCAATGTTTAATTGTATCACAACTTTGACAACAATACTATGGTGATATGTATCACTCCCCCTTAGTCAATACTTCATCTCAACATGAAAACCACTCCCCCCTACATAATGATCCATAAACCATATGTATTTGTAATATGAAACTACACATTAATTCTCCCCCTTTTTGTCAATATATATTGGCAAAGGTACGAAAACTAGTGGGATCCTCATGAAATTTTCATAGAGATACTTCATGACCAAAAGAGAATAACATACCAACTTATTTAGATGCAATCATAAAGCCGAAGCTAAATGCATTCATCAAGGAGTTTATAAAGATACAAGATAACCCCTATAATATTCCACAGCCGCACTCCCCACAAAGATTTGGCAATTAAGCACAAGTTCAATTAAGAACTTTTCCCCATAATATGTCATTCCCGAAAGAACAACAAAGGCGACCTTGCTTTTACAAGAAAAGAAGGATTTCTTTGGATATAACCAAATCATATGAAAACATGAATTTGAATCCAAAAATCTCAATTGAATCAAACACAAAAATGATCAATTAAATTGTCCATGCTCGACATAAGAGAACTTACGGAGCCACACAGTATGTGCACAAAGATGTGGATCGGAGAACGACCAATACTGCGGAATATACAAGGATTCATTCTATTTTTCATCACTGTTTGCATAATGACATATAATAGACATAATCCTTGTACACAAAAGTTTTATCCTTTCTTCCATCAAAATAATGACATAAAAGGCTTTAACTTTTGTAAGTCAAAGTTCATTTTATCTTTTATCAATACTTTCATACTGACATAATAGAGATAACTTTTAGCCAAGTATGGGACAGTCATAGGTTCACGGACGTAAACAACATATCCCATAACAATTTGAAATATATAAAATCATAAAGATTAAAATTGCAAGAAATCATCTTCCAAAATATTAGAATTTAAATAAATAAATCTAAAAACATGAAGATGAAAACGTTGGACATAACTATGTGTACTCACAATAATGGCTATTCCAAACCCTAGTTATTCTTCTAAAAACACAAGAAATAAATTCTCATACGAAGATTTACTAGACATTGAGACATCTGAAGAATTCTTTATCGTCCCCGAACTCCTTGTCGTCAACATCCATAGGTACATAGGGTTCATGGAGAAAGGAGTCAATTCCAACAAACCTTCTAGGCTGATGATGTCAAACAAGGGCCTTCTGAATTTCGAGAGTTCTCATAACTACAACCTTTATTTGCTGAATCTCCTTCCTTGTTTCCTTCAACTCTTCAAGAACACCAGAAAATTTCTGAGAATTTGAAGGAATAGCTCTTGGCTTCCTCACATTCCTTCTTTTTCTTTTCAAAGTTGGAGGTAACGGAGATTTCTCTTTTTCCTTCATGATTGATGGCTTAACAATCATATTAACATCTTTTCCATAAGAACACATGATGCTTGGAGTATCCATACGTGTATGGGTTTGTGAGAGGAAATCACAATTTAAACTCAACAGGCAATCTTAAGATTAAAAGAGTTTCAGAGAAGGAAAAGGAATGTAGGGTTACGGAACCTTTAACCACACAGGTTCACGCACGCACAATCACAACCCTAAAGAGAGTAGAATTGTTGAGAATAACCCTCTTTTATTGATTAAACAGGGAAGTCCCTTCCAATATGAAAGAATTCCAATTTCACAAAACACACGGCAAATCTAAGAAAACAAAAAAAAAAAAAAAAATTTCTTAAAGCCTGAGGTGTGCACAATCTTGTCTCTTTTAAGCAGGCACATGAGACAAGATGCACCAAAACAACACAACTAAGTTGTGCTGCGGTGAACAACAATTTGTCTACCATAACCTTTTTGAAAGGAATTCATAGAACCCTGTCTATCAATATGTTTAGACCATACTCTCCTTTCTAGTGGTCTTTTCTTCTCTTTGGAAACTAACTTCTTTGAAGAGGATAAAATCTTACATACCTCAGCGGTTTTCTGAATAAGTTTAAGCTTGTTTGCTAGGCGATTTGCTCTTCGTTGAAGTTTATTGACATATCTCATCTTGTGTTTGTACTTGAAACACTTTGAAAGTTCATGACCTTTGAGTGAACAATAAGAGCATGTAAATAGATAAGATGATTCATACGCCCGAGATGTGCAAGATGCTAGACATAGAGTGGAACCTGAAAAATCAGACAGAGAGTTTCCAACAGAGAGATTAATTTTTTCTTCCAAATTGGTTGAGTCTTCTTCTGGAAGAATATCAAAATTGATGTATGTATTGCTACAATTATCAAAATCAATATCTTCACAAAGAAGTGCAACACTTGATTTTTCGTCTTCATTGGAATCATAGTTATCAGACATTTCATCAAGAGTTGCAGCAAGACCTTTGTTCCCAGTGTATTTTCTTAAGTTTGGACACTCATTTGCAAAATGACCAAAACCTTTACACTTAAAGCACTGTGGCATATCCTCGTCATTAGCCTCGTCAGCATCCCTGTTTTTAGGAGGAATGTGATTGTGAGGTTTAACTGATGACCTAGGTTTGTCTCTGGAAAACCGTTTACTTCTCTTCAATAGAAGATCTCTAAACTGTCTTGTGATCAAAGAGACTGACTTGTCAAGATCATCTGATGAATCATCCTCAGAAAGATCATCCTCAGAGACACAAACACTTTTACTTTTGTCAAGTAATTTAGTGTTCTTTTGTGCTTTGAAGGCAACATCCTTTCCGATTTTGGATGTATGCTCATGATCAAAGATCTTTCGCTTTCCAACCAGCGTATTTCTGGAGAGAGAATCAAGGTTATTTCCTTCAACGATGGCATGCTTCTTAGAATCGCATCTAGATGGCAGCGATCTGAGAATTTTCATCACCATGTCCTTTTCAGGAATAGTCTTACCCAATGCAAAAGATGCATTAACAATTTCAGACACTTTGTGATTAAACTCATCAAATGAATCTTCATATACCATACGAAGGTTTTCCCAATCGGAATTTAGGTTTTGAAGCCTAGCTTCCTTTTCACTGGTATTCCCTTCGAATACGGTTTCTAAGATATCCCAAGCATCTTTAAACCGAGTGCACGTAGTCACATGGTGCTGAAGATCTGGGGTAATGGCATGTATGATGGCATTCAAACCGTCGGAGTTTTGCTTTGCAGCAAGTATCTCAGCAGCGTCATATGCACAGATATCCTTAGGAACGATCGCATTCCCTACTGCCATAACGGGAGCATCATAGCCATTAACTACATAAACCCATGATTGAAAATCACGCGCTTGAAGAAAGGCTCGCATAGCAATTTTCCACCACAAGTAATTTGAGCCATCGAAGACTGGTGGTACGTTTATAGAGATAGCACTTTTATCCATATCAGATCGAATAAAACACAGACTTATGAGGTCTTTAATGTGTTTGCCTGCTCTGATACCAATTGAAAAAGCGGGGGTCTAACAACCACACCCAACAATTCGTTTGGTAATCTGAGAGGACTTACTCCAATACACTTTTTAGAGAATCAACTAGACAGTCAGACTCAATCTGGAGTAAAGTATATCAAAGAGTTGTAATATCTCTATTTCACAATGTAATCAGCAAATCAAACAGATAGAAATCCGTGAGTCTGATTATTATGTGAAACAACTTGAACGGTACCAAAGACCAATGTTCAAGTGTCAATCAATGTAAATCAACAACCAAAGGTTGGATATTCTAATTGATTGATCTAAACGCACAACCTGTGATATTTCAATTATATAACAAAATATAATGCGGAAAAGAAATAACACAGACACCGGAATTTTGTTAACGAGGAAACCGTAAATGCAAAAAAAAACCGGGACCTAGTCCAGATTGAATACCACACTGTATTAAGCTTCTACAGACTATAGTCCACTACCAATTAACTTCGGACTAGACTTTAGTTGAATGCTAATCAATCTCATACTGATTCAAGGTAAAGTTACGCTCCTTACGTCTCTAATCCCAGCAGGATACAACGCACTTGATTCCCTTAGTTGATCTTACCCACAACCAAGAGTTGCCACGACCCAAAGTCGAAGACTTGATAAACAAATCTGTCTCATTCAGAAAAGTCTATAGATTGAATAAACCTGTCTCCCACAGAAATACCCAAGAGTTTTTGTTCCGTCTTTTGATAAATCAAGGTGAACAGGAACCAATTGATAAACCGGACTTATATTCCCGAAGAACAACCTAATATTATCAATCACCTCACAATAATCTTAATCGACTAGCGAAACAAGATATTATGGAATCATAAACGATGAGATGAAGATGTTTGTGATTACTTTTATCTTGCCTATTAGAGAAATTAATCTCAAGTCAATTATTTTAATTGTACTCAATACGATAGAATCGGGCAAGATCAGAACACGCAACTATAAAGAAAATAGTTGGGTCTGGCTTCACAATCCCAATGAAGTCTTTCAAGTCGTTAACCTATAGGGTCTCGATAGATACCTAAGGTTAAAGGAGAATCATCTCTAGTTATGCAACTAGTAACACACAGAAGGTGTGGGGATTAGTTTTCCCAGTTGCTAGAGTTCTCCTTTATATAGTTTTCAAATCAGGGTTTGCAATCCAAGCTACCTTGGTAACAAAGCATTCAATATTCACTGTTAGATGAAAAACCCAATTCAAAGCTAATATCTTTGAACCGTTAGATCGAACTTAGCTTGTTACAAACAAATGAAATGTACCCTTATTTAGGTTTATGTAACCGTACCTAAACGTGTACACCATGTTGGTTCACAAATAGTTAACTGAGGTTAGCCATATGATTACTCTCATATCAACCTTATTCATCTTAACCATAACTAGTTCAAATGACTCAAATGAAACTAGTTAAAGAGTTGTTCAATTGCTATATTCTCATAGATTTATATAAGAACACAATTGAAGCAAAAATGGTTTGATTCACTCGAATCAATCATGAACATTATAGCCACAATTTGCAAAGATTGCATTCCTTATTATATAAATGTTTATGTTCATGTTCATAACCGATTTTAGAACTTTAACCTTCAAGTATGCAAACGGGTACGCATACTTGAAATACCTGGACTAAGATTGAGTTTCGCCAGTACGCAAACGGGTACGCGAAATTCAAATCCCAACAGAAATTCTCGGACATGAACATGTACGCCAGTACGCTAACGGGTACATATACTTAGGTTCCCATATTTCTCAAACCAATGGGTACGCAAACGGGTGCGCATACTATGGTTCCCGGACATGGATTACATATGTGCAAGAGTGCACAACATGACATATCCAATAATGGTTAAGTGTTCTAAACTCTTATTTCAATCATTGAAACTTTCTTAGAGGATGACAATAGCCGTTTTCACACACTATTAGCATCAAAGCAATTTTCAAGTTATTGAAATAATCATAACGAAACATTCCAAGACAACACCAAATGATTGTATCACACAAACCATGTAAGATGTTTACTCGGAAATTTTCACATGATATAAGATGAACTTTGTCGAAGCGAAAGCTTGCCAACACATATTTCGAGAAATATATAAGCGAGATAAACTCAGCTCGAAATCTCAAATGTGTATATAGAAACCTATATCGTAACACGACTTATGTCTCTATATAGGAGATAGAATAGAAAAAGACTTTCCAAGTGATAGATGAGTTTAAGTCTCCACATACCTTTTGTCGATGAAGTTCCACAAGCTCCCCTTAGTAGTTCTTCGTCTTCAAATGATGAACGCTGTGAAATCTAAGCTCAACTACACAATCTATGTCCTAGTCCGAGACATCTATAAATAGGCTAGAAATCAAGACTTATAGTTTTGATCACTAACATTGACAAACATGCTTGAGATAGCAATGCATGCGAGTTCGACCGAGCAGTGCTCTAATAACAACCATGTGTGTATACACCTGAACTCCGAAAAGTATAAGGAATCTCTACTGCTATGTTCCTCCATCCCCTCTTGTCTCCTAGAGTGTGTATTTGAACTTTACCATCCATGTGAATTCGAACTACCTTGTACTCATTGGTACGTTGACAGTATCTGAAACCCCAAATTACGTTGTATCGTGGATACCACGAAAGTGTTTGATCTCGTGTAATTGGGATGCATAGTTGTGGCAGATGGAGGTGCTCACCAGTTTCTGGATTCATAATATATACAGGATCTTGTATGCTGTGGTGTAAAACATAAAAACATACCAGTCCATTGCAAGATCCAAGTATTTGGTGCAACTTAGTCCAATCATCCGTCTCAGGGTGTCGTGATTGTTGGCTGTTATGATCGGGCTAAAATCTTCCTCTCTATAAAAGAATTGGGTAACTTTATCTTTCCCCATTCTTGGTGTAACACCAAAAAGGAATCCAATTCTTTTGTCCCCAAGGATAGTATTCCACTCTTTGCATACACATTTCCTTGCTAAAACGCTTTCTGCAGTTTGGAGGTGCTGCAGTATCTTGGTTGTTAATTCCGACAACATATCCATCACTATTATACTTATGAAAGATTATCAAAAAAACAAAATTTACAAGCATTTAAGAGCAGATACGAGTACGGCTTATATATATAGACATCCAACACACCTGTTGGCGAATGGTCGCGTCTTTAGTGAGCAGGCATTATTTGAATGGTCGCGTCCTTAATGACCAGCCATCAGTCGAGGACGTTTTTGGATCCCTCGTAAATTTCATCTCTACAGTCCCTCTTAGCAGAACTCATTTTCCTCTTTATACTCTATGTTATTTTTTTCTATGCTTGGTGTAATTTATATATTTCTAAGGAAAACCCTAATTTTTTAGGTTCTCCATCATTATCTTAAATCACCTATTCTTTGGTATTTACACCGAATATTTCAATTTCCATAATACTAAAAAATGAGATATTGTAGCAATATAATGAGATATGGAATGAATATTTTCATGTTTATATAATTTCCTTTTTAATCTAATATACATTACGAACATAACAAACTAAAATAAATCATGATATCTTAGGAAATACCCAAATAATTTTTCTACTTTTCCACTAATTACCTAGGTGGGTTGGGGTGGCCCGAACGGCTGGACCATAGGTGAAACGCAAAAAAAAGGAAAAAACCAAAGGTTGGCTAGTTAAACAATGACCCAATATTTAGTGGCAACACTATCATGTTGATAATAAACTAAATTGTACATTTTAACATAGAAAAAAATATCCAAATATCAACAAAACAAAACAAAAACAAAAACAAAAAACACAACAACAATTTTTTTTTTTACATAGGTACCCAAGGAATGTGTTATTGGCATGGACATCATGAGTATACGTTTCCGATTGTCCACCAAAATTCTTCAACGAGACAACGCTCCACATGTGAGGAATAATTGCAACCCTTGTTTCCCACGGTAGTGTCCCCCAAATTTCCGTCCAAGTTCTAGTGAGTGTATTGTAACGCACTAAACGCCTATTCTGCCACAATAGGAGGTCCTTGTTATTTCCAAAGGCTATCGGGGTCATAAGTTGGCCATTAATCCCCATCCTCTTCCAAGAAAATGCTCATCTTATGATTCTAATTCCATTCCCCCCCAGGTGACCATGTATGAATATTTTATTCGGAAATGGGAGCCCAGAAATCTATGCGGGGCTTATCACCCCCCTCATGGATGTAGTAAAATAAAAGTCGAACTCCGAACATGACCATCCCAAGTGATGGGTAAGAATCTATCCAAAATTCACTCCCAGGAATATGATGCGGGGGTGGCGAATGTGAATGGAACGTCTCAGTGTCCAAATTGAAAGATACTATGCCAATATCTTGCTAACAATAGTCCTTCCAACAAAAATACAACCATGTGCGTACACACCTGAACTCCGAAAAGTATAAGGAATCCCCACTGCTATGTTCCTCCATCCCCTCTTGTCTCCTAGAGTGTGTATTTGAACTTTACCATCCATGTGAATTCGAACTACCTTGTACTCATTGGTACGTTGATAGTATCCGAAACCCCCAATTACGTTGTATCGTGGATACCACGAAAGTACTTGATCTCGTGCAATTGGGATGCATAGTTGTGGCAGATGTAGGTGCTCACCAGTTTTTGGATATATACAGGATCTTGTATGCCGTGGTGTGAAACATAAAAACATACTAGACCATTGCAAGATCCAACTATTGGGTGCAACTTAGTCCAATCATCATAGGTTCCGTCATTCAGGGTGTCGTGATTTTTCGTTGTTACAATCGGGCTAAAATCTTCCTCTCTATAAAAGAGTTGGGTAACTTTATCTTTCCCCATTCTTGGTGTGACACCAAAAAGGAGTCTAATTCTTTTATCCCCAAGGACAGTATTCCACTCTTTGCAAACACATTTGCTTGCTAAAACGCTTTCTGCAGTTTGGAGGCGCTATAGTATCTCGGTAGTTAAATCTTGCAACATATCCATCACTATAATACTTATGAAAGATTATCAAAAATAAAATAAAATTCAAGCATTTAGGATTTTCTTATTGTAGAATGCTACAAGCAGATACGAGTAAAGCTTATATATATAGACATCTAATACACATGTTGGCGAATGGTTGCGTCCTTGATGAGCAGGCATTATTTGAATGGTCGCGTCCTTAATGAGCAGGCAAGTAGTGTATATTTGCACATTTTATCTGAAAAGCGGTTATAGATTATGCCGTGAATTTAACCTACAACTGTGTTCTTATTTAAAAGGAAATAATATCTAAAGGATAACCATTACGTCATGAAGTAGGTCTGAAAGGACATGACATTTTAGTAGTGTATTATTACCCTACTATTACTATCTAGAATTTTCTTTGAATTCAACCGCTGCATGCGTCTCTTGGGAATAAGTCTTAGAAGAAAAAGAAAAAGAAAGATAATAAATGTGAAAGAGGAATTAGGCATTATATTCATTCTCCAGAGAGAATATTAAGCCAAGAGAAGAGAAAAAGAAAAAAAGTTCAGAGATAACAATGGCTCCAAATAACCCAAAAAAAGGGAGTGGTTACAAACCATCAAAGGGCAAGACCCCAATGATAGAGGAAGAAGTTGATAAGGATTGCTTGAAGAGAAAAGAAGTGATGATGAGGATGAAATTAGAAGTATGTGAAATGGATTTGGAGCAACAAGATGAAGCTAAGTACTATATATGGAAACAAGAAGCAAGATTGAATAAAATGAAGAAGCAATTAGAAGAGGCAAGGAAGATGAGAGAAGAGGAAGAAGTAGGTTTGCAGAACAATAACCAAGATGATGATATGGAGATCTGTTGTGGAATGAGTTTCATCATGCAAATTCAGTATATGAGGCAGAAAATGAAGAGACAAAAAAGAGAAGCATGGATGAAGAATACCCTGAGGTTGTGAATGAGATCAGTAAAGAGGATGAGTATCGGGCATACCTATCACGAACATCACATGAAAATGAGCTCATACCCAACATAGTGACTGATTATGAAACTGATATGAGATCGGATAGGGAAAGGTCGGATTACCACTCCGAGTGATGGCCGGCAACAGGTAAGACTCTACCAATTACAATTTTCTTATAGCTGGTGGATTTTTTGGGTTAAGTTGCTTTAACGGAAATGATGATACAGAGTTTGCAGATGGTTAATTACACAAGTTACTATTTTGAAGAAATAGGTATAGTCGAAGTACAGAGAAAAATTGGGATTAAGAGGGGTCTAATGGGAAATTGTGGAAGAATGAATCTTGTTTTTTGTTTTTTTTGGAATTTATGTTTCGGATTTAGGATTAATTTTCATGTTTTTTGTAATGTTAATGACTGAATGGTGTTAGAGTTTCTTAATGACTGTTTAATGGATTAATTTTCTTGTTTAATGACTGTTTAATGGATTAATTTTCTTGTGTATGATTGAATGGTGTTGGAGTTGTTGGTTGCATTGTCAAACTCAATCTATGATCAAAGAAGTGGATATATAGAAAGCATAAGTATTGTGTTGAAAACAAATGGCTACTTAGAAAAATCACGCATAATAGCATCTCATTACTCAATAGATAATGTGAATCTACTATAACCCCCTACTATATGGGTTCAACATATAGAAACCCCCCAAAATGGATCCTTGACTACCAACTCCATTCTTTCACATTTTGATATTTCTAGGCCCAAAACTTTTAATTATCGGGCTTGCTAATAAAACTTTTAGATCTAGATTTTTTATATTACCTAAAGTTCCCATTTATATAAAAAGTCAGTGAATTTTTTTTATATTACCTAAACCTAGAAAACAAAAATGAAAATCATTTTATTCAGATCTATCGATGAACCAGCGAGATTTCTCTGGTATCTAATATGAGAAATGGTTGATTAGGTCTATAGATCTAGCTTCGAGATTCAGAAATCATTCGATTTAATATCTAACTATTATTCTATAAGAGAAGTTTCAATTCGAAGAAGAGTGAAAGAATATCATCTTCAACAGTAGGTTGAGATTCAGATAAGATTCGAGTTTGCTCTTCATTGTTCTTCCTTTTCTTAGTTCGGTTAGGTTTTTTATTTTTGTTTTGATTTATTCAATTCAGATCTGAGAAGGACAAATCGAAGATCTTCAACATAGTTTTAATCTTAATTACTAACTTGTTGTGCAGGTTCAACAATGAAATTAAGAAGATCTTCAACCACAACAGAAATGAAATCGTTATCATTCATTTCAGCTTTGACAACAACTAATGAAGAAGAAGCTTCTGATAATAATCCATCTGAAGTTTTTGTATCAGCAAGTTCTGAAAAATATCTAGGTTTTTTTCTTATCTCATATTTTCTTCTTCGAATCTATTTCTTCAGTGTATTAATGGATTTGGTTTTATTTTGGATGTATTTGAAGGTAAATCTGATCGGGATTGAAGATTTTTGGAGTTTTTCACTCTCACGGAGAATTTGAAGATTCAAGATAGGAATAAGATGTATTATATCTTATTTCTCTTATGACTGTTAATCTATTTCTTTTGATTTAGTTTTTGTTTGTTACGGACGTTGATCTACTCTGGTTTGATGTCTAGGGTTCAGAAGAATTGGTAGGTTGGTTGCTGGAGTTTCACTTTAGAGAGATGAATAGATGATGTTGAACTTGTTAGTGTTTAAGATGAGATCATGCTGCATAGTCCCTTGTTGCTTTTCAGAGCAAGGTATGATTAGTTTTTTTTCGTATTTTTATACCATATAGAGGTATGTGAAAGCTAGGGTGAAAATTTCCAATTATTTAATCTGTTCAATTTTAATCCGGGACACCATCAGATTACAATCATTTGTTGCAGGCGGTAAATTATTACAGGTAATTTATGTTTAGAACTAGTGTCATTTTCTATTTGGAGTGCGAAAGATGTCATCTAGAATAGTGATATGTAGAACGCTATCGACTGCCTGCATTTTCTGTTCATTATATATTCTTTGAACTAGTACTAGTATAATAACTTTCGGTTGCTGGGAAACAACATTCAGATGATGTTTGTGCTGCTCAAAAACTGTTTGTTTGTGCAAACCTTTTTCAGTATTTTGGTTGAATAGGAGGATTTGTATCGCATAGAAGATAAGAATGGTTTAACATACTATTATTGTCTGTATGTTTTAGTTATAAATGATGTTACAATAACATAGGATGTAACTAGTTGCAACATATTGGATTTTTTTTACATTTACAGCTTTTGGCGTCTACATATTGAATATGGCCTTGAGTGCTTGTTTCTGTGTAGCTGTTGAATCAACTGATGGTGATGGTTATGTTAATTTTAGAGAGGATGTTTTTATTTGGACCTAGTGGTGGTATTCGCAGGGTAATACAAGATAGGGAAAGAGATGGTGCTAATGTTTATATTGTTTATGGTGTAAGTTATGTCTCATTAAGCTTATAGAGCTTCCCAAGGGCAACAATTCTGCGACAAGTAAGCCTGGTTGTGCATGTATTTCTTATTATTCGTTGGGATTAGCTCTGTAACCCTTAATATATGGATGTGTAACTCCTAGGTACATAAGTCATATGAATGTGTAACTTCTAGTTACCCATGCATATAGCATGTGTAATTCTTATTTACACTAGTCACATACTTGTGTAACTACTAATTTTGAACTCAAAATTTAGGATAAATTTTACCAAATATATGCTAGGGTTCTTGTCTGAAATATAAACTATCTCTCTACCTTTAATCTCAATCAGAAATTTAAGTTCAGATTTGAAATTTGTGTACCTATATATGGATTACCCGTCAAGTCGTTTGTAATTTGATCTATTTTTATTTTCTGACCTAATTTGAACTGATATGAACTTGTATTTGTTTGACTTCAAGACCTGGACTATGTATCTAATCAAAAATTTAATTCTAATTTCATTGTCAATTCATTCAATAGAACATTAGTTACTGGTGATTGTGTTTTGCGACTCACAACAAATGAGAGGCTACTAAAGAGACTGTTAAATGGTTGCAGAACAAGCTCATGTGTGTTACCGGTGATGTGATTAGCGAATCTGTGGTGGTATTGGGATGGAGGTGTAGGTTCCGGAGGAGGATGAGTAGGAGGTTGTGATAGAGGTGGTGGTATTGGAGCAGGTTTTTAAGAGGATTTGAAGTCAGTTGTGGTGTTTTTCAAAATTGATAAATTGAATAGATGGTGATAAGAAAGAGGATGGATGATTGTAAGTTTCCGATGTTTGTGCTAATGGTGGTGGTAGTCGTCACAGGTAATTAGCTGCTTTCAGTTAATGATTTTGCTAGGTTCTTTTATGGATTTCATAATTTATTTTTTTGGGGTTCTAATTTTTGATGAACTGCTTTATTTACTGTTGTGCAGTTTGTTTGATGTTTTGATAACTCCTAATTACACATTTCATATGCATGTGTAACTCCGAATTACACATGCATTTTTATGTCTACTAGCTGATTATACATGCTTGTTTTAGGAGTGTTTAGCTAGTGAATTTCCTTTAGATTGGTAGATGTAATAGAAGCCTAATGATGGATATTTTACTTTGGTTTTACTATACTGCAGTCCTTGAGCCAAAGCACATTGGGAGACGAAACAACTAATCACAACCCTTTCATTCAACTAATCATGTGATCAATGGTTTGATTGTGAAATTGAATTTCTGAGTTAATGGTTTGCAGTTGATTGAATAGAAGCTTGAACCTGGAATCATACATGAAGTATTGCAGCTGAGAATTTTTTTCCTCATAGTTCAGGTTTAGGTTTGATATGTGTAACTCTTAGTTACATTAGGAGAACACATGTGTAACTCTTAGTTACAGTAGGGAAATGCATGTGTAACTAGAAAGATATCAATTGCTTTGACCTAGATTCTCGTATTCTTGTTGGATGTTGGTCTTGTAGATGGTGCACTCTACCTGAAGAGATCCCATGTGCTGAGACTGGAGCTGGATACGTTGTTGATTCAACTGGAGTGGTCACTGACAAGGACAAAGCTGTTGCTGATATCAAGGTTTGATATTATCTCATATACGTTGTTTTGCTGCTTCATTTTTTCCCCATTTAGTGTGTCTGCTCTGTAAGTAACCTAAATCTCCACCTTATGCAACAGTTATCCTTAGCTCCTAAAGGTCGGATCGCATCCAAGAAAGTCGAAAATGCCGTCCCAATTCCAAGGTAAATTGCCTGGCTATCCGAAAAACATAGATTTTCCAATTGAATCATGATTTCCATTCTGATACTATGAAAATTATTTTCACTCACTCATATTTCGTTTTCTATGATCTGTGTTTCTGTTGAAATCTGCAGGCCTGCTGCTACTGAACCATCTTCTGATGACGACGATCTTGAGAAGAGATTAGCTTCCCTTCGTCACCTCTGATTAGTCAAATAGCACCAACATGTTATATGCATAGTAATCATCTTTGTATAAATTTGTCTCTTTGTCACACCCCATCCCGTCTTTGATCTTGCTTCTGTCATCAGTTATAATGTTTTTTCTTTGCTCTCTTTGTTCTATTTGTCGTGTAGTTTTCATCCCTAGTTTTCATTTTGTTACATATCTCGTGTTTCAATTCGTTTGTTGTGTTGAATAACAACCAATAGCTATGATTGATAAACGAACAAATTATTGTAAATGAAAATTAAAGTAATACATGTATTTTCTGTATGTATAGTTTTGATGTATAACTTATGAGTAACTTGTAGATACACATACATATAGCATGTGTAATAAAAAGTTACATATGCATATGGATGTGTAACTTGTAGATACACATGCCATACACATGTGTAACTTCTGCGTACACAACCATATACAAGTGTAACTTAGCATCACACTTGCCATATGGATGTGTAATTTCTGGATACACATGCCATATGCATGTTTAAATTCTGCGCACACATCCATATGTCGGTGGTGGTTGGTGGTGCTGGGTGGTGGCGGCGGCAGCGGGCGACGGTGGTGGTCGGAGGTGGTGGAAATATCATCACATTATATTTTAATAATCTAGGGTTTAAATTTAAATTTTATTTAATTATGGGCTTGACAATATGAATAAGGGTATCAATGTCTTTTAATATTGCCGGGCCTAGATTTAACTTTCTTTTAATTAAGGGCTTGATATTATGAGTAACCCATGGGTGGGGTCTTAGCCTAATTTTACATTGCATATACACACCTAATTTTATTACACAAATTTGACATTGTATTGAAATCCAAAGACAAGACAAGGTGCACCAGTTTGTACACCACATACATCTTAAATCGTCCACCTAAGCACTGACAAGCACGCTATTAAAATCTAACACATAGCAAGTACCTAAACACATAGCAAGCATGTTATTAAAGTCGGAAATTCCAGAAAAGCGTCCATCTATAAAACTTGTCCATTTGTCTCTCCATTTTCTTAAGCTCCCTCGAAAAGTACCTAAACACATAGCAAGCATGTTATTAAAATCATCTCACGATATCATGGGATTTGCAGCAAAGATGCATATATATAGCAATGCCCTTAATCAACAGGGGTACAATTATGTACACATTGAAAATCCAACCCATCATATGCTAAATCAGAAAAATTATTTGTCATTGGAACTCTATTCAGTACACTTTTATCGAAGGAAATGGGAACTCCACTTCCCATATTTAAAAAAATTAAATTCGGGTTAAAATTAGGCTGCAAGTCATTTTAAGCAATGGCATCGTACACAGCGAACCTCACCTAAAATGAATCTTGGAAAAGAAATGGTAGAATAGGACGCACATAACTAATAAGTTGTTTTTTTTTTTTTTTTTTTTTTTTTTTTTTTTAATTTTACTGTGAAGGTTTTAGAGCTTGTGATGAGGATAGTTTTATGACCGGACTTAAAATGAACAGAAGTGGACCAAGCATATGCCATAGTTCAAAAATAAAAGTTTTCGTGTGAAAACATGCACTAAGAGATTTTGTGTTATACACCCGTTAGCCAAAACGTGGGTATACAACACTTACACGTAGAATTTCAGCTAAATAATTACTGACACTTGGTTCACACCAAATACTTAACTGGACGTTACTCACGTCCGTTAGGTATACAATACACACGTCCGTCAAATTCTAAACCTAAAAAAACTAAAACCTAAGGTGTCGTCTCATCTCTTATTCTTCTCAATCTTCTCTTTCACCACCCGCCGATTTCACTCTTTATCTCTCTTAGGGTTTGTTATCTCCTTCATTCTCCGTTCCTTCTCAGATCAATTTTTATCCTCTCTTTTTTTTCTTATACTACAAGGATGCAGATTTGATATTGTTGATGTTTATTTCTTCTTTTTGCAGTGCATGTGAGAGATGAGCAGCTGCTGCGGCTGTCGAGTTTGAATCAAGAGAAATCAGAGATTTCGATTTGTAAAAGCGTGTCTGAGATCTGATGATGAATTCATGATGGGTTATGTCGAATTTGTTTCTACAGCAAGAATTGGAGATGTTCACGGGAAGTGGTTTTGATGGTTGATATTTCTGATTTGGATTCAACAGAAAAAAACATCCTGGAACTTTTTCGTGCTGAAACCATACTGCTTAAGGTAACCCTATTTAAACGAGTTTTGATTTTTGAAATTTGGGTGTTCTTTTTTGTTTGCCATAGATTTCATTGTATCTCTTTTACTGTTCTATCGAATTTTGTTGAAAATGGATAAATAACTAAGATATGGAGAAACCCCAATAGCCATCGGAGACACAGACACGTGAATCTCTCTTTGTCTAATTTTTTTATCTATCATTTGTGTATACATAACTCTTACTCTCTTGGTTTTCTTTTTCCACAGCAATGGAAAAAGCTTCAATCTTACTTTGCCAGACAAATTCAGCTGAAAACTCAAAAGTTTCCCATAATATTAGGTTTCTTACACATTTCACCGAAGGTGCTTAGGCATAGAGGTATAGATTTTAATAAATTTTCTGATTCTATTTTGTTGTTTTTTCACAGTTCTTTTATTGTGTTTTTGTGGTGTAATTCAATACTGTCTCTGTCTTTTTATTTTGCAGAGAGGAATCAGTTAGTATGGAGATGGTTGCTGGAGTGCACCGAGGAACCTATGTGAGTTTGAAGGCAAACAAGTTTATGAAAGCATAGTTCATGTTCTGGATGGCAACAAATTAACTATGAGAATACTGATAAGTTACAAATTGATGGCTCTTCATGTAGTATTTTGATTCTATTTTTTGCTTTTTTCTTTTTTTGACTTAGTGGAACAGCAAGGCACCATTTTTCAAGCTTTAAACAATTTGATTAGAAAGGTGTGTAGAATTGATTATGCGGACTCAGTTTTGTCTATAGCTCCCTTCACGCTGACTTGAAGCTTAATCAATTAGTTTAAAGATTAGCAAAAGAGGACTAAACTCAAATCATAGCCCACCCACTTAAATTGCCAAAGTAAGTTGCTGTCGGGTAATCAGGTAAACTGAATATGCTGCTTCTTTTTTCTTAATCCAGGCCATTCTGCCATGTTTATTAGCCTACGGTTAACTAAATTATGCAGTCTATTAAAAAATGACAAGATAATTAATTAGTTGTGTTTTTCCAGTTATTAGTTGCCATTTCCTTACCACATCACTAGCTGAGTAGTCGGTTTGATAAAACTGAATGCATAGACTAATCCAGTCATGGATTGGATTAAAAATGGCTTAATGAATGGGTGAAGTTCACTTGAGCTTGCAAGCTGAAGTCTACGCATCTGGAAATGCACATCTTAGAGTGAAACACTTTCATTTTAAATTTAAAAGTCCTATAATTTGTCTGTGTTTTTCATTCAACAACTACGAGATATGTTTGATGAATCTTGCCCAGGTTATTCACCCTAACTGGAATAATTTTCCTAAGGCGGAACTTCCTCCGCGGAAGGACATGATGATAACTACTATCCTTCATGAATCAACATGAAATCATTGCCATGCATTTATCACTACAATATCTCATGTAAAATGTAACTTAGGTTTCTTTTGATGGTGCGAAAGTTTAATGCTGCGAAAAACAAAAGCTGAGAACAACTGGCATAATAATTTGTTATATGGATATGGACATCAGATGTACAGAACATCTCCCATGGTATAATTCTGATCTTTATTACACTTTTTTTTTTCCGCAGGTCATGGTTTGGGAGGATAACAGAAGCCTGTGCATGAGCTTTCATTTAGATCAAAATTTTAGGGGTTCTTCTTCGAGGCAACCAAAAATTGTTACTGTAGAGCAGGAGATTTTCATTTATAATTTCAATGATACAGAGCTTTTGTGATTGCATTATTTGTTTGTTCTTCATTCTATCGTCATTGGATTGTAAATTTTGTTAACTTTCTTATGTCATTTCAAAATTGATTGATTGTCTACTTGCTTTTCACACTGTGCAATATGTTAACCTGGACTATCCCCTTTATAAATGAATATGCTTTGCGATAGTCTTACTAGGAAGTAACTTCCTTTATGCTATCATGTTATCTGCCTGAACAATTCCATGAAACAAGATTCTTTTTATGATTTAGTTAATAATGGTGTGTGCTAAGCTCTTTTCTGTCATGCTTACACAATATTCAATTAGATAATACTTGCCCAGTCTGCCGGAGCCTGGACATTGAAGTTGAACTCTAATATTGATATTTTTCTCTCCAGCTAACTTGGCGCTCATTAACAAAATGTTGAAATCTATTTCATCTGCATAACAACAAATATATTTTACAAATTTTACAAATATGATAAGTTGACCCTATTGTTTGTACACATTATAATCTGTTGCTAACACGATAAGTTGCTACTTTTAAGCTTGATATTAGTCAGCTATCTTTGTAGAAATAAATTGGAATGACAAAACACAGTGAGTGGAGGCGAAAATAGGGGCGGGGCTAAGTTGCTACTTTTAAGCTTGATATTAGTCAGCTATCTTTGTAGAAATAAATTGGAATGACAAAACACAGTGAGTGGAGGCGAAAATAGGGGCGGGGCGAAGACGTGCAACACCAAATCAAAAAGCATCGGGGCGAGGCGAAGCCGAGCCACACCTAATCAAAAATGTATTGCGACGGAACGGGGCGAAGCCGCACGACACCTGATAAAAGATGCACGATGGGCCAGGCGAAGCCATATCACACCAAATCAAAAATATGATTGAAAAAAAAAATAGTAATGGATGGTTTTTGGGTCCGCCCGGTGCATAGCTCGGGCACAAAATCTAGTTGAATTAATAATTTTTCAAATTTGAACTCTGTGTAGAAGGGCTAATAACAATACTCTTTTCATTATAAAATTCTCAGCAAGTAGTGCGAGATTATTCCTTTTTCACATACTTGTGATGATTTTCTCATGGTTGTCAGATACATGGTTTTACATGTGAAGCTTACTAATAGTCCTCAACATCAACAGTGTATTTCATCCTATAGCACTTGTTTAGGCTAATAGGCAATCGAGGGAACTCCTACTAAATAACCGATTGAAAAAGCAATTGAGATCTCAATTTCAAAATCGATGGGTTTAATGGAAATTACTGCCCTAACGATTTTTTTTGTAGGAGAGGGGGTATTGGGATCAAAAATTTCAGATAACTCCATTATTTTTATATTAACCTAATTATAACTAACTAAACTAACTATTGGGGGTATCGTTAGTATTTTCTAGGGGTATATAAAGGCACTCCCTTTCCACAATTACATTACTAAGGCCAAAGGGTGGTGACCTGGATGCCTACAGTGACCAACAAATTCACAGAAATTAAGGAAATGATTATTTGAAAGGTTAAATTTTCAAACAAGATGATACTTTATAAAGAGACCATAGAGAAACTCAATTACAGAAAAAGTATTAGCTAAAAATAGTAACTTAAATCCAATATAAATCCTTCTTTAAACAAACAAACAAATATCCGAACCAGACATTCATCTTATCCTATTGCAACATTAGTCAGTACGGCAAAAAAGAAGAAGAAATGTCCCTTCAACAATAAGCAACCAACCAATACACAACCTTCAACTGCCTCAAGCCTGCAAACACAAAAAGCAATTTAGTGAGAGCATGTCCGGAGAATACAATGCACAAATTAACTATGATTAAAAGTAAATCAACACAACAGATGCTGCGATTAAATTATGCCATTTCAGTTTAGGTGGTGAAAACAAATTCTGGCAACTTCAACATAGGTAATTCACAAACTCATTTTAACTTGGACAATGTAGATGCCGGTTTCTTATGTGAATAAAACTTATAGCTTTTTTATGGTTAAGATTTTGTTTTGTGCTTAAAAACTTTTTGAAATGTGACATGAAGCCTGTAAAACATAAAAAAATACAAATAATCACCTAATCGTCATTCAGAATTCGCAGAAACTCTAATATATTAATCACCAGTAGATATGCTGCTGTTGGTCCTGAGAAAACTATTTCCAGAACTATCATAATACCCTGTCTGTGTGCATCTATGTAAGCCTACAGTAAGTTATAGCACCTCCCTGATGCAAACCTAGTTCAGTTAGGGACTCAAAAACTGCACAAAAGCTCCAATTTACAGGAATCTATATGGATTTCTTGATTTGTTTTGATATATTGAATCTAAGTAACTTCCTAAGGTGATTGAGTATTCCATAAACTTCAGGATCCTTGAGCTGTATAGTATTCTAAAAATGATACATGCAGCAGTCCACTAAAACTAAACTACTGAGCAAATTAAAGAGACCTCATATTATATGTTTGACAATATCAACCACCATGGATTGTTCTACTCTCTAAGCCAAACTGAAATCACAGAAAGTATTGTCCAACCAAATTAAGGCCTATTCTGTCAGAATGTAGTATCTTTCTATCTTGTCCAGAGACTAAATGCCAAGTTGTATAACAATAATCGAGTAATAATTAAAGACTCAAATCCAAAACAAAAAAAAAAAAAAAAAAAAAAAAAAAAAGAAGAAGAAGAAGAAGAGTAGCCACTAATAGTCATTATTCAAGTACCATCAAACTTACGCAATTTATTGACCAAATATTCATTACCTTGTTAGCAATGTTGTTGGAAAGCCAGTCCAAACCCTCATACAGACCTTCTCCTGAGGTTGCACATGTACTCTGGATGTACCTGAATATCCACCCAAATGAATATCAGACAACAAGAACTGGTAAAATAAACTAGTGCAAATAAAAAAAGGAACATAATATAATAAAAGATTTCTTGAGGAAAGGCATGTAGGGTCAGTTACCAGTGGCGTTGGCGGAGTGAGTGAAGACCAAGCTTGTCAGTGATCTCGGCAGCATTCATTGCATTAGGAAGATCCTGTTTGTTAGCGAATACGAGCAACACAGCATCTCGCAATTCATCCTGAAAGCATATAACATATCACCAGCTTTTAGTTTCAACAAATCCTAAGGGTTATTCACATACCACCTAATCTGCAATTTCAAATCTCTAATTGGAGCTCTAAATACCTCATTCAACATCCTGTGCAACTCATCACGAGCCTCGACAACTCGATCTCTGTCATTGCTATCCACCACAAATATTAATCCTTGTGTGTTTTGGAAGTAGTGCCTCCACAATGGACGGATCTACAAAATAAGATGGCTCTAGTTAACCACAAGAAGGGGCAAAACATATTTCACAGAGGCTATAACTCAACATTATGGTTATTTGATTATATAGGAGGTTAGGAAGCAATGGAAAAAATCCCAGAAGAAAATAAGAAACGAACAAGCAAAAAGAAAAGGCAAAACCAGAAATAAGGGGGTGTTGGAACCTCGAAAGAGCCTACCAATTGTGCATGGCTAGATATTGCAATATGGTGCTACAAGAGTTATGAAAAATGAAAACATATACCTTGTCCTGACCTCCGACATCCCAAACAGTGAAGCTGATGTTCTTGTATTCCACCGTCTCCACATTAAAACCTACAAAAGAGTAGATATGGAGTAAGCAGAGGTACCATATCAGTATAAATCACCAAAAGCTTATAAATCATTGTGAATTAAAAAGAGGAACATAAACTGCATCTCAAATATGACCTATGTAAGTGAATCATTTAAATATATAAGGTTATCAAGTTTGATAATGAGATCCAAACATTCCCATCAACCAATATCCTGGCTGAAACTTTCTTCCAAGGAAGAGCTACTTAACAAGAATCATGAACAAGTTATATTTCAGAATTACAGACCACAAATATGACACCAGAAAACACAACTTAACTTAAATGGTAGAATGAATGAATGCGCAGCAGACCTCTTGAGCACAATTTGCATAGAAATTACATTGAAGTCGTCTATACAGTAACCAGAACTTACCAATGGTAGGAATAGTTGTGACAATCTCTCCCAGCTTGAGCTTGTACAATATTGTAGTCTTACCAGCGGCATCGAGACCAACCATCAGAATACGCATCTCTTTCTTGGCAAAAAGCCGACTGAAAAGCTTCGTGAATGTAAGACCCATCTCTGGTTCACTATTGATCCTCTAAACTGAGTAAACAAAAAGCAATTCAGAATCTCAAGGCTACCAAATCATTAACACAATGTACTAGCGTGAAAACATAATTAACAGATAACATCACAAGTTTAAAGGAGGGATTAAAAATAAACTCATACAAACCCCTAAAGTTATAACAAAATGCTATGAAGACTCACAGAACTATGTTCAAGATTATTGAAATCAAATAATCTAATACCTTAACGAAACCCTAGCAACCTATAACAAACAAGCTCCATGCATCGCTTAAAAAAGCATTCAATAACAATTGTGTTATTTTATACAATAGATCTAAAGATGAAAAAGTGACATATTCAACATATGGTTTAAGAATATATCCTCTATATGCATCTAAAAGTCCACATCCTCCATTATCATAACCAGCTCAATCATAAGATCTACCGACAATCAAACTCCACAAACATAAATAACACTATCAACAATAATCAAACTTCACAAACATAAATAACACATTAGATCCAATTCATCAACAGGATCAGCTCAACATTGATGAAACTGAAAACAATCAGCTAAATTACAAAAATCTCATACAGATCGATAAGCACTTCGATCAAAAACCATAAACAATCCTAAATTCCAATAATAATCGGCTCAAAACATCGTGATTATCCACTGGAATTTGATTTCACCAAATCTCACCATCGTTTCACCTCAAACAATGATGAAACCCAAATAATCAACAACTCTAACAAAATCTGATACAGATCAACAAACCCTTGGGTCAAAACGACAATCTAACCAATGCAAACTAAAGTCTAACAGTAATCACCTCAAAACATCGCGATTCTTCGATGAATTTAACAGAAAAACAGTAAATATGTACCAAGAATTGTAATAATCAGAATTATAAATCGAAAATTGAGATCGAGAAAGAGACATACCTTTTGAGAAAGGATCTAAAGAGAAGAAAGAGAAAATGAGTCGAGGGAAAGAGAAAAGAAACTGGTAACCGAAATTATAACAAAATGGTGTTGAGAAGTGGAACGAAATAAATACCATACGGCCTGTGTTTATTTTTAATGGACGAAAATATCCTTGAACGTGGTGTGGGCCCCAATGAATACCTGGTTCGGTGGAAGGAGGAGGAATAAAGAAAAGGGTGATTGATGAGAGTTGGGATCTAATTCTTCCCCATCCGGAACTGTTGGAAAGTGATCATGGAACCAAGACCAGCATTGTTCGCCACATGTATGGGAATTATTGATGTTCTGGGAGGCGTGTTCATTGTATTGCCTCTTGAGTCTTGCCACATAAGTTTTAACAGAAGTCCTTCAAGGGTAATACAAATTTTACTTTTATCGCCGATATGTTTTTAAGAAGGATCGATGGCTAATCTCATGGCAATTCCTGTTACAATCAACAAAAAATTTCATTTGTTAGCCAGGTGGATGGGCAAACGTGAGTTTGCATTATGGGAAAGTAGTGGGCGGAGATGATCAAACGTGCAGGTGATCAAAAATTGCGTGCAGGCGATTAAGATATGTGGCCGGGCGATGAGAATCCTCTAACGGTTAAAACGCTAACGGCTACATCTTTGAAGCCTATGAATTCCTGATTTTGAAACTCTTTTTCACTCACACAACTCTACTCTCTTCTTCCTCATTCTTTTAAAGCAAAATCTTGCTACAAAATGAGCAATCTGGTAAGAAAAGTCGCAAACAGTTTAAGACAAAAGAGAGATCGCAAACATGAGCATATACCAAAGACTCCCACAAATATAGATTATACTCAGAATCGTGAAGCAGGGTTTGCTTCGCCGAATGTCGTTGCCGCTCCATCATTAGTTGAAGGTCATGTGTCGGGGCATCAAGAGCGATTTGAGAGTTATTATAAAATGAGAGGTGGATTTAAAGACTTAAATGTTGTTTATAGTGATTTACCCCCTGCAATTCGAGAAAGAATCGATAGATATCCCCGGAAGGCGTTTTATTATATAAGGCCCAGAAAACACAACAACAAAATTACGCGAGTATTGGTAAAAAAGTGGTTGCCAATGACGCACACGTTTCATTTCATGAATTTTGAAATTGGTAAGTCTGTTTAACTAAAATTAAAATTTATTTTTAAGGAATTTATTATTAAATAATCCAAAACAATTAATTGTAGTTGCTATTA
This sequence comes from Papaver atlanticum, assembly GCA_023531105.1. Classification (NCBI taxonomy): domain Eukaryota; kingdom Viridiplantae; phylum Streptophyta; class Magnoliopsida; order Ranunculales; family Papaveraceae; genus Papaver; species Papaver atlanticum. Next base: position 2,177,295 of record JAJJMB010017545.1, on the reverse strand, counting down.
TTACATAATCCAAAACAATTAATTATTTGATGTTATTAAATAATGAGAACAAGTATAGTTGATATTATTCTTGTAAATAGGAATTACGCCCCTTGATTTGTATTTCATTTGTGGGATTCCAAGTGGAGTGAGAGAGCCTGTAAATTCAACCAAAACGGATGGGTGTCAAATAATAAATGGCACATGCTTCTTCCCTTGTTTTTAGAATCAGAAATACTATGTGTACCAGTTACGTGGGATGTTTGCAATTGCAATTAACCCGCCATGACAGATACAAACTTCCGCATCAGATTTCGATCGGTTGAGACATATGCCGTGGGTGAGGTATGAACTAAACACACAGGTGGATATTAATGAAGCGCAGTATGTGAACTGGTACAAGTTGATTGCAAAGCCTGTAATTGGTACACACAACATCCACATTTATGGGTTTGATTTCCCAGGGTTATTACGCTTGGGTCTTGATACGAACATCGTTCCTAGCCAGCCGCTTCTGGAAGATCCATGCTTTATGACTTACCACAGCACGAGTGCAAGTTCTTCATCATCTTCGTCAAATTTTCCCAAAATCCGTTGGGAGATGCCAAGTATTACTTCACAAGGTGAGCCAACCACGATCCCCATTGTTTCCCAAGCTATGCAACGTGATTATCCTCACTACAATGTGGATGCCAGTAATGATGAGTTGAAGAGACAACTTAACGATATGCATTGGCTGGCTCGGTAAATGGGGGCTACACACTTGAATGTGCGTCGGAAATGGCAGACGGACACAATGTTTGGATTGAGTCCAACTATAAATGCTGATAGGCGTTTACAATCTTCTGATTCTACCAGGAGCAACAGATCATGGCACGAGAATGATACAATGGTTGGAGAAGCACAAGTACCCCACATTACTTCACCACAAGCTGTACCTATATCTCAACCTCAAGTATATCACCCAGATGTTAGGCGCATTTCATCATCATTCTCGCCCTTCAACCCAAATGACCCTTACTACACTGTTACACCACCAGCACAACAACAAACCGGTTATACGTTTGGAGGACCGAGTAATTTCCAATCGCCTGGTGGTGTTCAAGCATCTCCTTCTCCTTATTCAAAATTTTCAAATTTGTTGGCAGGTGGGGACATCCCGGGTCTTGGAGAATGGACTCTAGACCATTAAGAAAACAATGGACGACGTTTGAGAAATTGTAACTTTTAATTCTGCTACCTATGTAATTATAATTTTAATCAATTAAAAGTACGACTTTTCGTTGAAATCAAATTATATATATTTAATATTAAGCATTACATTAACATCACTGAGAAGTACTAGGTGGAATAACAAAGAAGGGGTTGAAATTGTTCAACGCCTTAAGAAATTTGAATCAATTTTCGAAACGGAAAACCATTTTTTTTCACAATCATACGGGATTTGACCCTGTTTTAAAACGACAATGAATTTGAAGCCACTACTTTAGTGATATGTTTCTCTTATTAAATTCTAGGTTCTTACAAAAAATGAGCGCAATTCGAGATACCAAACTTCACCACGGACTTTAATTTCGACCGTTATTTTTCAAAGGTTGATTTTCAAAGTGCTTGAGAAGAATCTTTAGCCTTGACAAATTTTACCTTTTTGCAAATAATACTAGGAGCGTTTATTCCTTCATAACCCAATCCCCCTGTATCACGATGACTTTTTTATGCTCCCAATATCGAGGTTAATTTATCTGAGCTACTAATGAGAGACAAGCTTTCTTTCAAGCTCATATATTTCAAACTTTTGATCTTTTCAAGCGTATTAACTAGATCATTCTCAAATGATTCAAATTCAACTTTGAGATCTTCTCGTTTTGAATCAAATATCAAGTTCATCGCAATGTCCTCCAAATTATATAGTTTTGCTTGAAGTACCTTCTCTCTATTACATCCTTCAGAGATTTCTTATTTGAGATCTCTTATTTGTTTGAGATAATCCCTTGCATCAATAGAATCAAGTTGGTCTTGCAAGTTTTTATGCTCACTACGAAGTTTGTAATATTGAACTTTCTTACTGAATAAAAAGCTTTCAGTTTCAAAAAGTTTATGATGACATTCTTTAAGAAGTTTTTTTATAGCATTGTTCGATTGAACCCACCAAGCGTTGGTATATCAAGTTTGGTTGTAATATTTTAGTATCAAAACTCAAAAGAGTCGCTTAATTAAATGTACTGGAGTCAGCTTCGTTTATGTTATGCTATAAAGTCTAGGAATGTTGAGACATACAAGTATTACCTTGAAGACCTGAAGATCGTGAAGACGTATCGACTGCATTGAAGACATCATCCTTCCACTTGAGGTTAGTGATACTGACTTGACTTGTTTCCTTTCCTATCGTTACTTTCAAGTCGTTTAAGATTGAAAACATAACATGCGAGGTTATATTTAATACTCTAGTATTAGACTTGGTCATTTTATTATGACCAAAGTGTCGCGGGAAGAATAATTGATTACGATGTATAACGTTTATCTTTTGAACTTCGTAAATGCGACATCGTCATAATTTATGTAACTCGTTTCTTGATTGCGTATTGGACATAGGTGTGATTTCATCCTAGGAAACTATGTTTGATTACATATGTTTAAAGGAAGTACATATATGAAACCTATTTTCTAATTCCAACGAAATCAATAAGTGTTTTGGTCCGGTTTTCTATAAAGTTCTATTGGATGACCAATTCGAACCTATGTAAAAACTTTGGTAGTTACGATCTTGACTTATGTTGAGAGTTATGGTAGAACCGATCTTTACCTAGTTTGGGATACATGGTAGAACCGATCTTAAATTATATTGAGAGTCTTGGTAGAACCGATCCTTATCCATATTGGGAAACATGGTAGAACCGATTCTAACTTTTGTTGGAAGTCTTGGTAGAACCGATCCTTACCTATATTGGGAATCATGGTAGAACCTACCCTAGCTTATGTTTGGAGTCGTGATAGAAACGATTCCTACCTATATTTGGAGACTTGTAGAACCGATATTAACTTATGTTAGGAGTCATGGTAGAACCGGTCCAATAGCAAAAACCGATTTCCAACATTCACATATTACTTATGGTTTTGTGTGAGTTTGAAATTAGGGTTTGTTAAATAGGAAAGTTCCAGATGTCGACATAATTTGAACATGTATATAATTCTTACCTTTTATTGTTCAAAGATATTTCTTGATACTCAAGGTGATCCCGAACCGAAATATTGAGAATCTTTTAATTAAGATTTTCGATTATATATTTTTGATTTTCCAGCAATCAAAACATATCTCTTGAAAAGTTATATTCGTTAAGTGCTAAATTAATATTAGATATTTTCTAATGAGAGATTTCAGAATTACAGGTTGGATATTAGTTGGAAATATGAAAACCGAAATTAGATATTTATTGTATATCTTGAGAATATTTTCGTTTTTGGAATTTTCTTGTTGTCCAAACAACCATGGTCTATAAATAATTGAGTTTGCATTTCTTGCAAACTATCCTAAGAGCCAAGCAAACTTCATTTGTGTTGTTTCTGGTGGAGTCGTCTAACCGAAAAGTAACCTTATTGGGCGAAATCTCTTACAACTGCCCGTTTAAAGATTTTTGTGGGATCAAGAAGCTCTACAAGTACCGTTGGTGGGAAACTAGATAATTGCATTGTTATTTTAGTTTTTGATTATTGATTTGATTGACTAACGATTGTTGAAACTTTGATTGCACCTAGTTTGATTATTCTTGAGAGACTTCTCTTCTGACATAAGGGTCACTCAAACTAGATCAAAGTATTGACGAGATCTTTAGAACTGTTTTTAGACCTAAAGACAACTTGTGATCATCCATCGTTAACAGACTCCGTTATGTGTGATCGATCATAAGTGGATTGAAGTTTGTGTTGTGCAGGTACAAATGAAGGCAATTGAAGATTTGAAGACAATAATATTGTTTCTTATTGGTTTTTGTATCTCGTGATTTGTGCACACATATTGATCGGTTGGGATCCGACTTAGATTTGATTTATCTATGATAAATTTGATCATATAGTCGTATAGATCGGCAACTATCATTTGGTGGTATTTTTCAGTATCCGAATCTGATAGCTGTGAATTTGAATCTAAGTTACTGATTTGGATTGATCTTACCCGACAAAGGAGTTTACTAGTTTAAAGGGAAGGGCCTTTGTCAAAACTCAACGAATCTTTTCATAAAAGATGATTGGAGTAGTTACCAAACAAATTTGTTCCTTTACTGTTTGGAAGACGATCAAAAGGAGTTGAGTGCTCAAGACTTTACATCGGTAAAGCAACTCAAGATAGTGATTTCTGTCTTGAGATTCATGTGCGTTAACCAGACGGTTGTAGGAACAGGGATACTGAGGGAACTAAGTATTTAGGGGTAGATTACTTGGTCTCAACTATACAAAGTTGGCTTTGTTATTTGTACAACGCACTACAAAATTATTGAGTTTTAGCCACGACCCTATTGCCACGAATTCAACGATCCGTGGCAATTGATCACATATTGCCACACCTAATTGATAGTCGTGGCAAATAGATCACTCATTTGCCACGACCTAATGATAATTTGCCACGAGTCCAGTTTTATAAAGGATGAATCTGCCGAATGGACTCTAGTCACGGCATAGTGGGCCTGTGGGTATTGTGGACTTTTTGTTACGGCATAGAAGGTACCGCCGTAGCTATAACTAAATGATAATCCGAGTTCACACGAACAGCGCACGTTTCTTAGAAGAAAAAATAACTCCCCACTCCCCAGTTCCCCTCAACTCTCTTCTCCCTCTTCTTCTTCGACCATGTATCTCAGAAAAAGAAACACCGATACTTTAAACCTCTCTACACGTAAAAGGAAATGATGCAAGTAAGTTAGGGTTTGTGTAGATCTAGTTCTTTCTTTTCATTATCAGTACTTAGGCTTTCGAAGTAGTATTTGAGTTTGTTTTGTACTTAATTTTAGTTTGTTCATAATTTTTTCTGCAATATAGTATTTTAACTTCTTCAATTTAACTATTTCTTTGATATTGGTACAGGGCCGAAGTAAAGAAATCAAACATTTTCTTCATCTGCTTGCAATGCTTCATTGATTTATACCTCGGGTTGTATGTCCGACAAGCTGGAAAGAAATTTTTCTACTTGTTCCTTTAATTTTCTGGTGCGATTATCCTTTAATTTCAGTTTTAGTTTGTGATTCACCTGAATTTGCTATTTATTTATGTATGAGTTTTTGTATTATAATAAGGTGCATGATCTGTGTTTGAGGAAATTAAAAACTGAAATTGGGATTATATTTTGTGGTATATCAATCCAATACGTTACATAAAACAAGGACGAGGAATTCAGATTGTGTTAAACCATGGTAGGTACTTCTACAATTCAATTCCATTGTCGATTTTTTCCTTTCGATTTTTTCATGCTTATGGAGTAAAGATATGTAGACTGTTTGAACTTAGAAACATATGTGCATATCGTTTCTATGCGGACGTACTAAAAGACATTAGTATGCATTCAGGGGTTTTGTTTTCCATATACCCTCATGCTCGGAAAATGGTCAGGATTTCTCTTTTTGCCTCTGCTGCTTTGGATGTTTACTATGGTGATACTTGGTGGGGTTACACTACTGATCCACTCTGGTTTATCTATGACTGGCTGGAAATTCACTAGTGGTCCCTCTTTATGTCTGACGAAGAATGGCTGGTTGAATTTGAAAAATATAAGCATTCCCCTGAACATAAGAGGTTAGTCTTGGCATTGGCTCTTTGTTACCTCTTTTTTTTCCAATTTAGCATTACAAATGAAACCTTTGTTTACATTAATTTGCACCTGAAATATTTGTATTATTTTCCCCCCCAAAGAAATCCGTATATTTGTTTATTTTAACCTTTCGACTATTCGTTCGTTTATAGAATATCTCTTGTCAAAAGGAGTTATATGCACGATAAAAATAAACTAGAATACATAGGTGAGCCAGAACTGAGATGTATAATTTCATGATGTCACGCTATGTCAAGTGGAACTAAGAGATTTACTATCTTATGGTTTAACAGTCTACACAGTAAACAAAAGGATGAATACTTAATATTTAAATATATTGGATGGAATATATCATTTTATGTTGGAAAGGGGTCTGGGTATCATGTTTGCTCTCCCATTTTGATTATGCAACTTGACGTGATTTCGAGATCATTTGCAGCAGGTATTTGGCAGGACTAATTGACTGGGTGATGGTTAAAAGTGGTTCAGAGGTAAGAAGCATAATCTAGAGCAGAGTTGACACGTAATCTAGGTCTTTGCGTCTTTTATTTCAAATCTGTTTTTTCTTCTTCTTTTTTGCACTGTAAGACTGGCAATATCTTTTTCGTATTTGCTAATCGATGTTTAGGCATTGAGTGTTATTATGGAAGTAACAAATTGTACATGTCTATGTAGGAACCTACATTTGAATAAGTGCAGCAGCCAAGAGTAAGCCCTGACCACTTTGCAGCTCAGCTTTCATCAACATTTGGTATCTGTTGTTGTTGCCTTCTCTGGACTGTTCTATCAGTTATCATGCCTGCACCACCTATTGATCTTATATCTTGGATTCATGGGGCTGCTAAAATTAGTTATCATGCCATTTTTGTAAGCTTTGTTGTTGGAACTACTGTGTTTTCAGTAGCCTTGTTATTCCTATGAAGTCGGTGTGCAAGTTATACAAGATTGTGCATGATTACCTTAAGTTCGAATCAGTAGTGAATGTTATACATGGTTGATTTTTCATGTTGTTTGTCAACTATTTCATTTTTGATGTTTTCATTTTGCAGGCTTCGTTGGCAGATAAGTTCAAGGCTATGTAGGAAGATATATGTTGATTAACTTTGAAAGTAAGGAATCCGTATGTATTTAATATATTTTGTTCTTCCCTATGTCCCATTAAATTTTTCTTTTGAAACCTGTACTAGACTTGAAATGCTTTAGTATCAGTTTTCATTTGCCTTTCTTGAATGTAACCAATCGGACAAAATTGTAGTATTTGTGTTTTTGTTTCAATGAATGGATTGTATTGTCGGAATGGTTGTGTTAATAAATATTGTTTATGAATGATTTTAACTATTAAAACATAGCCACAAATAATAAAATCACTAGCGATAACCCATGGCTAGCAACCAAAAATGATTTTGTTATCATGAAACAAATGGCAAATGATCTTGCAGTAATAGCCACTACAAAACAGTGGGTAATGGCATGGGTAATAACCTCACGCGTGTGACTTCCAATGTTAATCAGCCACACAATGGGGCCGTGGTAAACGCTCTTGCACTATTAGCTACGCCTGAGAACCGTGGCTATTGTCGTGGTAAATAGTATTAGCCACGGGACTATTTGCCACAGATTTTTGATCAATTGCCACAGTTCTTCGGCGTGACTAAAACTCAGTATTTTTGTAGTGACGGCTTAATTATGAGAGTGTTCAAAACTGAACTAGGCCCAGGGGTTTTTATGCATTTGCACTTTCCTCGTCAACAAAATCTTGTTGTGTCATTTACTTTTGCGTTCCGAAATTATAATTGTTTTATTATAATTAAAAGTAAATACACTAGTACGTTAATCCTAATCACTTGATATTGATCCTATAGTAAATCGGTTTTGGACCGTAACTATTATCAAGTGAATATCTTGAAGTTGTATTGTATCGATTTTGTCTATAGACGATCACTTAAGATGTCAGACTTATAGGTTGAAACGAAAAGATTGTGGTATACTTGGGTAGTGGGTACCCTCGTCATTTCAGGTTTATTAGCATCTGGATCTTCATGGAACACTTCTTCATCAGAGTTAGAATATGTGTCCGAAAAACATCTTCCAGAAGTTAATGCAAACCCGCATGTATACTCTGGATAATAATAATTGTCAGGCATATCATCAAAAGTTGGGAGAGTTGCAGTGTATGCTGGTTGTCTATGGTCCCTGCTAGGGGATACATAAGATAAATGCCGGATCCCACGACAGTTGAAGGATTGAACAACATCATCAACATAAGTCTGAGACTTAGGATTAGGAGATGTTTAATCTTTAAAAAATCTATTTTTCCTGTTTCTCAATATTTTTCTAAATTGTCGTGGAGTATCATCCTTAGTCTCTGCCTCTGGCACGGTAGTTTTACCCTCAGATGGACTAGTGTTGTTTATAGCATTATAGAGAAATACTTATCTCCTTTTCAGATTGGTGTTTATTATCAATCTTTAACTTGCCAACTAGATCACTCTTTGTTAGTGTTGAAAGACCCGTTTGCTTTTGTGATGACATGTTTTTTAGACTCGTATCTTGATGGTACAGACCTTAGAATTTTGCACATAATATATTTCTTAATAATTGTTCTTCCTAACGAATGTGAGGAGTTAACTATCTGAGAGAGTTTTTGGTTAAATTCATCAAAGGTTTCATCATCAGACATACGAAGATTTTTCCAGTCAGATATTAGGTTTTGAAGCCTTGCTTATTTCTCTACGGTATTACCTTCAAATACGGCTTCGAAGCTTCACATGTAATCACATGATGTTGGAGATCTTGGCTTATGGCATGTATAATATCATTCAATCCGTTAGAATTATGCTTTGCAACACTGATTTCAATATCGTCATAGTTAATGTTTTTTTTTGCAGTTGTTATGTTATTCACAGTGACCATTGAAGGATGATAACCCTTGGCTACTCAAAACCAAATTTGGAAATCACAAGCTTGCAAGAACGTACGCATCGCTATTTTCCACCATAAGTAATTTGTTCCATCAAATCCCGGTGGTACGTAAATTGTACTTGGTTGATACATGCTCAAATTCAGGTCTATAGGTTCAGATCGCTACAAACACAGACTTATTAGGTCTTTATGGTGTTTACCTCCTTTGGTACCAATTAAAAAGGAGAGGGTAACCAGTACACCACCAACTTTTTCGTTCGGGAACCTATATGTACAATCCTTGTACAATCTATACGTTAGGTTACAAAATTATATTTAAGATTGTTTTAACAAGGTAAACCTAGTATATACCCGAACTGTTCACGAAACGAATTCCAAGAAGAACAAGCTTTGTAATATATATTTCAAGATAAAAATTCATCAAGAACGAGTCTTGTAGTTTCTTTGCAGTTAAGTAAATACTATATAGGTTTAAATACGTACAACCTGTGATTCAATTATAAAGATAAAACAATATAATACGAAAAAGAAATAACACAGACACTAGAGATATTTGTTAACGAGGAAAACTACAATCTTGTATGGAAAGACCTCGGGACCTAGTCTGGATTGAACACATACTGATTTAATCTGTTACACCAATTACCTACTACCATATTTTAGACTAGATGTAATGTCTGCTTCATTTGTATTCGTGGCACCTGTAAAAACTCCTAGCAAAACACCAATTCTCTTTACAATTTGCTCTTGTAAATCTTATAGCAGAACACCAAGTCTCTTTAGAAGATACTCTTGAAATCTTTTAGCAGAATGTTAATTCTCTTTAGAAGATACTCCTCAACAATTAGGGTTTACCGTTCCGTAACCTAAATGCTATTCCTCATAATCTAGAAATAATCTAGAGATATCTTGATCTATCAAATTTAGGGTTTATGAAAAATACCTAGGAACATGTTCCGTAATTATCAAAGAAGATAGCTTCACTGTGCTTTACGATCTCCAAGTAAAGTCTTCTGAAATCTCACTGTTGTCCGTGAAGAACAAAGATATATATGAAATAAATTTATGCAACACATACACAAATTTCCAAGGGATGGACCGCGTGGTTACATGAAACACCAAGTAACTTGACCAAAATATTCCTTTAGTCACGTATTCACGGTTTTACTTCGCGAACTGTTGCCAAAAGTTCGTGTACAATTGCCTAGTCACGAACTCAACTTTTTTTTTTTTAACTCAAAAAGGGCAAAGTTTATTAGCAAGAGCAATTATATCACAAAGGTTGTGACATAACTGCAAGAAGAATACAAAAAACAGAATCGAGTGATTCTTAGCATGTTGGATTCATATTTTCATTCGCTACAACATGAGGACCTTTCCAAGGGAAAAAGTCATTCTTACAAAAGTCTTGGGCTCAAATATCGTCGAGTGTATACTTAACGTCGTATAAATTGTTCCATATAGCGAGCACTTGTTTCGATAAATAAAGTGGTTGATTAAACAAGAGAATGAAGTTCTCCAAGATGTCTTTGTGTAGTCTTCAATCTCCATTCTTTAAGGATGGCTTTGATTCTTCAATATCCATTCTTCAAGGATAGCTTTGATTCTATATTTCTACTTCTTAAACCTAATCTAGTCTGAAACTGACTTCTAGGAGACTAAATCAAGAATGCGCTTTGTCATCTAAATTTGACAACTAACCTAACATGCCAATGCTAGTGGGTGCAACCGAGCAATGCTCTTACAAACATGTCCATTGTAATCTCTTCCCGCACTTGGATGATCGTGGTTGTGTGAACTACCATCTGGCGATCTTAGATTGATACACAATTGGTCTATCAATGCCTGCATAGTGGTAACGAGGGTGTCCAATTTTCCTTACAACTTTTCTAGGAGACTCTCTTTATTGTGCCTTTCCTGTGATCGATGTATAATCTTCATAATATGCGAAAGTCTACTAGTCATCCTTTTGTTCCCCGAACCCCATGATGAGTCGATGACATGGGTGAATACATTAAAATAAAAAGATTGAATTAATAATAAAACAAATTAGTAAGTTGTTTATTCAACTTCATGTCTTATCCATACAATCACACAACAAACTTGTGGTCACTTATGATAACTTTCAAATCAACAAATAACCGAAGTTAAGAAGTTCCAGTCACAAAAACTTCTCAAGTAATATCTATCTCAAAAATTTATTCAAAAATATACCGTATACAATATAGTGTTCGTGGTGCTAGCACATAACATGCCCTCAATATAATAACTTACAAGAGCTAAAAAATTGTCCGCCTTGTGTTGGAACCCAACTTGTCAGGCTTGTACACATTGTTGAAAACCTACGCATTGTTAAAAACCTACACATTATTTTGGAAACAATTCCCCAGAATGATATAGCACAAGCAGAAGCGATAAATGACAAGGAGAATCCACTCCTTAATGATGATGACACTCCAATCCGGGAGCAAAGACGACGATAATGACTCTAATCCAAGAGTTGATCAACAATCAATGGTATTAACCAAATAACTTAACAATTTCATTAATCAATATAAGCGAGCTAATCCAAGCTAGATTACAATGATACTGGAAATGGCTATTTATAGCCTCCAAACGTAAAAACCTAAAAGTCTGAAATTACTAAACTACCTAGG
>JAJJMB010017545.1:2055641-2165933 GCA_023531105.1 Papaver atlanticum | reverse complement strand
AATAAATATCCAAGATTTAGTCAAATCTTGGAATATATGAGACTTGCAAAAATATGTCCCGTATCAGGCTCCCCAACTGCGACGAAACTCGTCTTGAGTTTATACTGAAAATGGAAAGTTGAAGAAAGAACTTTGGCGCTCCCACTTGTGGCACAAGTGGATCTTGAGTTATGCACCAGAATCACTAACCATTCAGAAAATAATCTCAGTTTTATAATCTTTATTTTATGCATGTAAAAGCTCGTCTGGAAATGTCGTTTTCTCCCATCATTGCAATGTAGAAGCAGCTCCCATGACACCTTCCAAGCACTGTCACTTCGGTATCCATAAGATATAAATTGTACTTCATAGTATTTGGCTAACGGATCTTCATGTTGATAAGAAATGGATAAAGCAAGATCTATTTCCCATGGCTTCTCATATGAAACTAACATGCCACCATGGTGGGAAACACCCAATTCTACTGATTTTGGAATCAACATACAACCTCTACAAGTATCCTTTTGTAAACCCTTGCTGACCGTTGGATCACCTTCTTTCTTTGTCTGCTCATGCAAACTGTTTTCATCAACTATTCAGCATAAAGTCTTCGCCTCAACATCTTCCACTCCTGTAGAAGGCCTAAGTCGTGGTATAAGAATTACCTTGGTCTTCCCCCATGTAAACTCATAAGCACCGTCTCGGCTGCTGCTAACTGCACCAACATCATATAACCAAGGCCTACCCAATATGATATCACAAACGTCCATGTCAACTACTTCGCAAATGATTGAGTCGACATATGCCTTCCTAATTGAAAATGGAAATCTGCAAACACCTATGCAAGTAATTGATCCCCTATTGATACACTCAATTTGGTCTGGCCAAGGATACCAATCCATCTCTAGTCCCGCGCCTTCTACCATTCTTGTCGACACCAAGTTATAACTGCAACCATCATCGATTACAAAACGACATACACTCCCAATAACAGATCCAGAAAATTTAGGCAACTGCGTATCATAACAATTTACCATGCCGCAAACTCCAACGAGGTTAAATGTTTTCTGGAGACGTAACTTATTGGGTGCTCAAAATGAATACGGGTTCTATGGGTGGACTTGAAGTTTGATAGGTGGACACAGATGAGTAAGGTAGTTAGCGGGCCTGTAAAAAAACAAGCCTAGTAGAACTCTTTCTCCCACTAATAACAAAACTAGGGTTTCACCGAAAACAAATTAATACCAACAGTGATCAAAAGATACTTACCAAACAGTGATGCACGCAATTGAGATGATGAACAAGAACGCCAACGGATGTTAAACAAAACTCATAATCTTTACTGCGTTTTTTTACTTTTTTTTTATATGATAAAAATAATTTTTGATAGAAACCTAGATATCACGAGACTCCTTGATCGATCCTTCTAGGAAAACCCACAGATGCACAGCACAGAAAAAGCCTGCCCTGGTAACCACCTGATATAGCACAAGCGGAAGCGATAAATTACAAGGAGAATCCACTCCTTAATGATGATGACACTCCAATCCAGGAGAAAAGACGACGATAATGACTCTAATCCAAGAGTTGATCAACAATCAATGGTATTAACCAAATAACTTAACAATTTCATTAATCAATATAAGTGAGCTAATCCAAGCTAGATTACAATGATACTGGAAATGACTATTTATAGTCTCCAAACGTAAAAACCTAAAAGTCTGAAATTACTAAACTACCTAGGAGAATATATTATTCTCATAAAAACAGGATAAATCTAAGAAAGAAACTAATTATCCTGATAACTTAGATACCAAAACTAATAAATATCCAAGATTTAGTCAAATCTTGGAATATATGAGACTTGCCAACATACATTATGTATCACAGAAAGCTGCAGATTACAAAATTTTACCGAATATTTTTCTAAGATAACATTGTCAAAATATCAAACAATCACCCAGATGAGTCAAATTGTCTGAGATCCGAAATGAGATTCACTACACTGTCTGCTATAGTGCTACACCGAACGTGCTACATTTGCCCCATCCATGTCCCCCACACTCTTCCATCATGAGGTGTCAAATTTTAGCCCCTTGATGAGATTAGCAGGGGGCCCTTTTGTGTGACATTAAACCACTATCTCCATGACACCTCATGGTGGAAATTGTGGGGGACAAGGGTGGGAGTTAGGCTAAGTCCTATGGTCTTCTAATCTAGCATCTAGATTGGCAGCTGAGACAACCTTCTAAGTCCTATGGTGATGCTAATCTCGTATGTTAGTCACAAAACCAAACAACGAGGCTGCGCTGAATGGCTCAGCGCCATCGTAATGTTGTACTAACATTTAATCATTTTCAGACATTTTTTGACCGCTAGTCAACTCAGTTCAATTTACATTCCCAGTTCCCTCTCAAAAGTGTTAAGCAATTCGAAAATCTCAAATTCAAATGAGTGAGCCATACCCTTGCCAGTTGTACCGTCACCACGTGTTTGGTTCTAAGTAGACATCTCATATTTATTTGTTGTTCGTACTCTATAGTTAGCAGTCTAAAGCTAGTTTCCTTTAAAAAAAGTTTCTTTTGGCGCTGTATGGTTTAGCGCAAATAGGTTGCGCGTTTTCATTCAGCGAAAAGGTGATTTTGGCTGCGCTGAACCATTCAACGAAACTATCTCGCTACTAGTTCACATGCGAAATATATCTAGAAAGAGAAGTAATGTTAAAAAATAGAGAACGCTTTTTGGCTATCTAGCCCATATGACTTGGTCTTAGCTAGCATTTTCGAGTGCTACCCATGAGCAGACTCGGTTTCTTATCGTATATCAGCACTGATCAGTCCTACTATCCAAAGACTCCAAACCAACAAACAATTCCAAACCAACCAACAATTACGTTAAGACTTAAACCCGGTTCTCAATTACGTTAGACTTAAACCCGATTCTGCTCTAATTCCCCCTCTCATCGTCCTCCCACCAAAAGTTTTTTTCTCTATCTTCATACTCTGTCCGAAAATTTTCCGCGCCATTAAATGGCTTCTACTAACTTACTTCAATCTTCATCTATATCCTGCACACTCCTCCCTCACCTCTCACGACACATTTCTCACTCCACCAACTTACGCCTCTACTACTCTTCTTCGTCTTCCAATAATCAATCCCTCTCATTTAAAACCCTAAAAGGAACTCCATTATTGGATGTTTCAGCACACGCCAAACGTAGGTTTACATCTAAAGAAGTCGAAGTAGCTTCACCCTCTGATCTCTTATTTGAGTCACCACTCAAAATTGTTGAATACCCAGATCCAATTTTAAGAGCAGCGAATAAGAAAATCGATACGTTTGATGATAATTTAAAGAAATTAGCAGATGAGATGTTTGATATTATGTACAAGTAAGTATTTTCTATAATTTTTAGAGTGAAATTTGATTATCTTATAGTAGGATATAGTGTGAAGCATTCATTGCTTTCTTTTTTGTTTGAACAGAACTGATGGTATTGGGCTTTCGGCGCCTCAAGTTGGAATTAATGTTCAACTTATGGTTTTTAATCCGGAAGGGGAACGTGGTATTGGCGATGAAATTGTTCTTGTAAATCCAAGAATTAGTAAAGTTTCACAGAAAAAGGTTCATTTTGAAGAAGGTTGCTTATCCTTTCCCGGAATTTACGCAGATGTTGAGGTAACTTAACGTACAAATATGTCCGGGATTTTGAGGATTTGAATTATATTAAAAACAATATCATCTCAAGCATTTGGTTTTAGTGGACCATCATGTTTGCGACAGTTGACAGGAATAGTTATTTATCTGGTTCAGAAATAATGTGCTGTTTTCATTCTATTAATGTGGGTTTAGAATGATTTGTATTATCTTCTGTTGTGTTTTGTTTGTAGAGACCAGAGTCTGTTAAGATCGATGCGCGGGATATTAGTGGTGAAAGATTCACAATTAGCTTATCAAAACTCCCTGCACGGATTTTCCAGCATGAATTTGATCACCTAGAGGTTTGTTCACCTCCTTGATATGCTCCATTCAGTAATGTCAACAACCTTCTTTGCTGGGAGAGTTCTGTAAATCTAATTGTTTGATTTACAAATATAGTAGTCAATAACCTTAACAGGAGACATTGTATGTCGGGTAGCGAAACTGCAACTTGAGTCTCCAAGTTCAGTTTCATGCATTTACATCTTTTTGTCATGGAGATGACCGTGTTCACAAGCATATTAAAACAAAGAGATATAATACTCATTTGCATAGTTTGAATATGTACGGATGAACACATGTAAAAATGGAGCCCAATGAATGATGTATTGATTCTGTGGAACTTGGTTATATGCGCTGCTTCTTTCTTCAAGTTTATGCCTTGGTGTACTTGATAGTTGATATTTTCTAAACCAATTTGCACACGTGTAGTTATAAAGTCTGTTCATGAATCTGCAGGGAACTCTCTTTTTTGATAGGATGACCGAAGATGTCATTGATAGTATCCATGCACAGCTACAGGTGAGTGGAAGAGTGCCACAATTGTTCTTATTTTTTCTCTGGGTAATTATTAAATAACACTGGTAGCACTTAGCATGGTTGGTATTTTCTGATGTTTTGATTGTTTCAGTAGCACCATCGAAACATTTTTGGTCACTCTCTGCTTATTTTATTTTAGTCAAGTAGGCAGATAGACTCTAATTTTTATTTAAAACAGAACCATTCTATCAGATCTAGATGATTGCCTTTCGTAGATAAAGTTTACATGTACAGAAATAGAGTTTGTTCTTTTCCTTTCATGCTTTTTTGTTTTGAGAAATCATTGTTCTTCGAATAAATATTTGTTTTAACTTTAAGCTGGAAATTAGTCTGCTTTTGTAGAATATAGAATCATAGATTAAACTAACTCAGTTTGTTGTACCATGTTATATGGTTTCCAGGCCTTAGAAAAGAAGTATGAAGACAAGACTGGGGTTCCAAGCCCCGAGAAGGTTGACAATCGTAGAAGACTAAGGGTGGTTGCTGGTTTTGGAAAATCTTGAATCTGGAAACAGGATTACATGATATAATTTGGTAACAGAGAACTGTCTATAACTCTTTATATCTTTGTTAATAGTTTTTTCAGTTCTTAGATTATGTTTACTTGTATGGATTTCTTAGTTTGTTCTCTTAGCTCCATTTTCTTTGTGTATAGCAGATATAGGACTTGTGCCCAATTTGCATTTGTGGGGCTTCATCATGAAGAAGAAGCATTATCTCACACAGTGGCAGGAGATGCAATGTATTGGGAGCTGTAGATGGAGGTTTATAATTTCTTCTTGCTTAACTAGTCTTGGATCATTAAAATTCTATATATTTATGTTGTAGAGGTTTTCAGTAAATTGAGGAACGTAAAATTGCACAAGTTGTTGATATTGAAACCAGAGGCATTTGCCATATTATAAATTAATGCAGCGAGATGCAAGTTCTTTGTTTATTTTCATGAATCATTGGAAAATATGTCAGTATATGTCATTTCTCGACTTATTAGATCTTGTTATCTCAACTGCAATTGTGAACTTTAACTTAGTAATGGCTCTATCATAAGAATGAATGCTCTTCTAATTATTTATTGCTGTCCCGTAGAAGTATGTAGCTGTCCCATTTTACACAAATGCAGAAAACAACTACAACATGTGCAATGCTCTTACGAGTTTCTGCAGCAAAGGCTGAGGTCACCTTTTCGCAATGTAGTTTCATTATTTTGCTTTTAATCTCGTTTTAATTTTCAGAGGTATCTTTCATTGCTTGGATCATTGATAGATGCATGTTTTCTTTGTGATCGAAAACGTATTGGTCCAGAAGTTTAACAACACTTTCCTTATTATCCAAATCCAATATCTAGAAATACTCTTGTACAATAGGGATCACTTTAACTATATCAACCATCAAGTCCTTTATACTAATATCAGAGCCAATATATATTCTATAATAGCTAAGGGTGTGAAGGGGTTGGAATATCACAACCTCACAATGCCCAAAATAATCAAAACCAAACATAAAAATACACGAGAATATCTTCAAAAGGTTTGTTCAGCATGAATCATGATCTGACTGAATCCGGTTACTTGAAGGCTTGCCAATCTGCAAACAGTCGATTGGAGGGAGAGAGGGAGTGTTCAGCTCTCCAAAGGTCTGCCAACAGAAAGGGTTGAACATCCGGTAGCGTTCTTGCTGAGGCTCAAGTTTGATGTTGGTTAGTGTTACACCTTCACATGGTAAGCTGTCGCTACAAGCAAAATGTACTGGCTTAATTGTGTATGTCCCTCTTATTTTTTCATAATTTATTCCTGATAGAGCTACAGCAGAAGTTTGGTTCTTGCATATTCTCTTGTCACAATAGTACTGGTCAATTACAATAGGAAACTCAACTTCAGAAACTTGTATATTTGAGAACAGAACGCCTTGAACAGATCCTGATCCCCCCTGCACAAGGTAACATGTCCTCATTTCAACATTATTTGCATATTGCAGATACACCAACTTCTAAGTGCAAAAAGCACGTAGTCTAAAAAGACTAATCCAAGTCAACGAGGATCTTGGTATTTTGCTCCTATTAAACTGATTGTTGTCGCCAGCTCAACCTTAGCCTAAGTGATCCATAGACCAGTAGGATTTCATATAGTCATATTTACGCATTGGTTTTCTTACCTGCCATGTCTTGATCCTGACACCATTAGTCGTGTTGTGCATCATAACGTCACGAACAGTGATGTTCGAGACACAGGCTTTGGTATTATCCTTTCCTAATCCTCCAATGCTGATTCCATGTCCTGGCCCACAGTTCACATTATGAATGTATATATTTGAGCACCCAGTTTGTACAGATACGCAATCATCACCTGCAGAATAAAGTGAGGACAAGTTATCAGCAGCAGAGGAGAAAATTGTTGCTAACTCTCCCCTAGAAATTTCTTGGTTTACTTGTTTCTCAAGTAAATGCTGTAACTTTTATGGAGTGCAGAAGTTGTCGTTGTGGTAGAAGGTAGTAGATAAGAAAAGTTATGAGAGCAGACAGCAGGATGGTTTGAAGGGTTCGTGGCTGTAGAATCTAACCTGAGTTGGTTGGCCTCTTTGTTTTCCAGATCTACAAGTACTAGAAGGTTTCTTGTAGTTCTTGAGGTGTTGAATGTGAACTGAGAAGTGTCAAGAAACCCAAAACATGTTTTTTCATAGCAGCTGAAATAAGTCTTAGGCATAGTATGACTTGGATGAAGTTGGACAAGGTGTTTAGTGGAAAGGGTTAACAAGTAGGCTGCTTGGATTTTCAGTAAGGTGCAACAAATATGGGGAGTAAACTAACTCAACCAGTCTATGTCTAAATGGTTTTTTCAAATATGTTGGTTAAAATTCTAGCTCTCAAGGTTCTTGTTTCCATCTGAGACCGGTGATTGTGTTGCTTGCTAGGGATTAAGGCTAGTGAAAACTCCTTTTCCATTTCGATTATTTTGTTAGGGGTGTTTCTGTCTTCTGTCATGATGGGTTTAAATGACCGATGAAAACTGGATGTTAGAAAAAGGTCATTGGGGGTAGAACCCAGATTGCGAGAAATTTGAAAGTAGGTTAATAGTTGCTATACGAGAATTGAAATTACCACAGGCGAGGTTTGTGCTGTGAATGACGACATCTTTAGAATTTTGCAGGTGGATTCCATCGGTGTTGAGACTGTTACCAGGAGACGTGACATTCATATTGAAGACCTCAACTCCAACACAGTTATCAAATTTGAGGTGGCACTGCGGGCTGTTCTGAATCGTTATACCAGTAACTGTTGCATTAAAGCTTCCGTAGAATCTCAGTGCCTGCATAGGAAAACCCAGGTATCTACAGTCAAATCTCTTGCATCTTGCCATTATTGGCAGTCTTATTTTTTTATTTACTTAAAGATCACAATTTACGGATAGGAAGATTATGAAACTGTTCTTACTGTTGGTTTGATGCTTGGCATTTTTCCGTAGAGATCACTGCTTGTCTGCAGTTAAAATATTTGTCTCAGAAACTCATATTATTTATAAAAAATTCAGATCACACAGAGTATGTTAGGAAGGCGGGAGAATTTCTTACCACAGCTTGTGAATTATTTTTATCGGTAGTAGTGTTGGTTATTGGTACAACCAGTAATGATTCATCGTTTATTGATTCGTCCAATTGGGACGATTCCTTCCACCAAAGAGACCCACGGCCGTCGATGATACCCTTACCCCGAACACTAATTCCGTTCAGTTTTGAAAATAAAATCCACTGAAACAACCCCGAACCCCAAGCTTTCCAGCTCGTTGGAGCAATTATCGTCCCATCTAACTGGCAAAGATTAGACACATTATGAAACAGTCAATATCTCAATTCTCTGATATATAAATCACTGAAGTGTTGAACCAAAATATCATGCCGGAGGATCCTAAAATGTAAGATTATGAAAACTCAAAGTCCCAAATGACTAGTGAAAGGGTTTTGTTAAAACCCAGTGTCCAACTTTTACAGACCTTAAACTAACTTGTGGGTTGTGGGTAGGGCTGCAAAGAACCATCCCGTCCCGTGGAACCGTACCGGAACCGAAAGAACCGTATCGGTACCGTCCCGGAACCGAAAGAACCGTATCGGTACCGTCCCGGAACCGCGGTCAGACGGGATAGGTACAAGTACCAAAAACTGGTACCGTGCCTAGAATAGGTATAAATAACGGTTCTAGGCTATTTCCGTCCCGTAGTACCGAGCAACAAGTAATAACGTCTAATAATAGTTAGGGTTTTTGAAAACTAATTAGTTTTTGTTCATTTCTATTTAGTTTTTGTTGATTTCTTTAGATGTGAAACTGATTGTAATTTTTTGGTTTTTGATTTGGAATTTTTGGTGTGGTTCATAACTTCATTTGAATTTAGAACTTAGAAGATTTTTTGCTTTATTTACTTTTTTATAATTTTACATACGCTACGGGTAAAGAACCGGTACCGTCCTGTCCCGTACCGAGTTAAACAGGTATAGGTCCCGTCCCGTCCCATATTGCACAGGTACAGGTACTGAGCTAGGCAAAAACCCGAACCGTCCCGTCCCATGTGCAACCCTACTTGTGGGTATACAATTACACTTCAATACAATGTCTCAAATGATTTTTTACGAGGAGAGTGCAAGAGTTACCTGAAAAACGATGTTTTGTCGGCAGTATGGACCCGAGAATGAGATGGGTCCTACAAGGAAAACATAGTTAGGTGGCACTAAAACCGTTGATGCCTCCACCTTACATGCAGCGACCCATGCAGCTTCAAAAGCCTGTGGTGCACAAAAACAAAGCTAATTTTGAGTTTTAGAGGAAACAGAAACTTATGTAACTGATGAGGTAAGATAATGTATGTCCGCAGTAGTTCTTCTATAAAAACTGCATACAATTATTGCTTGGTATCTCAACCAAACTAATCATAACTGGAATAGTCTCTAAAAGGTGGACCCCAGCCTAGCTGCTTTTTGTCATCTACTCAAGATTTTTTTTTGTCATTTTCTTGCATTCTGTAAATTCGATTAAGAACAAACTCTCATTGTTTTTCTTAGTTCCTTCTTAATAATACCATTATGAGTTTGACTGAATTTCTCAAGCATGGCCTAAGTTGTTGCATTTCTAACATTGAGGTTGGGAAACTTTCACTCTTGGCCATTTCACTGTTACTGCAATTTGCTAATGTGCAACTAGGCGTATGCTATCTCTATTGGCTGGAACTGTATCTGTAGACACACTTTTTTTATGCAATTGTTATAGCCTAGGGTTAGTATTTCTAAATAAAAATTAGGATGAACCTAATGAAAAGTTCTGTTCTAACAACCAGAAACTCTTTTCTAATATTCTTAAACACTTTATAACAATAACAACAACTGGCATTATAATCTGCCGGCCCGAAAACCTTTTATTGATGATAATATGAAGATAGGAATTGTACTTTAGTGTCGTCAGTGTTCCCATCTCCCTTAGCACCAAACTGTAACACATTAAATGTTGTAGAGCTTATGGTTGGATTATCATCATCGTAACTTGGCGGTGGTACAACGGGAGTGTATCCTTTCACAGGAGGTTTAGGCGGAGACTTTGATTTATAACCTCCACCACGGTGGTTGTAACTGTTACCATGATTCTTATATTTCTTCTTATACAGAGAATCTGAAGTAGTTCTGCTATGCCTCCAGTGTTTGCCTCTTCTTGCATTGCAAGATTGATAAGTTGATGACCAAACTAGAATTGTAACGAGAAGTGCAAATGTGAAGTGCTTTAGATTAACTTCTCTCATCTTGAAAGTGTCAAGGGGAGTAAATGAGAGACTTAGAAAGAGAGAGATTAGTAGAAGAGGAGAGTGAGGAAGTGAGTTACTTCTGAAGGGAATGTTGGTTTAAATAGACAACACAAAAACCCATGAACCCAGTTTCTCACAGACGTAATATAGTGTGATAGCGTCCTTTTTGCTGCCTTTTGCTCTCTCTCAACTTTTACTACATCTTTTCTTTTTGTTGTATTTTTGCTTTGACATCTTATTTTGCGGGTTTATTGTAACAGTAACCAACAACGGATTGACAGAAACTGTACGTTACCTTGTCTCAAAGTTGCATGTTGACAATGCAGCTACTTTATCTTGTATCACTGGTCTGATGGTATTAGCAGTGTTTTTAAGATATGCATCACCTATATATATGTTAAAACACTAGCATTCTGAGTATTATTTTTAGCCTTATACTCCCTCCGTCCAAGAAAAAGTTGGTCTTTTCACTCTCTGGGACGAAAGGAGTATTACATTAGAACATAATTAAGCACTAATGTAGAACTTTTGCTTATGACCTTCAATATAACTGATTAATCGCCTGCTTCTCAATTTCGAATGCTTCTGGTATTTTATTTCCCAAGTTCTGCTGATGCATAATGTTTGTAATTCGCATTCTGTATAGAAGCCAAAACGGCACACGTGAAGGACTCAAGAGCTTTGTCAAAGCCAAAGGCACTGATTATAACCACTCCTCTCATGGTCACATGCAAAGGTCACGGGTTATTGTTCTACATTTTTGTCTTGATGATTGTTAGCAAGCAACACAGAAGAGACGCTGCACCCTTTCAACACCATAAGAATTAAGAAATGAGAAGAAAAAAAAAGAAGGTGGATATATAACCATAATTTTAAATACTGTATATTTTTATTGTTTCATCTGATCTGTGTAGCATTTCGTCTTTTTGTTTCTCACAGTTAGATTCTTTTAATCATTTAATGTCTCTACCATTGAAGATTACCTTTTTCCTACCCATAAATTAGAAAAAAAGAAATTATAAAATGAATTTCCAAATGTTTTTAATGTTCTCAAAACAAATCAAGAAAATAAAACCACTATAAAGCCCATAGTTTCTAGTGTTATTGCTGCCTTATTTTAGTAATAAAGTGCAATTTTCCAACCTCCATTATTACATTTGTGTTTTTATTTGTGTTTTTGTTTGCTGAATTTAACACTTACACTGTGCATCTGTGATTTGTTTGTCATAATATTTGTTGCCAAAAAATAACAAAAATTTGCCACCATTGAAACCCAACCCCATCTCACAAGTCACAAGAAACCAATCTTATAGTATTATTTGTCTTCTTATCCAATCACTTTCAAATTTACAGTGCTACCATTGAAGTTCAACCTCATCTAACATATGTGCTTCATATTGTTTCAAGAACAATGCTTCGACTATTGGTTAGTGCAGACCCAACAATGCACGGTTGCAGTATATATAAATCCACACCAACTATGACTTTCGAAAGAAAACATTAAAATACCAGAATTTTTAAGTATTTAAAACAGTTATAAACATTTTCATTTTTGAGTTTTGGTTAAACTCTGAAGCCAAAAATATAGTCGGTAAAGTAAACCTCAATAATACGAAAATCAATCCTTTGTTTTATCAGTAAGGAGAGGTTCACACTCCATACACCTGAAGAAATCACAGCCACACTAATTTATTCATTCTATCGACATAGTATATTTTAATTTTATTTATCAATTTGTGTCCGAGTATTTTTTGAATTTTCCTCTGGCAGGTAATATTATTACATGACGAAAATCACTGGTATTCAATAAGACTTTTTGGAATGAAGGTATTTAATAGTTGGAGCTTGACTGTGACCTTCATGGACGTCCTCTAGTGCTTGATAACTTAAACATACTCTCGTGAACTTTGGTCCCCATATGAAAAATATTCAGTGATCATTATTTGGTTATCCTTCTGTTATGTTCCTTCTTTCTTCTCATGCAGATCGTTACAACCACATCTACTACTTACGTATTAGTTCTTCTGTTTCCTTCTTATCTTGCTAGCTCCCTGGATCCAGAAGAATTTAAGACGCCCCTTGTGAATGGATTAAGAATTCTAGTTATGTTATCTTTGGCTAATTATTCTGATTATGAAAAGTCACGGATGATTCGATAACTTGTATGGAAGAATATTACGTCTTATCTTTGTTAGGGAAGGATCAACATTGTTGTTTTGGAATGTTGAGCATGTGATATCAGAGTACTTTGTGGATTTGTTTGCTAATAAATTTCGGCCAGACATTATAAAAGAAGCTGTTATTTCACTTCATGTTTTCATTCCGTGCCAAGAAGAAGAAAAAGAAGAAGATATGACACTGTGGCCTACGATTACTGCCCTAGCTAGTGAGCAAAACATATTCACGGATCTCACTCAGAAAATCTTTAAGTTTTGCAGGAAATTATTGACGATGAAATGATTTGTGCATGCTCATGGACTGGCTTGCTGTAGTTATTACTGTGTGAATGTGAATCCGCCACGCGTATGGCATTACCAGAAAATTGACCAACTGTAGCACCTTAGGGTTGTGGCATAAACCCCTATTTAGCCGTCAAATTTTTTACTACAAGTGCGCAACAATCTATGTAGTAAGAAGTCTATTTGCTGCGCCACTCTCTTTGCCACACTCATTTTATGTTAGAGGAAGGATCATTTTACACTTTTATTGTCACACTATCTCACACGTTGGACGTTATTTTTGTGAATAAAAATCAAACCGTAACGGATTTGAAGCTAATATTTTGGGGATATGTTCCTCTTACCAAGTTCTACATTCCTACAAAAAATGAGCACATTCGAAATATAAAACTTCTCAATCTACCGGTCTTAATTTCGACGGCCAGAAATTCGTTGATTTTCAACAGCTCATTTTCAAAGTAGTAGATGGTGGTGTTATACGTCTCGGAATAAGTTCATTTTCGGGTGAAACGTAGAGCTATGTAATAGTAACATATCCCTAAAATATTAGCTTCAATCTCATTACGATTTGGTTTTTATTCGCAAAGATAACGTCCAACGTGTGAGATAGTGTGATAATAAAAGTGTGAGGGGATCCTACCTCTTTATGTTATTGCCCCAATTTTTTGACAAAAATTTCTTCCTGCAGCAGTAAACTTTTATGTGCACTTGAGAGTTATTGCGGTTAAAAATTGCCTTTTGTGGCGTATATTTTTAAGATGTGGCAATATAATGTCACAATAGATAAGATTTTCTTGTAGTGTTGCATGTATGGCAAAATTGAATTCTTTTGGGGTTTTCTTTTTGAGGTATTTTTTGATGGGTTTATTGAAAAAGTCGATCAGTAGCATCATCAACGATATCAAGAGATCTTCAACACCAAGGTCATCTCCAAAGAAACTTGCAACAATGATATCACCAAAGACACCAGCAAGAAATGGATACAAAGACTGATTTTGATGAAGCCTCGGATCGATTTATCCTAAAGATAACTGGTTCAAACTATCTTTAACACTTGTGTTACTGGATCTTTGAAAAAATCATTGAAAAATCTGTGACTTTTAGCGGGACCTATGGATTCTAATATACCATTGTCAATTGGGTTACTATGTTTTAAAATCTACCCACACTTTTCCTATTTACCATTCATCTCACAAAATCTAAAGTAATTTCAGTTTTCAGTTTATTTTTTCCTATTTACCACCTACAAATAACTATTACAATACTTATTGTGTCTTCTTCCTCGTTAATCTCATTTTATTAAAAAACCATTAAAACCAAAAACCACTAACCCTAGGTTAGGATTCTGTTTAATTATACCAAAAACTCATTGCTTCTTTATATTTCACCATTTAATTCGTCGATAAATAAATGAATTAATCAGTGATTAACCCATAAGCCATTTTCATAGAGGATCCCATTATTGAAAATTTAGGGCAAAAATATCCAAATCTTAGATGATCCAACATCCAACAAGATTGCATTAATCTATTGAAAACAGATTGAGTGGAAAAGATTTGGAGGTAAACCAGTGATCAACATTGAACATTTTATTTGTTTTTCTTTCTTTCTTTTGAATCTCATTGAACTAGTCACCGATTTCTGGACGACTAGAAGGTGCTAGTAGTTCAGATACGAACTATTACGTAAAGTAATAGTAGTTTGTATCTGAACGACTACGCACTTTCACAAGCTGTCGTTTCTGGACGACTATAGGGACTTGAGATGTCTAATGAGTGATGGTAGTGATCAGTGGGTGAAGAAGGTGTAGAAGAAGGTGGTCTGTGACAGAGATAGTGAAGAAACTTAGTTTAGAACTTTGGGTTTTTTCTGTTTAGCTGTTAGGGTTGTTTTGTTGTTGGGAAAAATATAAAGTCAAGAAGTGGTATGTAGGATCTATGAAAATATATATGGGTGGTTAACAGGATAAATGAAGGTGGCAATTAATGTGGGTGGTCAATAGGAAAATTGTGGGTGGCATATAGGTGAAACCTTGAGAAATGGTTGGATCTTTTGGATCATAACACCTCTACTATATGTGGATTTGCCAAATGGTTTGGATGTGTTAATAATCTTAATCAAAACTATGTCGTTTAGACTTGTCATGTTACTAGGAACCAACAAGGAGTGAATTTCTTCGTTAGCTTATGTTACTATGTATGACGTATATTATCAGTTTGATATTTCTAGGTTTGATGAAAATTTCATGGCCAATCATGTAACCAATTTGATTCTAAATAGGGGTATTATCAAGTTATGATGAGGCTTGCCGCTTCAAGAAAAAATAATCTTGTATTCACATTATTAAATTTTATACAAGATACATGGAAAGAAAGAATTGTGTTTCAAGTATTGATGTTTAAGGAAGAAGAAACAACAGATTATGAATTGATCAAAGATGTAAAATGATCCAAACCCTAACTAAAATCGAACTGAAACAAGTAAAAGAGGAAGAAAAAAACAATCATAGCGAAGATTGATAGAAGATGACCCGTTCATAATTGTGTAGGAGAAAATCAAGATGGCTAGGATGTATGTTATCACTTCGAGGATTCGAACCCTTTGAAGGAGAAAATGACTTAAGTTAGTTCAACAACATTAAGGTGACACATGGTTCGATATGCTACGATTGCGGATTGTACTGAAATCAAAACCATGAAAACTATGTTAAGGTGACACATGGTTCGATATTGTACTAATATTGTTAGAAAAAGGTTTGAATATTGGTTTGGTTTAGAACCAAACAAATATGAAATGGTTCAGTTTCATCACGGTTTAAAACCATAAAAATTAAAAAATCAAGCAATTGAAGTTAATAATATCCAAAATTATACATAACCCAATGCATAAAGATATGTCAATAGCTTAATAAAAACACCAAACTTGAAAACCCAGTTGCTCCAACTAGATATTGATTATCATCATAACTAACCAACAATTTGACTGAAACAAATTGTTTATCTTCTTAAGTTGATTTTTCTTCGATTCTTAGAGGAAGAAAAAAGAAAAAAAGAAAAAAGAAAGAAATGAGAACACGGTGCTGCCATGCTAGACCAGTGAATATGGGTCATCGTGGTGGACAAGAAAGGGTGGTGGTGCTGGAGTTAATGGTTCTATTCTCTTTTAGAAAATAAAATAATAAACAAAGTGAAGAGTATATTAAGAGAACTGAATTCTAGAAAACTCAATAAGTTTATGTTTGCTATAACACTACTTGGTTAAACCCACTAAGCGTTGGTATGTCAAGTTTGGCTATCGAGTTTAGTTCCAAAACTCGGCCGCTTGAATTAGTTACTAAAGTCAACTTCATTAAGTTAGATTTAGGATATAAATTTTTTGCCACAATCTCTAGTTACTTATTGAAGAGTTGAAGACGTATAGAAGATAAACGAAGACATCATCCTTCAGATTGAGGTTAGTAGCTACTGACTCTGACTTGTTCATTTTCTATTAAGTTATTATAGTCTTCATCAAAAACATGACATGCGAAGGTTGTTTACATGGCTTTAGTTGTTTAGACGACTTGATTATTCATATGACATAAGTGTTAAATGAAGGATGTACATTGGTTGTTTCTACAACTTATTCTATTGAGTTACGTTGTATTGTTTACTATACTTTCGCTATTTTGACACTAATATGACTCTTGTCATGGATTGGTGTTGAAAATTCATAAAACTTGATATATGTATCTAGTGGTGAATCCGAACTTTGAACTCGTGTTAGAGAAGCTCTTTTCTTTGGCATAGTTTAAGTTGTTTTGACTAGAATTCAATTTTTATGACAAGTGGGATTGAGAACCGATCCTTTTCAGGACGGATTCCATGACCGATCCTAGACTTGTATTTTCAAAATCTCTACCTAAAATTTCATATCTTTGAGATTTCGAAAGTTGGGAAGTCTTAATGAAAAATGTTCGACATCAGGAAATATTGAACACGTATTTAAACTCAAAAATATTATTGTTCATATTTATCCCTTTGATACTCAAGTCTAAGATCCTAATTAATATTATGAGAAACATTTTTGAATCCAAGTTTGGAATCTATATGGTGTGATTTTTTTCCCAGAAGTTTGCAAATAACCAGTTTTCAAATTTAACAAAGTATTTGGATTTTTACTAGCTAATATTAGCTGTCATACTGGTAGGATTTCTCATATATTAACTGGAAATATATTTTAAGATTTTATTACAATATTGTGTGTTAGTAATATCGAAAGAATATATATAATATCTTATTTCAGAATTGGTATTTATGAAATATCTTTGAGAATTTCGAAAATAGGTTTATTGGTTTCCAAATTAGTCTTGATAATAACACTATAAATAGTGGAGCTTGTATTCTTACAAACTTATACCGGTTACATAGTTGTGATAACACTATAAACCTTTTTTTTATATATAATTTCGAGAACATGTTTCTTGGTTTTCAAACAAGCCTTGATCATAACATTATAAATAGTGGAGCATGTAAGTTTGAATTGGTTCTGGACGAGAGCGCTTATGCATTAAAATCTTCTTTTGCTCGGTAAGATCACTTCCACGTCATCATATATGAAAATGGAAGTATGATGCAGTATTACAACTTAGGGGTGTCAAACCAGTCAAAATATTTCATACACTTCCTACAATATCGAGTAGAGTAACATGAAAAGATTCGTTCCCATAACGAGCGTTCAATGATTATTTGTTATGTAATTCTTAAGAGCAAGGGCTATGAAATGAGTGTTAAAAACATTCATTCAATACCAAATCGAGTGAGGGACTGAGTGAATGAGTGTTTTTTGCACTATGGGAGAGACTGAGCGAAGGAGTGTTTTTCACCCGAGAGACTGATCATGTGCCTCCTGGGACGAAAAATATACCTAAGAGGCTGATCATCTGCCTCCTGGGATGAAAAATTCACCTAAGAGGCTGATCATCTGCCTCCCCAATCTATTTTTAGTTATTTTAATATTATTATTTTTTTGTCTTTTTCTCAGGAGGCTGATCATGTGCTGCCCAATGTTTTAAAAACCGGACTGGACCGGCCGGTACCAGTGAAGCAGTAGAAAAAAAAGAGGTCTGGTTCACCTTTAACCCACTGGCATGTTAAAAAACCCAGAAAACCAGTCGACCCGTGTGGTCCAACCGGTAAACCAGCCGACCCAGTTGGTTTTTTACCCGGTTACTTTTCCATTCATTTTTTTTTTTAGTATTTTTTGAAACTCATTTTTACTTTTCCAAAAGATTATTATGGTAATTCAAAAATAAATTATGTTCGGAAAGAATCAGATTGGTTATGAGTCAGATAGATCAATTCATTTACTTATTGATCTGCATATAACAAAAAAGATTCTTACCGTCATAAAATACAATAAAAAAACTTAAAATTATAAAGACTATCAGAGGAAATGAGCGATGAAGGAAATAAATCAGTAAATTGAAAAGAAAGTAAAAATGAAATCAATCAGCCATAATTGAATCTACCGATTTATTTCCTTCTCGGTGTTTGTGATAATAGGTTTATGAATGTGAGAAGAAGTTTAAGACATAGAAAATGAGAATATGAAAAGAAATTGAAGAGAGAATTAAATAACCTGGCTAATTTGGGGCCTAGGAACATTATTTGGGGCCTGTGACCACAGTACAAAAAAAGTTATTAAGAGATAAAACTATCAATTTACCCTCTATCAAATATTAATACTACTAATTTATCCCCATCAAATCCTAATCATAAAACTAAAATCATAAAATTAAAAACTAAAACTAAAACTAAAACTAAAACTAAAATTAAAATTAAAATTAAAATTAAAATAAAATTAAAATTAAAATTAAAATTAAAATTAAAATTAAAATTAAAATTAAAATTAAAATTAAAATTAAAATTAAAATTAAAATCAAATTCATTTCCATCTCCACTTCAACTGATTCTTCTTCTCTTCTCCTCAACCCAATCCTCTAAACTAGGTTTAAGTAACATGCAATCGTTCAAAAATTGAAAATTTTGAAATCAATTTTTTTCGGGTTTACCAGAATCGGTTGACGTTAATGTACATGTGATCCGATTGCAAATAGAAACGATTTATGTTCATGCCCACAAAGACCGATTGTCCTGGATATGTTTTCTGGTTCGAGAAATTTGAACCAGAATTGGTCAATGTTAATGTCAGCATAGCCCGATTCAATTACGGTAGGGATAACCGTTTTTCTGTAACTATTTTTTGTTGGAATCGGTTTACATGTGTGTCCACAAAAACCGATTGTGTACACTTTGAATTCATAACTGCTTAGCCCATAATCGGATTACATTAGCACCTATAAAAACCAATCGTTGATGTATAATGCTAGAATCGGATTTTATATGTGTATCAAGTAAACCGATTGTTGTAAGAAAAAGTGCCCAATTTTTCTGTATCTTTTTTTTTGTTAGAATCGGATTACATGAGCACTTTTATAAACCGATTCCTGTTGTGCAATGTCAATAATCAGTTTTTATGTGTGCATTTTGTAAACCGATTCTGGTTATACCCGAATTAAAAATGAGTATTAATATGATTTTACACAATTTCAAAACGAGTATGATTTCATACTCGATCTCAAAATGAGTATGAAATTTATACGCGAACTGAAATCGAGTATGAGATCATACTCATTTTCAGATCGAGTATGATTTAAATTATGTTTGATTTTTTTCTTCTTCCAATAGTCCGTTTTTTTTTTGTACATGTGTAGAAACCGATTCTGTTTTTTTTTTTGTGAATTGAAAAAATCAACCCAAAATTGGTTTATGAGAGCATGAACATATACCGATTCTGGTTTGATTTTTTTGAAAATAAAATAAAATAATTTTCAAGATTAGTTGATTTCTAGTTTAATTTCACTAAACATCAATTAATCACCCGATTAACACTAATTAATCAGGAGTAAATTAGCCATTATGTAAAATAGTTGGATAAGGGGTTACCCATTTTACCTTTTAATGACCTTTTTTGTCCTGTAGTCACAGGCCCCAAACTAGCCAGGTTAAATAAATCAGTAGATTTAATTGAAGGGGTGAATAAGATATTAATATTTACATTTCACATCCCTGTATGGCTACTTAATGTATACTAGCCCCTGCCACCACCACCACGTAGTATCTGCCTCCTTCAATGTTTAGATAAGATTAATGTCAAATAGGATTACTGCTATTATTTGACTGTATATATTTCCTACTATTAAATTTTTTATTATTATTTGTGTGACCCAGTAAACCACTGGTTAACTCACTGATTGAACCACTTGATCCTGACCCAGTAGTTTCACCGGTTGGATGGCCGGTCCGGTTTTAAAAACATTGGTGTCGTCCAGCACAAGCTTTTTCTCAAGTGGCTGATCATGTGCCTCTTAGCAAAGAGTGTCGAGCACTCATTCGTCCCAATAAATGTATGAGTGATTTGTGTGGGGTGGGGGTGTGGGGGTGGGGTCGGGGGGAAGTGGACCTCTTTAGTACCCATAGTGGCACCAAATTTGATCAAATCCAATGTTACACATTCATATTGAATGAGAACCCTCACTCCATAACCCTTACTCTAAGTCACTGTTTTTTTTTTTGTTTTTTGAATTATTAAACTAAGTTAAAATTAAACTAAAATAATAATATTTACGGGAAGAAAGTTGGGAAATACTGGTTAAGGGATTCGTCTTCAATCACAAATATGTACTTAAATTAATAATTAGGATTGATATTTAATCTCTCATTATCAAGATCTATGGAGTACCTCATCATTAGTATACTCCGTCAATTTCCTTGAATCATCGTATATTATAACGATTAGAGAATAATCCAACGTATCAAGCAATTTTGGTTCAACCATTCAAGAGCATTAAAATCGGTGAAATATGCTAATCAATGCAATGAACATACCTGAGTAGTCAATTTAACAAAGGTCATAATCTACATGCAATTATAAGAAAAATATTACTATTATTAAGAGTCACACTATGCAATTTGTAATAAAATTTTTATTAACTTTTCCATATTTACAACTATAATTTAGCTTTAGATATGAATATATTTTGACTTGGTATGCATCCCAAACAAACAAACATCCAATCATATATGACGATATTATATGTCAATAGATTATGAACGATAATTATGAGAAAATACCAATTCATTAATTAAGCATCATGTTTGTCGAATTCGACAACATCCTTAACCAATAAATATAAATTACCTACTCATGGGTTTTACTAAAACCCATATAAAATATTGAGAAGTAAAAAATAAGAGAAATATCCTAGTTCCCCCCTTTAAAGGGGTAAACCAATGTGTTGTAGATGTTGTTCTAAGCTCCCTTTATATATGATCCTCTTAATCTTTATTACATTTGGAAACCTAGATAAAAGAGGAAAGTGCCCATACACAAACATAAGCCCAAAACACACTCTTTTTTTTCCTTCACGCGCCGACCCAATTAGGCCCAACAACCAACCAAAACCAAATCCAAGTGGGTTTCAACGTTTTGCTCCTTACTTCTTCATTCTAAATCCGAATTAAGTGATTCTTAGCTTTTTTGAGTCGTATTTTAATTCTTTACAAGATGGATATGAATAGATATGGTTAGCTTGGTTCAGGTTTACCGACCAAGCTGTTTTTCTTCCCTTATCCACTTTTATTGCGTATTCATCACTCCACTTGGTCTTGAGTCCTTGGATACTTATAGTACTTCATTTGATTGAAATATTATAGATATTTCTATTTATTTTTGAGCAATTCACCTACTTAAAATAAATAAAATAATACAAGAGTA
Organism: Papaver atlanticum; assembly: GCA_023531105.1. Classification (NCBI taxonomy): domain Eukaryota; kingdom Viridiplantae; phylum Streptophyta; class Magnoliopsida; order Ranunculales; family Papaveraceae; genus Papaver; species Papaver atlanticum. The sequence continues at coordinate 2,144,386 of JAJJMB010017545.1, read as the reverse complement.
GTACAAGGTAAATTGCAAAAAATATAACAAAAATATGTATGAACGCAACACTACAAAATTGTAGCGTAGGCACCGACCAACAACTCTGTTTGCTAATTGGTTTTTATTTTTGATGTGCGTGAGCTTTAATTAAAATTCTATTAAGATCATCTATAATGCTCATCATTTTGACGATTGTAATAAAAATATTTAAAACTGCTACATTTAGCTAATGGGTTATAATTTTGGTCACCCCTTACTAACAGGTGTTTTTGATGCCTATATCATCCACAATTAGTTTGAAAGTGAAACTCACAATACACTTGATCCAAAAGTTTCTACTATGTATAAAATTTTGTAATTCGTGTTAACAGGTCGGTCAATAGCACCCGTTACGTATCACACTCATACTCGTTGAAAATTGGACACAGACAGAACTCTGTGCAAAAATTTAGACAATACTATAAGCAATTTGTTTCGAGGTTTGATTATTTTCGGAAAAATGTATAGAAGTTGGTTTACCACAAAGTTGGATACTTGTAAATGTATCATTTATACTATTGTAGAACCATGAGGGGGAGGCCGCCTCAAAACTTAGACGTTCTGTTTAGTGCTGCAGACCAATTATAAAACTTGTAATACAATTTTGATAGTGATTAGATGATGTTAGAGCATCATCGCCCGATCAAACTCACAAGTTTGGGTATATCAAGCTTGTCGTCATATTTAGTTGATGAAAACGATATCTTGATTTATGGTCTACTAAAGTCAGTTTCAGACTTGTAATAGAGCATGGTAGTTGAGTATCAGAATTTATTAATCAACCTTGAAGATTGAAGACTGGAGAGCAACGACGTCAAATGAAACTTCATCAACAAATGCATATAAAGACCGACTATCCTATTTACTTATATTATCTACCACTTTATCTATTGAGACATGTTGTATGACTTTAGTATTATGATGAACATTGCAAAGAGTAAGTACAAGTAATGGGCAAATTGTTGCATAATAGATTGAGAACAATTAATTGTTCGAAATATCACATTTGCATAAAAAGTTCACAAGGAGTTGTCAACTTAGTTATTATGTTTACAAACTGATCTTCTTAGTTCACGGACTTAATTCCAATTAATGCTCGTAGGTTTCGGAGTTAATTAACCATTGTTCCTTGACAATCCACTTGGTGCATAACGTGTATTACACTAATATACAATTGTACTTTTTTTCTTCGTGTTTCAAAGCGAACTTCTCACATGCTTACATGAACAATATATATGAAGAAATTTAGCTTGCTTGGTTATAAAGCAATTCGCAAACATGGAAACTAGTTCATAAACCTAATTTGTTTGTAAGCTACGAAGCTCTATTCATCAATATTAATAAAGGACTTTCTGCAAACTAGAATCTAATCCTTCCACTTCTATGTCCTAGTTGTGGCTAGATTCGTCCTCTAAAACTTAGGTTTCCTCTGGTGATGCCTTATTAGGTTATAAATTTGAAAAACTTCATGAAAGGATCTTGAAGCACGATCAAACTACCTTTTACCTGATGGTTTTTTGATATCCAGATCTTGTTCTTGCAGATTGTTGTTGTTTCTGAACTATAGATTAGGAAAAGATAGATAAAGATCACAAAGTACTCTTCGTCTTAGACTTTGTGATTCCACAAGATAGAAATCTAAAACACTTCAGTTTTGATTTGTTTATGATTATTCTTGTGAGGTAGAAATGATTAGGCATCTATATTACATTTGAAAAGAGTAAGTTCTCCTAGTCGTTGAGTTTTTGCTTGATATTTTCTTTCCTTGAAGATCCCTCGTAGCATATATATTTCTATCACCTTGTTTGAATATCTTTATGAAGGAAATCAAATAGGCTTTCTGTTAGACGCAAAATAATCAAAAGGTCTTCATTGAGGTTGAAGCAGACTCCTAGGCATATAAAGGATGTCTTCAAGTTGCGTAGGGTCTTGCGAGATCCAAGAGACATAAGGAAAACGACTGAAGCCGAATTTCTCGGTAGGTCGAATGGATCTCAACTACATTCCAATATGAAGTCTTATAGTAGGCTAGTGTCTGTAGCGGCTTAATACAGTATGGTGTTCAAGTTTTAGACTAGGTTTCAGGGTTTTTCTGCATATTGCGGTGTTCCTCGTTAACAAAATTTCTAGTGTCTAGTGTTATTTCTTTTCCGCAGTATATTGTTTATCTTTATAATAGAAATATCACAAGTAGTACGTTAAATATTTTTAAGCCTAAAAGAATGTGTTGAACCTACAAGATTTATTATTGAGAATTCGTATCTTGGAATACGGATTATAAGACTTGCTCTTGTTGGAATTCGGTTCACATATAGTTCGGGTACATACTAGGTTAATACTACCTTATATCTGAAGAGAAGGATCACATACAAATTAGATCTATCAAGGTTCAACTTCACCGTTAGTTAATCTAATTAATAATCCAAAACTAGAACAATAATATGATTTAGTTTTCTACCAGCGGTACTGCTAAAAGATTCGTGATCCCAAAGAAGACTTTAAACGAAGGCCACGTAAGAGATTTCACCTAATTAGGATACTCTCCTCTCTCAATGAGTGTGTAAAATACTACTAGTGGGTTTCCACATAAACGGTTAGGCAGTGTGTCATGAGGTGAATTTGTAAGAATACGATCTCAACGGTTTATAGTGTAAAGACTAAGGTTTGTTTGGACAAAAATAAATTACCGAATCCGAAAATCCTAAAGATATTGAATAACTGTTAATTTTCAGTTTTGCTAAAATTCCAACTGTAATCAACTAATATTATCTAGGATACAACATATAATTTTACTAATACAACAATAAAAGATATGATAACCTATGGGATACGGAAAGCATATAATTTTGAATATATTCGTTTTGGGATCTCCCCTTGAGTATCAAGGAGAATACTTGAAGATTAAATAATAAGAGTTTAGCATATGTTCAAGGCATTATGTCGATATCTTGTGAACTTTCCTTTTCAACCAAGTACATTTCAATAGCTACATAAACCTTGAGATATTTGACAAAATGAAAATGCTATTTTGGTTAACTAAGGATTATTCATACTAGAGATTATTGAGACCGGTCCTACTAGAAATCCTTAGGATCGTCCCTAGTAAAGATCTTTGTTTAACGGATTGGTCCTCGAATAGATCCTTTGAGTCACTTTTCAACTATAAAATTAGTTTTACAAGTCTACTTCCTTAAACCATGCAATTAAACATAATTTCTGAGGTATGGAATCAATCTGAAAGTTCGAACACTAAATAATAATGAATTACTAATTAGTGTTATGTCGATTCTACGAAGTCTAAATAGATAAACTATATTTTGTAACTTCATATACCAAAGTTGTATGAAACAACTAGTATATCATTCCTTGACACTTTGATCATAATAAAATGACCAAGTCACCAACACTAGTTAAACAAACTACATATGTTATGTTTTCAATATAAACTGACTTGAAAGAAACATAGATAGAAATGGAACAATTCAAGTCTGTGTTGCTAACCTCGAACAGAAGGATGATTCGTTCGTCGATGACGAGTATATATTCAGTTTCTTCAGAGTAACAATATAAAGTATCTACATTTTTACGTTCCTAGTCTAACCTAACGAAGTTGACTCTAGTAATCAAATCAAGCAGCTTTGATTTTTGAAACAAAATATGACAACCAAACTTGACATGCCAACGCTTGGTAGGTTCAATCAAGCAATGCTTTAACAATCTCCATCTTTGTCAATTTTAGTGACAGAACTCTTACATATGAAGAATATAAGAATTAAAAGACAAAGATATTATATTACATAACCATCTGAAAAAGCGAGGGGTCAAACAACAACACCCAATATTTCGTTCGGCAATCTATATGGACTAACTCCAATATAATTTCAAGAGAATCAACAAGACAGTCAAACTCAATCAAGGAAATATATCCAAGAGTTATATATATGTTTCTCAATGTAATCAACAAATCAAACATATAGAATCCGTGAGCTTGGTTATTATGAGAAACAACTTGAACGGTACCAAAGAACAATGTTCAAGTGTCAATCAATTTCAATCAACAACCAAAGGTTGGATTTACAAATTGATTGAACTACGCATAACCTGTGATATTTCAATTATATAAACAAATATAATGCGGAAAATAAATAACACAGACACCATAAGTTTTGTTAACGAGGAAACCGCAAATGCAGAAAACCCCCGAGACCTAGTCCAGATTTGAACACCGCACTGTATTAAGCCGCTACAGACACTAGCCTACTACAAGATAACTTCATACTTGAATGTAGATGAGCCCTAACCAAGTCTCATACCGATTAAGGTACAGTCGCATTCCTTACGCCTCTGAATCCCAGCAGGACTATACGCACTTGATTCCCTTAGCTGATCTCACCCACAACTAAGAGTTGCTACGGCCCAAAGTCGAAGACTTTATAAACAAATCTGTCTCCCACAGAAAAGTCTATTCTGATAGATAAATCTGTCTCCCATAAAAATACCTACGAATTTTTTTTCCGTCTTTTGATCCCGAAGAACAGCCTAGAAATATCAAGCACCTCACAATAACTTAACCATATGGTAGTAGAACAAGTTATTGTGGAATCACAAAGAATGAGACGAAGAGCTTTGTGATTACTTTTTATATCTTACCTATCGGAGATAAATCTCGAGCAAATCTTAGATAAGATAGTACTCAATATGATAAAATAAGTTAGATTAGAACACGCAACTACAGAGAAAATAGTTGGGTCTGGCTTCAGAATCCCAATGAAGTCTTTAAGTCGTTAACCTATAATGGTTTTAGGAAAAACCTAGGTTAAAGGAGAATCGACTCTAGTCGCAACTAGTATCACACATGAGGTGTGGGGATTGGGTTTCCCAGTTGCTAGAGTTCTCCCTTATATAGTCTTCAAATCAGGGTTTGATAGCTTTGAAACAAAGCAATCAATATTCACCGTTAGATGAAATCCTGATTTAAGATTCAAGCTAAGTTTACTTAAAACCAAAGCAGTATCTCTTCACCGTTAGATGGTCTTAGCTTGTTACACACAAATGAAATATACCTTTATTTAGATATGGGTAACCATACCAAAACGTGTATATTGAGTTGGCTCAATAACAGTTAACCGAAGTTAGCCATATGAACACTTTTGTATTAACCACATTCATCTAACACTTCTAGATCAAATGATAATCAAATGAATCTAATTGTGTTACTCATATAGTTGTCTAATTTTTTATATTCTCATAGAAGTATACAAGACACAATTGAAACAAAATCGGATTTGATTCAAGGGAATCAATTCATGAACATTTAGCCACGGTTTGCAAAGATTGCATTCCTTAATATATAAATGTATTTGTTATGAGTATGAAATCATACTTAACCGATTTTAGAACTTAAACCAACTCAGTTTGCAAACGGGTACGCAAACTAAAGTTCCGGACTTTGGTCATGTCCGACAGTTCGCAAACGGGTATGCATACTGTCGTACCGGACCTAACTCAGGTGAAACTGTTCGCATACTGGTATGCAAACTTGGTTCCCGGACTTTGACAGTTAAAACCGTTCGCATACTGGTACGCAAACTTGGTTCCCGGACCCGAATCATACTATAACAGTTTGCATACTGGTATGCATACTATGTTATATCCAGAAAATGGTTATTTTTTCTTAACTCCCATTTCAATCATTGAAACATCCTTAAAAGACGACAGTAGTTGTCTCACACAAACTATTAGCTTATAAGTAATTTTCAAGTGATCGAATGATCAATACAAAATATTCCGAGTCTACAACAAATGACTGTCTCACACAAATCATGTAAGATGTTTCAAGGCAATTTTCACATGATCATCTTTTGATTCATTATTTGGTTTCCAACAAATAAATTGTTATCCAACTAAACTCGTCAAGAATAATGATGAATGTAGTTAAATCAAAAATCTTTCCAACATATATTTTGAGAAACATATAAGCGAGTTAAACTCAGCTCGAAATATCAAATGTGTATAATGTAAAAGTCTATATAGCTATACGACTTAGTCTCAATAGGAGATAGAATAGAATAGACTTCATAGTGATAGATAAGTTTTAGTCTCCACATACCTTTTGTTTATGAAGTTCCTCCAATCTCTCCTCAGTAGATATTCGTCTTCAATCGATGAACGTCGTGAAGTCTAAAGCTCAACTACACATTCTATCATAATCCGAGATATAGCTATAGGTAGACTAGAAATCAAGACTTATAGTTTTGATCACCTAAACTTGACAAACAAGCTTGAGATAGCAACGCTTGCGAGTTCAACCTAGCAGTGCTCTAACAATCTCACCCTTTGTCAATTTTAGTGACAAAACTATCAATACATATGGATTACAAAATAAACAAACTTTGTAGCTTCTCATCTAACATGCTTGATTTCCTTGGTTCTTCAACATTCCTTGAATTCTTCGTCACTCTAAGTACTCTAGTGATTCTGAACGTGTTCAAATCAGCATCATTGTTGTTGAAGATCCGTAGCCATAACAATAAGAAAACAGATGTTCTAAATCATTGTTATACAGTGTCATAGTATTATTACACAACATCAAAGTTCAATTGTATCACAACTTTGACAATAATACTATAATGATATGTATCACCCCACCTTATTCAATACTTTATCTCACAATGAAAACCACTCCCCCTTACATAATGATCCGTAAACGATATGTATGTAGTGTGAACTACAAAATAAGTCTCCCCCTTTTTGTCAATATAAATTGGAAAAGGTACAAAAACTAGCAGGATCATAATGAAATTCTCAAAGAGATTATTCATGACTAAAATAGAACATATCAACTTTGTTTCGATGATTTCATATAGTCGAAACTTAGTGTATTCACCAAGGAGTTTATAAAGATACAAGATAACTCCTACAATATTCCACAGCCGCACTCCCCACAAAGATTTGGCAATTAAGCACAAGTTCAATTAAGAACTCTTCCCCATAAAATGTCATTCCCGAAAGAACAATAAGAGCGACCTTACTTTTACGAGAAAAGAAGAATTTCTTTGGACATTAACAAATCACATGAAACATGAATTTGTATCCAGAAAACTCGAATAAATTAACCACAAGAGAACCTTAATGATTAATTTAATCGGAAACGCTCAACATAAGAAAACTTACAGAGCGATACAATACTTTCACATAGAAGTGGACCAGGGAAAGATCACTATTACGGAATATTCAAAAGTTCATTTTATCTTTTATCAATATTTGCCTAAAGACATAATAGACTTAGCTTTTGACATATATGTGATAATCACAGTTCACGGACGTAAACACACATATCCCATAAAACAATTTGCAATATAAAAAAACATAAATATTAATACTGCAAAATCATCTTCCAAATAACTTAGAATTTAAATAAATAAATCTAAAACATTGCAAGATGAAAATCGTTGGCAATAGCTATGTGTAATCACAATATTTGCTATTCCAAACCCTAGTTATCCTTCTTAAAACACAAGAATAAACTCTCATAAGAAGTTTCCTAGATAAAAAAAAAACAAACTCTAAAGGCCAAAAAGCAAACTCAAACTTGAGTTAAAGAACACTTCCAGAACCCTCACGGGTCTTGAGACTTTTGAGCTTGTGATTGACAGCATCCACTGCTTCTTCGGAGAAGATATCCTTATTGAGAAGATCTTTAACATGTGTCTTCTTGAGAACAAGGTAAGAGTTAACCTTTTTCAACTCAGTTCGTAACACATCGAGACCCTTCATAGTATCAACGAGCTGCAATTTCACTTCTTCAAAGTATTTAACAAAATCATGAACCACTTTGGCCGAAACTAACTCATCATTCTCTATATCTTGATGAGTATAAGCATAGTAGCATGAGACATCAGAATAATCATCAGGATTTTGATATTTGATATCATCAACTTCTACTAGGGTTCTTTTCTTCTTCCCTTTGGACCCGAAACCAATACCTTTATCAAGAAAACCTCTTGCAAAATCACAAGTGCGAGAAGGTGATGACATTCTTGACAAAACCGAAAATAACCTAGAGTATGCGTACGTGACTCAATAGGATCAGTATTTAAATGGTTTCTTAGGGAATAACTTTAGGGTTTCTAAAAATTGGTTCTTGACAAGTCAATATTGTTAGAGCACTGCTCGGTCGAACTTGCAAGTGTTGCTATCTCAAGCTTGTTTGTCAAGTTTAGTTGTCAAAACTATAAGTCTTGATTTCTAGTCTACTTATAGCTATGTCTCGTATTAGGATAGAAAGTGTAGTTGAGATTTAGAGTTCACGACGTTCATCGATTGAAGACGGAGAACTACTAAGGGGAGCTTGTGGAACTTCATCAACAAAAGGTATGTGGAGACTGGTACTCATCTATCACTCAAAATTCTATCCACTCTATCTCCTATTTGAGACAAAAGTCGTATAGCTATATAGACTTCGATTATACACATTTGATATATCGAGATGAGTTTAACTCGCTTACATATTTATCGAAATATGTGTTGGTAAGCTTTCGCTTTAACCAAGTTCATCTTATATTCTTGACGAAATTCAAAATATGATCATATGAAAATCACCTGGTAACATCTTACATGATTTGTGTGAGACAGTCGTTTGATGTAGACTCAGAATGTTTCGTATTGATCCATCGATCACTTGAAAATTGCTTTGAAGATAATAGTTTGTGTGAGACAGCTATTGTTGTCTTCTAAGAATGTTTCAATGATTGAAATGGGAGTTTAGAACAATTAACCATGATTGGATATAGCACAGTATGCGTACTTGTATGCTAACTGTTGCAAGTTATTCCAAGTCTGGGAACCATAGTATGCATACCCGTATGCGTACTGGTTGGTTAGTTGTAAGTCCGGGAACTTAGTATGCATACCCGTATGCGTACCGGGGTAAGTTCAATTCCGGGAATTCAACTGAGTTTGGAGGTATGCGTACCAGTTCGCATACTGGCGAACCAAAAATAAGTCCGGCCACTTAGGTATGCGTACCCGTTTGCATACTTGAGTAGGTTATGTTCTAAAATCGGTTTGTTCATGAACAAAAGATTTATATAATAAGGAATGCAATCTTTTGCAAACCGTGGCTATAATGTTCATGAATTGATTCGAGTGAATCAAAATCGATTTTGCTTCAATTGTGTCTTGTATACTTCTATAAGAATATAAACAATTGAACAACTCTATAACTAGTTTCATTTGAGTCATTTGAACTTGTTGTGTTAAGATAAAAAAGGTTGATATGAAAGTGTTCATATGGCTAATTTTGGTTAACTATTATTGAGCCAACAAGGTGTACACGTTTAGGTACGGTTACCCATATCTAAATGAAGTCACTTTTCATTTGTGTGTAACAAGCTAAGTTCGATATAACGGTTCAAAGATATTAGCTTGAGACTAATTAGGTTTTCATCTAACGGTGAATATTGAATGCTTTGTTACCAAGGTAACATTGAATCCAAACCCTGATTTGAAGGCTATATAAGGGAGAACTCTAGCAACTGGGAAACCTAATCCCCACACCTACTGTATGATACTAGTTGCGACTAGATTCGATTATCCTTTAACCTAGGTTTTTCTAAAACCATTATAGGTTAACGACTTAAAGACTTCATTGGGATTGTGAAGCCAAACCCAACTATTTTCTATGTAGTTGCGTGTTCTGATCTTGCTGTATTCTATCGTGATTGAGGACTATGTTCTCTAAGATTTACTTGAGATTTAATCTCCGATAGGCAAGATAAAAAGTAGTCACAAACATCTTCGTCTCATCGCTTGTGATTCCACAATATCTTGTTTCGCTACCATACGATTAAGATTATTGTGAGGTGATTGATATTACTAGGCTGTTCTTTGGGAACATAAGTACGGTGTATCAATTGGTTCATATTCACCTTGATTTATTAAAAGACGGAACAAAACTCATAGGTATTTTTTTGGGAGACAGATTTATCTATTCAATAGACTTTTCTGTGTGAGACAGATTGGTTTATCAAGTCTTTGACTTTGGGTCATAGCAACTCTTAGTTGTAGGTGAGATCAGCTAAGGGAATCAAGTGCGTAGAGTCCTGCTGGGATTTAGAGGCGTAAGTAACGCGACTGTACCTTGATCAGTGTGAGATTGTTTAGGGCTCAACTACATTCCAGTCTGAAGTTAACTTGGAGTGGGCTAGTGTCTGTAGCGGCTTAATATAGTGTGGTGTTCAAATCTGGACTAGGTCCCGGGGTTTTTCTGCATTTGTAGTTTCGTCGTTAACAAAATTTCTGGCGTCTGCGTTATTTCTTTTCCGCATTATATTTGTTTATATAATTGAAATATCACAGATTGTGCGTAGTTCAATCAATTAGATAATCCAACCTTTGATTGTTGATATAAATTGATTGACACTTGAACATTGGTCTTTGGTACGTTCAAGTTTTTTCACATAATAATCAGGCTTGCAGATTTCTATCTGTTTGATTTGCTGATTACATTGTGAAACAAAGATACAACTCTTGGATATATTTTCATTGATTGAGTCTGACTGTCTAGTTGATTCTCTCAGAATTATATTGGAGTTTGTCCATACAGATTTCCTAAACGAAATATTGGGTTAGGTTGTTAGACCCCCTCTTTTTCAATTGGTATCAGAGCAGGAAAACACGTTTAAGACCTCATAAGTCCGTGTTTATGGTAATCTGATTTGTGTGGATAGTTGTCTATCTCAAACTCGCGCACATAAAAATGAGTTCCAAAAGTTTGGTTATGGTAAATGTCTTGGGCTTACCTCCAAGGATAACTCCTTTGCTGATTCTTCCGAATCCCGAGGTAAGAATTTTTTGCTATCAGATTCTGATAACATTCCCTCTGATGTGACATTTAATACTATGTCTGAAGCTGAAATGGAACTCACCAGAACTCTAAAAAAATCTGTTGAGATTATTGATTTTCAAGGAGCTAAAATAAAGTCTCTTTAAGAAAAACATGATCAGCTCATTGATGAGCTTGAGAAGTCTCTTGGTCGAGAACGAGAACTTTATAGCATCATTGAGTCCTTCTCAAACAATATCGAAAAACTTGTTCAAGAAACTAATCTACAGCGTGAAAAGATTAGTACTCTTGAGGATATTGTTAAAGAAGATTCAATTAGAGAATATTAGGTTCAAACTCTCAGATGGTATTTACAACTCATCTCTCAATACTCATGGTGGGATTACATCTCACTTTTCTACCTAGCTCTCCTTGTATCTTACTTGAGAGTTGCAAGGATGACATTTGTGAGATGCTCAAGTCTACTGTAGGTTACCATTTGTCTTGTGTTTGATTTAGCTGTTTTGTTCTTTTGTGAAGGTTGAAGTCATTTCTTGATTCCTTGTAACTAGTTGTCACACCCCGCTAATTCTGGCACTAGAACCTAGCCCAGAATCGCGGAGCGGCATTATCGTAGGTCCAGAATTTTCCTTTTAAAAATAAAAATAATTTAAAACTACGAAGAAATTCCAATAAATAAAAAAATTATTTACAAAACACTTTCAAATAGTTACAATCCATTATACAAATAATCAAACAATTCAAGCAAATAACAACTAGACGATATTTAAATACCGATGCCCAAATTCCCTTGATAAATTATAATTTCTTTGCTTCAGCTAGTATCTCTGTATACTCTGTAAGGAGAGAGGGAAAAGGGGTGAGCAACCACAGCCCAGTAGAGAATTTCCAAAAATAATATAGTACAGCGGAAAAGCAAACCAAACGATGCATCAAAGCAAGTACAGTCTTTCAATTATTTACTTATTTTTATTTTAAACTTTTACTTAATCACACTTCCAATTTAAGTAATTAGCTTCTTAAATTATTTTAGAACATTTTATTAATTTTTCGTGCAACCAAATATTACTTAGCAATTTCTTTATGTGTGTTCCAAACTTCGTAACTTTTAGATGTTTCCCACTTCATTGTCTTAACTAGACTTTTCCAACAAATCCTTAAATACTTTAGACTTACAACCACTGTCCACCGCGACACACACTATTTGAATAGTTGTGGCCCTGAACTCGGCAAACTCGACAACCCCAATCTTTATCCATGGATCGTAGCCCAAATCATAATTAAACTTGACAAATTCGACAACCCCAAATCTGGTGCACCTCACAAACGCAATAGCTATTGTGACCACACTGGTATTCATAAGCGCGGTAGCTATTATGGATACCTGATCTCAACATACACATCTACTGCCCACCGGCACGGACAAACCTGATCTCTTAGCAAGTAGATTACCCAATTTCACTTTCACTGTACCATCGATCCACTAATATTCTTCAAACCAAGACTACCACTAATTTCTCAGCTCTGAATCTTTTACTTGCGAATAGTATTTTAGTTTGCCGTTGTCCGTTTTTCATAAGTGGGAACTCTTAATCCATTTATTTTTTTCTGAATGGCGTTACTATAATTATTGTGAAGATGTATCTCAAGCATATTATTACTGTTCACAAAATATTGCACCAAAATTATATTTGCACATTAATGTTGTTGTTAATTAAACATCAGTAATAAAATATTGCATCAAAATTATATTTGCACATTAATGTTGTTGTTAATTAAACATGAGTGCACCCAAATTATCACGACTTGCTGCAAGTAGTTTTTAGCATTTGAACATTATGTCTGGTGTAGTCAGCACAAATCAATCAAGCCATTCACACCTTTACATTAATTAATTAGTCATTAGTTTACACAACAAAGGTAACAACATAACTTCATTACTTCTCTTTTAATTTCCTTTTAAAAGAAGTCCAAGGCTCATACCATGGAAACGATAATTTTACTACCAATATTTTTTAGTAAAAACTTGAAACGAGTTCTTTGTTACAGAGAAGACTTAATAAAAAGGAAAAGTCAAAACACCTATTGTATCACAAGTTTATAGACTTAAAACCAGTTTTGAAGACTCATCCACAACTCTTAAGTACGTTCAACAAAGATTTGCAAACCGAAACAGTCCAATGGAATTACACGGACAGATATTCGTTATGTATCGAAGTCACGAAATCAAACTACAGATTAAAGTAACACGATTTACCAATCAAGTGTGATTATGTATATATATCAAATTCCATAAGTACCAAAAATTCATCAAACGAAAAAATACGATGCAAACAAAAACCATGCCAAAATAGTTTAGTTTTTAGTATTATGTAGAAATCGCTTAAAAATCCAAATCCAAATACGGTAACTGTATCGGCAGCTTAAAAGAAATCCCATAAAACTCCACGATGTTCGTCGCCCAAACCGAAACAGCTTTCCTACTTGGTCTTCTAGTAGTTCGGGTATATAAAATAGTCGAAGGAAAAGAAGATGATCGTTTTAGTGCTTTTTAGGGTTTGTGTTCACATGAGAACGGAAAGAAAAGGAAACGGAATGGGAGTCGGTGCTAGGTTCGCCAATAATAAAGTGTTTCTGGGGTAAAATACGGTGAAGAAAAGAGTCGGCTGTTATTTTTTTTTTCTCTAGGTTTAGGTGCTGCCATGTATATATATGCGATCACAGAAACTAAATGTTCTCAGCGTGCAAAGTCACACTTGGAAGTACGTGTGCATGCTAGGTGAGGAAGAGCCGCATGTTAGGTTTGACAAAAAGTCAGCATAAGAAAATACAAAATTATTATATTAATATAATATATTTTGATAAGATATTTCTCCTTTTATTCATTATTTAAAATTTTATTTTGAAAATACACCATAAAATGTGTATACTCGTCTCTTAGAGAGTAGGTTTTGGCGGAAGCCCATTTTAAATAGACGAATTATGACACTAGTGTATCTCTTCCTTATGTCCTGATTAAATATTTTGATTATTGAGCCATGATGGCAAGAGATATCTGAAAACAGAGAGTATTTCCTTTTTCTTGGATCTTTCCATTAGCCTTTCACATCTAGTCCACGAACGTCCGTGTCTTTCTTGGGAGGTTTAGGATTTTCTTAACAAGGGTGTCCTTCTCTTGTTCGTAAACATATATATTTATATTGTTTTCTCCTTCCCTAATAAAAAAAATGGAGAACTCCTAAAGACCTCAAGAAGTGGTGAATCTTGAGATGGAAGAACACGGTAAAGGATGTGATTCTGTTCAAGAACTTGTCTTGAAAAAGATGATTGAAATGAAAGAGTACAACTCCTGGATTGGAGAATCTATCAAGGATTTAATTATTTTTCAGAATAACTCTAGGGTCGAATTTGCAAATCTACAACTGCAAATAAATCAGCTTATTGATGGTCAGACCAAAATCCTTGAAAATCTAAAGATCTTGATCAGGAATCAGAAGAAACTCATCGTGGACTGTGTCAAAGATAGGCATCTTGCCCGTATTGTTGATCGGAAAGTTAATGTTCTAACTCATGAACATGGAGTCTCTACGGTCAAAAGAATCAAGGATATCAGTGATACCTTTTATGATGGACCCTTTCAAAGGTATGATGTTATCAAAGAAACTTGATTTTTGTTTTTGTGTAGGAAACTTCTTATGAGAATTTATTCCTGTGTTTAAAGAAGGATAACTAGGGTTTGGAATAGCAATTATTGTGAGTACACATAGTTATTGCCAATGATTTTTCATCTTGCAATGTTTTTAGATTTATTTATTTAAATTCTAAAGTTTATTTGGAAGATGATTTTGCTGTATTAATCTTTATTGGTTTTATATATTGCAAAAATTATTATGGGATATGAATGTTTGCGTCTGTGAACTATGATTGTCCCATATATGTCAAAAGCTAAGTCTATTATATGTCTTTATGCAAATATTGATGGAAAATAGAATGAACTTTTGATAACAAAGATTAAGTGTATGGTATCATTATGCAAATATTGATGAAAATAGAATGAATCTTTGTATATTCCGCAGTATTGATCTTTCCCTGATCCACTTCTATGTGAAAGTACTGTGCGGCTCCGTAAGTTCTCTTATGTTGAGCATTTCCGATTAAATTAATCATGGGTTCTCTTGTGGTTAATTTAATTGAGTTTTCTGGATACAAATTCATGTTTAATGTAATTTTTTAATGTCGAAAGAAATCCTTCTTTTCTTGTAAAAGTAAGGTCGCTCTTGTTGTTCTTTCGGGAATGACATTTTATGGGGGAGAGTTCTTAATTGAACTTGTGCTTAGCTGCCAAATCTTTGTCGGGAGTGCGGCTGTGGAATATTGTAGGAGTTATCTTGTATCTTTATAAACTCCTTGATGAATACACTAAGTTTCTACTATGTGAAATCATCGAAACAAAGTTGATATGTTCTCTTTTAGTCATGAAATATCTCTATGAGAATTTCATAATGATCCCGCTAATTTTCGTCCCTTTGCCAATTTATATTGACAAAAAGGGGGAGAATTATTGTGTAGTTCACACTACAAATACACATGGTTTACGGATCATTATGTAAGGGGGAGTGGTTTTCATTGTGAGATGAAGTATTGACTAAGGGGAAGTGATACATATCACCATAGTATTGTTGTCAAATTTATGATACAATTGGACTTTGATGTTGTGTAATAATACCATGACACTGTATAACAATGATTGAGAGCTATTGTTTTCTCATTATTATAGCTACGGATCTTCAACAACTATGATGCTGAGTTGAACACGTTCAGAATCACTAGAGTACTTGGAAGTGACGAAGATTTCGAGTAATGTTGAAGAACCAAGGAAATCAAGCATTTGGATGAGAAGCTACAAAGTTTATTTATTTTGTAATCCATATGTATTGATAGTTTTGTCACTAAAGTTGACAAAGGGGGAGATTGTTAGAGCACTGCTCGGTCGAACTCGCAAGCATTGCTATCTCAAGTTTGGTTGTCAAAACTGTAAGTCTTGATTTCTAGTCTACTTATAGCTAAGTCTCGGATTAGGATAAAAAGTGTAGTTGAGTTTTAGACTTCACAGCGTTCATCGATTGAAGACGAAGAACTACTAAGGGGAGCTTGTGTAACTTCATCAACAAAAGGTATATGAAGAATGGTACTCATCTATCACTCAAAATTCTATCCACTCTATCTCCTATTTGAGACAAAAGTCATATAGCTATATAGACTTCGATTATACACATTTGATATATCGAGCTGAGTTTAACTCGCTTACATATTTCTCGAAATATGTGTTGGTAAGCTTTCGCTTTAACCAAGTTCATCTTATATTCTTGACGAAATTCAAAATATGATCATATGAAAATCACCTGGTAACATCTTACATGATTTGTGTGACACAGTCGTTTGATGTAGACTCAGAATGTTTCGTATTGATTTATCGATCACTTGAAAATTGCTTTGAAGATAATAGTTTGTGTGAGACAGCTATTGTTGTCTTCTAAAAATGTTTCAATGATTGAAATGGGAGTTTAGAACTATTAACCATGATTGGATATAACACAGTATGCGTACTTGTATGCTAACTGTTGCAAGTTATTCCAAGTCTGGGAACCATAGTATGCATACCCGTATGCGTACTGGTTGATTAGTTGAAAGTCCGGGAACTTAGTATGCATACACGTATGCGTACCGGCGTAAGTTCAATTCCGGGAATTCAACTGAGTTTGGAGGTATGCGTACTCGTTCGCATACTGGAGAACCCAAACTAAGTCCGGCCACTTAGGTATGCGTACCCGTTTGCATACTTGAGTAGGTTATGTTCTAAAATCGGTTTGTTCATGAACTAATACATTTTTATAATAAGGAGTGCAATCTTTTGCAAACCGTGGCTATAATGTTCATGAATTGATTCGAGTGAATCAAAATCGATTTTGCTTCAACTGTGTCTTGTATACTTCTATGAGAATATAAACAATTGAACAACTCTATAACTATTTTCATTTGAGTTATTTGAACTAGTTGTGTTAAGATGAACAAGGTTGATATGAAAGTGTTCATATGGCTAACTTCGGTTAACTATTATTAAGCCAACAAGGTGTACACGTTTAGGTACGGTTACCCATATCTAAATGAAGTCACTTTTCATTTGTATGTAACAAGCTAAGTTCGATTTAACGGTTGAAAGATATTAGCTTGAGTCTAACCAGGTTTTCATCTAACGGTGAATATTGAATGCTTTGTTACCAAGGTAACATTGATTGTAAACCCTGATTTGAAGACTATATAAAGGAGAACTCTAGCAACTGGGAAACCTAATCCCCACACCTCCTGTGTGATACTAGTTGCGACTAGAGTCGATTCTCCTTTAACCTAGGTTTTTCAAAAACCATTATAGGTTAACGACTTAAAGACTTCATTGGGATTGTGAAGCCAAACCCAACTATTTTCTCTGTAGTTGCGTGTTCTGATCTTGCTGTATTTTATCGTGATTGAGTACTATTTTCTCTAAGATTTGCTCGAGATTTAATCTCCGATAGGCAAAATAAAAAGTAGTCACAAACATCTTCGTCCCATCGTTAATGATTCCATAATATCTTGTTTCGCTACCATACGATTAAGATTATTGTGAGGTGATTGATATTACTAGGCTGTTCTTCGGGAATATAAGTCCGGTGTATCAATTGGTTCCTGTTCACCTTGATTTATAAAAGGACGGAACAAAACTCATAGGTATTTCTGTGGGAGACAAATTTATCTATTCAATAGGCTTTTCTGTGTGAGACAGATTGGTTTATCAAGTCTCCGACTTTGGGTCGTAGCAACTCTTAGTTGTGGGTGAGATCAGCTAAGGGAATCAAGTGCGTAGAGTCCTGCTAGGATTCAGAGGCGTAAGGAACGCGACTGTACCTTGATCAATGTGAGATTGGTTAGGGCTCAACTACATTCCAGTCCGAAGTTTACTTGGAGTAGGCTAGTGTCTGTAGCGGATTAATACATTGTGGTTTTCAAATCTGGACTAGGTCCCGGGGTTTTTCTGCATTTGCGGTTTCCTCGTTAACATAATTTCTGGTGTCTGTGTTATTTCTTTTCTGCATTATATTTATTTATATAATTGAAATATCACAGGTTGTGCATAGTCCAATCAATTAGATAATCCAACCTTTGGTTGTTGATATAAATTGATTTACACTTGAACATTGGTCTTTGGTACTGTTCAAGTTGTTTCACATAATAATCAGGCTCACGGATTTCTATCTGTTTGATTTGCTGATTACATTGTGAAACAGAGATACAACTCTTGGATATATTTCCATTGATTGAGTCTGAATGTCCAGTTGATTCTCTCGGAATTATATTGGAGTTTGTCCATACAGATTGCCTAAACGAAATATTGGGTGACGTTGTTAGACCCCCGCTTTTTCAAATATTGATACTCATAGGAAAACCAATGTGGTCCCCAAAACAAAAACTTAAAAACTGTAAAGTACCTCTTGATAAGGTAAAAAGAACACAACAAAATTTTGTTACGTGAACCTTTCACAATTTTTGGGCTCAATAAATTTTATATTCTCACAGGAGGAAAAAAAAATTAGAGCACAAAAGTAGCTCACAACTCAAATGTAAAAATACCTCTTTTTCCTTAAAAAAAGAAGACACTCGAATTAATTCTTGAAACAAAACAATACTCAGGCAAAACTCTATGTAGAAAATAGTTTAGCTATGAACGATAAGAAAAAAGCTCAACTAAGCAGAAAGCATTTTACCAATAAGTATACCCGATTATTAGCATATCTTACTCTACAAGATTTTTCATGAGTAAGAATTCAACCCTTGTGATTAATTAACACATTGATGAGCTTTATGCTCATCAAACGAATATTGTTCATGGTCAATCCTCTTTTTCCTTCTGATTTTTGGAGGAAACCCCTTTTGATGTGAAAAAGTATCATAAAACTTACTATCATCAAAGTATGAGACTAAGTTTGAATTCTTACCAGAGGTTTGTTTGGAGGATTTTGACAGCATGTTGATAAGATCCTTGTATCCTTAAATTATCAGATTAAGGTTGTCCTTCATATCTCCATTGTTGTTTTCACCTACTGGCACCTTTCTCACATATTGAATATCATCCTTCACCTTAGGTTGAGAAGGACTTTTCTGAAATCTTCTTGACCAATTTGTATTAATGCTACAATTTGTTCGAACGTTCGATGAGCAGATTGAACTGACTTTCCTGGAAGAATTCACAGGGTGAGTACTAAAACCAATAGGTTTAGACATCCGAATGTCAGTTACACCTTTGAGTATTAAATCTAAGGTGTGTTGAAGTTGACCAAAATAGTTGTCATTCAACCTTAATTTGCTCTTCCGTTGAATCCATCCTTTTGAATCACAAAAGAGATATACTTTCTGATCACCAGTGTGATTAGAGAGAGTAGGATTAACAACATTAGAAGATTTCTTCCTTCTGTGAGATGTGGTGATTCCTTGATTATTGGAAATAGCAATCGCATCTTTAGCAGACGGAAGGGTTTGCAATTTAACTTCTGAAGCAGGTTTCATTAGAGAAACATGATTACATGTAGTCATATTTTCTAACAACACTGTTAAGTCATAAGCAATTGGTATAGTGGACTCCATAGAGCATCCTTTACATTAAATAGAGAGATTACTCAATAAACGTTCTATTTCTAGGGAATCTTCTTTGAGTTTAGCCTCGAGTAAGGTTCGGGATGAACAAACTACAACATTTTCCTCACGAAGAACCCTTAATTGGGAATCACGATATTTTACCATACCAATCATCATATTGACCTTGTGTTTCAGCCTATTGATTTCAACTACCTGGATTCTAACAAGCTTTAGAATCGCTGCACTCTCTTGGGCTGCTTCCTTTTCTACTTCAGAGTCAGACTCGTCAGTAAAAAAATTAGGGTAACATATATCAATACTTGTCTGTTTTGTGGGAATAGAATGTTCATCTATATGCGAGATCGACAAGTCTTTCTCTTTAATAGATTTCATAGAAACAGAAATTTTGTCTCTGGTGATGCGTTTGTCAGAGATAACACTATTGTCCATAGAGTCAGATTGCTACAAACACAGACTTATGAGGTTTTTAACGTGTTTTCCTGCGCTGATACCAATTGAAAAAGCGAGGGGTTTAACAACCACACCCAATATTTCGTTCGGCAATCTGTATGAACTAACTCCAATATAATTCCAAGAGAATCAACTAGACAGTCAAACTCAATCAACGAAATATATCCAAGAGTTATATCTCTGTTTCTCAATGTAATTGGCAAATCAAACAGATAGAATCCGTGAGCCTGGTTATTGTGAGAAACAACTTGAATGGTACCAAAGATCAATGTTCAAGTGTCAATCAACAACCAATGGTTGGATTTACAAATTTATTGAACTACGCACAACCTGTGATATTTCAATTATATAAACAAATATAATGCAGAAAAGAAATGACACAGACACCAAAAGTTTTTGTTAACAAGGAAACCGAAAATGCAGGAAACCACAAGTTAACTTCAGACTGGAATGTAGTTGAGCCCTAACCAATCTCACACTGATCAAGGTACAGTCGCGTTCCTTACGTATCTGAATCCCAGCAGGACTCTACGCACTTGATTCCCTTAGCTGATCTCACCCACAACTAAGAGTTGCTACGACCCAAAGACGAAGACTTAATAAACAAATCTGTCTCCTACAGAAAAGTCTATTCTGATAGATAAATCTGTCTCCCATAAAAATACCTACGAAGTTTTTGTTCTGTCTTTTGATAAATCAAGGTGAACATGAACCAATTGATAATCCAGTCTTATATTCCCGAAGAACAGCCTAGAAATATCTGTTAGAGCACTGCTCGGTCAAACTCGCAAGCGTTGCTATCTCAAGCTTGTTTTTCAAGTTTAGTTGTCCAAACTATAAGTCTTGATTTCTAGTCTACTTATAGCTATGTCTCGGATTAGGATAAAATGTGTAGTTGGGCTTTAGACTTCACGAAGTTCATCGATTGAAGACGAAGAACTACTAAGGGGAGCTTGTGGAACTTCATCAACTAAAGGTATGTGGAGACTTGAACTCATCTATCACTCAGAAGTCTATTCTACTCTATATCCTATTGAGACAAAGTCGTATAGCTATATAGATTTTACATTATACATATTTGATATTTCGAGATGAGTTTAACTCGCTTATATCTTTCTCGAAATATGTGTTGGAAAGAGTTTTGCTTTAACTACGTTCATCACCTTAATTAGAATTTAGCCGAAGTTTGCAAACGGGTATGAAAACATACTTAGCCGATTTTAAAACTTAACCACATATTTCGAGAATAATAATGAACGTAAAGATAAAAGCTTTCCAACACTTATTTCTAGAAAGATATAAGAGAGTTAAACTCAACTCAAAATATCAAATGTGTATAATGTAAAAGCCTATATAGCTATACGACTTAGTCTCAATAGGAGATAGAATAGAATAGACTTCCGAGTGATAGATAAGTTTTAGTCTCCACATACCTTTTGTTGATGAAGTTCCTCCAAGCTCTCCTCAGTAGATATTCGTCTTCAATCAATGAACGTCGTGAAGTCTAAAGCTCAACTACACATTTTATCCTAATCCGAGACATAGATATCAGTAGACTAGAAATCAATACTTATAGTTTTGATCACCTAAACTTGACAAACAAGCTTGAGATAGCAACGCTTGCGAGTTCGACCGAGCAGTGCTCTAACACCATCTCTTAACTTTATTTTCATATGCTTGATTCCAAGTTTCAACAACACAAATTCCTGCAAATATTCAAAAAGAAATGCCACTGTTGAAGCATTTGAATAAATATAACTTTACTCCCCTTAAAGGTAAGGTAGACATATATATTTATTTTTGTAGTGTGTAATACTCCACAACATGATATGTCCCCCCCGATCAATGCTAATTTTTTTTATATGTTTAGATATATACATTTCAGCAAGCATATCTTTTCTAAGTGATAGTTAAATCACCATGTGCTCCATATATACATTTAACATCTTACCAAGGGACTATTAACCGCAACAATTTTCCTTTATTTCGATAAGTCAGCTAAAATCAGAATTAACTTAGTTACTTATCATGATCCAATTATATTTTAATAATTGTACCTATTTCGATAAGCCAAACTAGGTTAGATAACTAGTTTCTTATCAGAGACCAATTATACTCAAATAATTGTACCTATTTTGATAAGCAAAAACTAAGAAACTTAGTTTTATCATCAGGAAAGATATTAATCATAAACGATCTAGTTACTTATCAGGAAAGAGATAATCATAATTAATTATTCTTTCAGTTTACACAATCACACTCCCTAGAAAGATGTATCATTAAGCGCAAGTTCAAAGTGGAACTACCCCTGATAAAAATATATTCAAAATAAAGATTTGTTTACTTTTCTTGCCAAAATTCAAAGACAAGTATTTTTATGAAAATCTCAAAATAGAAGAAGATATTTTTCCATTAAGCAATAATCTTCTAAAACCTAAGTTTATTTTCGAAACCCTAAACACCAAAAATTGGTGTTAACATGAACCTTTTAACATTATGGGTTCGCAACTACCCATTAAGTGCATCAAAGGAATTTTTTTTCTCTTGCGAGCTACATCAAAGATAAGAGTTAAACATGTTAGAGCATTGCTCGGTTGGACGCACAAGTTTTGCTATCTCAAGCTTGTTGTCAATGTTAGATGATCAAAACTATATCTTGATTTCTAGTTTACTAAGTCAAGTCTTGGACTAGGTTAGAATTTGGTAGTTGAGTATCAGACATCACCCTTGAAGTCTGAAGATTGACGAAGACATTTAGAGAACTTCTGTATCAGGTATGTGAAGACTGAACCGTTATATTTTACTCACCATCTTACCATTTTATAAAGAAGACGTTTTGAGTCAAGCTTGTCTTGTTAAAAATCTCGAAATATGATTCTAAGCAAAAATGTTCAACGATCCCTAACAATAGTACTAAACAATTTATTGTGTGAATTAATTTATGGATCAACTGAAAATTTCCCGCGCAAATGATTTTATCATGCGAGAATGTTTCAAACATCATAAGAGAGAAATATTGAACTTACTATATTTCTATTCAGGGTAGGTTGGCGAACCAGTTCACAAACCATAGATATTTGAGTTTCAGAAATACAAGAGGGTTGGCGAAATAGTTCACAAACCGCAAGTTCAGTTGGGGACTGTTCACGAACCAGTGTGAACTGAAATTTTAAAGTTGGTATTAAAGGCTAGTGGTTCACGAACCGTGCTCAACTGAGTCCGGTAGTCTTGTAGGGTTTGTGAATCCGGTTTACAAACCGTTGCACTGTGACTCGTGAACAAGCCTAACGGTTCACAAACCGTTGTACCAACTATCCCAGTTTAAGATTTTAGTATATGCTCAATTTATTTTTTAGATATGTTTATCATTACTAGAACTCTCTCAAACATTTCTAAAACTTCATTGATCAGTCAAACACTTATGTGTGTGCATCATGATTAAGTTCTTAGGTGTTTAAATGAACATCAAATTGCTATAGTTCTTTGGCATAATTGCCAAATCGAACAAACATTATACAAGGTTCCAGAACTGGTTCTTAGTGTATATTCTTTTATTGTATTTTCAAGACCTAAAGTGTTAACTTGATTCTCAAGTTATCTTAGCTTGAATTCTAAGCAACCTCTGGTCTTGGAAAAACTATAAATAAAGCATCTCTTTCAACTGGGAAAATCTATCCCTGACACTTTCTGTCATAATTGATCCTAGAGTCATCCTCTATTGACCTAGGTTTCCTCTTAGAAACATAATTAGGTCTACGACTAAAAGACTTAGCTTTGGGGGTTCGTGAAGCCAGGTCCGACTATCTTTACCTTGATAGTTTGTGTATCTTGATCTTGCTTTTCTGTTATCAAGGTTTTTGTATTCTCTTTCAGGCAAAATAAATAAAAATCGCAAAGTTCTTTTCGTCTCAGACTTTGTGATTCCTCAAGATAAATATCTGAAAACTGATTTTAGTTGATCTATTGAAGATTGTTCTTGAGAGGTGGTTAAGAATCTAGGATGCTCTTCAGGAGTCGTAAGTTTCGGATTTGTGAGATTTGCTAGCTTTGTCTATTGCAAACATATTTCCTCACCTTGATCTTTTGATCTACACGGAAATCAAATAGGCTTATCTGTCAGAGGAAGATTGGTATCAAAATTCTTCACTTAGGTTAAAGCAACTCTTAGGTTGTAAAGGATGTCATCTTAGGGAATCAATTGCGTAGAGCCTTGCGACAATCAAGAGACGTAAGGAGAGTGACTGTAACTGAATCACTTGGAGGGTGGATTCAGTCTCAACTTCAGTCCAATCTGAAGTCTGACAGTAGGATAGTGTCTGTAGCGTCTTAATACTGTTTGGTGTTCAAATCTGGACGAGGTCTTGGGGTTTTTCTACTATTGTGGTTTCCTCATTAAAAAAACTTCTGATGACTTGTGTTTTTCCTTTTCCGTATCATATTGTTCATCTTTATAATTGGATTTACACAGGTTTGTACATATTCAATCTAAGTAGATACGTCTACTTAATTGTAGTCGATTACGAGACTAGTTTCTTGTAGAATTTGCATCATGTTGAAAGGGTAAATATCTGGAAGCGAGTAGAGTGCTCCTCAAATATTTATCCGATGTTTATCCCGGATTTCTCTCATACGTATTCAAACTCCCAGATCTTTCCACGATAAGATTTTATGTCCTCACAAGTAATCTTCACTTAATTTCCACCGCATTCGCCATAAGCCCATATCGCACCCTATTGATAGGGTAAAAGTGGGAAGGAGAAGCTAGTCCAAGCCACATCAAGCCCAACCCCCTTAGAACTGAAGAGAGAGAATGGATCCCCTCAGAGTGATTTTCTAAATGTCATTTCTTCCCTTTTATAATAATCATTCCTCCTCTTCCTATGAATAGGCACCCATAAGATCAATATATTATAAAACTACCATTTTTCCTTTATCCAAGTTACCATGGGCTTCTGGCCTTTGGCTTGGAGTGAAGCCCAATTCTTCCATTTTCCTCTTTTTGGGCTAGGATCACCCATCACCCTATGGGTTGGGTCTAGTCCCCAAGTCTCCATATCTTAAGAGGGATTCCTAAAGGGTTAAGGGGACTCCTTTTCTAAGGATAATTATTTTCATGTATCAGCATTAGTCCCCTGACACATGTTGATTCGTCAGTTAATGGATACGACTGATGGATTTTAGACAGACACTTCCGTGAATGTTGAACCCTCATGTGTTCTCTCCATCCTCATCCGATGGTCGGATTATCCGTCCCAGGCGGACGTGTCCCCAATAGACGCCTTAGAGGAGGTACCTCGCCTAGCAACTTATAGGGAAACTATATTTTCTCAACAATTGTACTTCGCTCGTCCGCTGAATCTCCACCTTCTTGGGAGCCTTGAGTGGACTACATATACTCCAACCCCGATCATAGGGAAATGCTCCGCATTTGGGCATACATGACGCCATAGCATCCTCTCGGTATAGAACAGTCCGGTGAGATCATGACAGTTTGGTGCGCTTATTTGCTCGTCGGATGATTGATCCTTACATGTCTTATTTTCTTGGGGGGAGGCGACTTCAGTGCTGGAAGACATGGTCGTGCCTAATGGTTTGCCTATTCACGGGGATAACTGCTATTCCGAGTCTTGTATCTTCAAAGCTATGAATAAGAGCGATAGGGATCTTCAAGATCATTTGATTCTAGCCAAGGAAAATTCGATAAACTTCCAAATTTTGGACGAAGTTAAATTCGAGGCTTCGAAGGAAGGGGAGGATAAAGAGGAGTTGGGAGCTTCTTCCTGATGATGAATCTCCTCGGAAGGTTATTAGAAGGGGAAATCCTTTGCCTCCTTTGACCGGCTCAAAGAAGAGGAGGCGTCCTTCCGCGCTGAAACAATTGGCAAGATTTATGCGAGTTGGTAAAACACGATGAATAGTTTATATCCGCGATTCCAAGTCCCAAATATTATCATTCAAATCAATGTTTGTTGTGTTCTAATAATAATCCAATAAGACCATTTTATGTCAGTAATGGGTTTCCCGTTTGCATCCTAGTAGGCGCAGGGTATTCTTAGCGTAGTGATAAAGGCGCGGGCGATCGAGACAATATTGTCATTTTTATAAGGCAGTCCCCGGGTGCTAGAGCGAATAGATTCTAGGCCACGTCGAGTAAATTATGTTTAATGTGCTTGCATATGTGGCTATGCCACATGAGGCGCGAGTATGTGGTAGTTATGATGTATTACTACGCGGCTTTCAGAGAGGCGTTTTAGTTACAGTACTCACATGGTCATAATCAGCTAGCCCGAGCAGATACTCTTAGAGAGAATATGTATGTGCGTGTGACAATGGTTGAAAGAGCTTTTGGATGTTGTTAAGATAAATAATGGTGCACGTAGTCTCCTTTCAAAAGAGATTGCTGACCCGGAGCAAGAGCCTACTCGCCCGCTAAAGGTGGTGGAAGTCAAGAAGGGAGTATATGATAAACTGACAGCAGGCATAGGCAATGCTATTACATGTTTAGTATAGAGTTTTGTTTAAGTGTTCAAGTGGAGGGTGGATGAGTGTAACTTGCGCGCCTCCTAAAATCTTATTTAAGTGTTCAAGTGGAGGGCGGATGAGTGCAACCTGCGCGCCTCCTAGAATTTTATTCAAGTGTTCAAGTGGAGGGTGGATGAGTGTAACTTGCGCGCCTCCTAAAATCTTATTTAAGTGTTCAAGTGGAGGGCGGATGAGTACAACCCGCGCGCCTCCTAGAATTTTATTCAAGTATTCAAGTGGAGGGCGGATGAGTGCAACTTGCGCGTCTCCTAAGCAACATGATTTTGGCTTTTATTTGAGTGCTAGAGCCATGATATACGGCTCATTGTTTATGCGCCTCTGATGTGTATGCTTTCTATATTTATTATTTAAGTGTTAATCAACCTGCACATCTTCAATGTGTATCGGTTTTGTAAACTACTTAATTAAAGCGAAAGTGTGACTATTGGGTGTTCATGTTGCATAAGTATAACCCCTAGATGTTAGTTATGCGTGCCTGCATGGTAGGCGGTGTTTGGCGCTTAACTGATTTGACAATTCATGCATATTGTGTAAGTATAATCTTCTAATAATCGGTAGGAACATTTTAATTTTGTTTTGCATATGTCAACCACATGGTAAGTATTGTTCTTTGGTCAATTACTTCATTTTGTTAAAGTATCATTTCGTTATTATGACCCGAGTTTGCTTGGGTTTTGAGATGAAGCACCTCAATCATCTAATGAACGTACCCCGCTGCATGTAATCATTTTGATAGTGAAAATACACTTTGATATTTCTGACTGATAAATGTCGATCGGCTTGAGATGGAAGCTCATAGGAGTTGTGTACTACCTTCTTCTTTGCTTCTTAACGACATCGTGAACATCGACTACTTACAAATTTTCACCGTTCGAGCATATGTAGGCCGACACGATCGTTCAATCCGGCGCTAAATGATGTGCGCTCAGCATGCTCGCCGTTAGTTGAGGGGGTTGTCATCTGTGCACAATTATTGGAATCATTTGGCGATGCCGATAAAGATGGGTGATCATAAGCATGAAATGACATTCACAATTGTCCGTTTAGTGGGTGAAAACGCATCAGTAGCTTTGCTCTCAATGTGCTTGAAGTGTGTTAATTTATTTAAATAAAACGTATTATTTGTGACTTGGGGAGAGGCGACTCTACCCTTTTTGGAGGTAAGTCTCTATAGTCACTTGGTATGCGGAATTATTAGACGCGCTTAAATAGGTGAAGTTGGCGGAAGAGTGTATAGCATTTGACTTGCTCGCCTCCCGTGCAAGGGTTCAAAGGGTGATGATATATTTCTGGAGGTAAGTCCCCTCATACCACTTTAAATACGCTCAGGACGTGGTGGATAACTATGATCATGAGTTAACGCTTGCGTGTTTTCATTCATACTAAGTTGTGGGAGCTTCGTCACAATATTTTACTAATAACCTCATTCATACTTGATCATATCTCATATCTGAAATGATTTTCGAATATTGTGGCAGCCCTGCACCTTTTTTTTTTCATCATCATCATCATCTCATAGCCTTACTCATAACCGTATTTTGTCATCGCTCAGCGTTCGGCGCTGACTAAATTCATGGCGCATTCGAGCTATCTGTCTATTTTATTTTTCACTTCTCATAGTACATTCAGGACCACCCTTTTATATTTTTTCATGATACATTCCGGACCACCTTTTTTCTTTTTCTTTCACTCAGCCGTACTCGTGGCTACTTTCAGTTCATAGTGCATTCAAGGCCATCTTATCTCACCGCTCGGTTATTTTCATTTTATCGGTCGTACTCGCAACCTGGTCATACTCGGGGCTTCACTCATTTGTCATGCTCGGGGCTTTATTCGTTTCAGCCATACTCGGGGCTTTTATTCAATCTAGCTATACTCGGGGTTATCATGCATTTCATTGGCCATGCACAAAGCCTAGCCATACTCGGAGCTACTGGTGCACTTTATTGGTCATGCACAGAACCTAGCCAGACTCCGGGATATTGGTGCACTTCATTTAGTCATGCATGGAACCTAGCCAGATTCGGGGCTATTGGTGCACTTCATTGGCCATGCACAAAGCCTAGCCATACTCGGAGCTACTGGTGCACTTCATTGGTCATGCACAGAACCTAGCCAGACTCGGGGCTATTGGTGCACTTCATTTGGTCATGCACGGAACCTAGCCAGACTCGGGGCTATTGGTGCACTTCATTTAGTCATGCAAGGAACCTAGCCACATTCGGGGCTATTGGTTCACTTCATTGGCCATGCACAAAGCCTAGCCATACTCGGGGCTACTGGTGCACTTTATTGGTTATGCACGGAACCTAGCCAGAATCGGGGCTACTAGTGCACTTCATTGGCCATGCACGGAACCTAGCCAGACTCGGGGCTATTGGTGCACTTCATTGGCCATGCACGGAACCTAGCCAGATTCGGGGCTCCTATTCAATTCTCATGGTGCATTCGAGGACACCTTTTCTCATTTCTCATCCTTACTCATGGCTATTCTCAATTCATGGTGTTATCACAATTCAATTCCTGACATTATATGACATGAAACTCTAAACTAGTAAGATGGTACTTTGCATATGCGGCTAGCTAATTATGTGCCATACGCGGGTTTCATGAAACTCAAATATCAATACACAAATAGGCGTTATTCCAATACTTCCGGTCTAATCTGCTAAATATGCCAGATGGTGTATATTCGTAAAGGTGAGAAGTAATTTTTTACCTTAGGAAAAATATATACATAAGATAATATAATCACACTTGGTGGCTACATGCTCTGGACTTCTATTTAGTTAACAATAAATACGAAAACATGTCCTTATCTAAGCTACTATGGCTACGCGTAACCACGTGAGTGACCCATTCATTGTATCACAAGTGCTTCAAGCGACATATATACACTATTTCAAATGCTTTGATTAAAGAGAAGTGACTTTCAGAGGTATATGATTTTATGCTTAAAAAAAAGGAAAGCAATAGCTTCAGAGTAGGGACATTAAGACAGGCACGCAAGGTTTCAACAATCTTTCAAAATTGTGCACTTTTTGCCATTCTGACTGAAGACGGAAATTCTTATCATGTTGAATACGTGCTTATGTGTAAATTGAAGCACAATATAGATTCTGCTAAAGCTTACTTCGAAGCATAAAAGCATAACGGAGTTTACTGAAAATGTCAAAATGCATAAACATCAAAGGTATTTGCCTACTTATATGAGGTCTTGTAAATTTCAAAAGCATAGGTTTTCATTTTAAGAACAAAGGTCGAGATACAAATTTCATGCCAGAGATTAAGCTCTCATTTGAGAAAAAGAGATTGTATGATATTGGATGTCCTACCAAATATTGGTCAAAGAAAATGAAACTCATCTTTATATCAGGCTAGATGTGAAAACAACGTCTACTCATGAATCTTTGGCATCATATATTTTTTGCATTTAGTGGGAGAGTTATCAAACCTGTTTAGATCAAAGCTCGTTGTAGCTGCATTTAACATCCAACAGAGGCTGTTATTTCCCATTTTTGAACTTTGCTGTGCGCTGCTTCATATCACAGCTTTCTTCCTGACATATTAAACCAGGCTACCAGAGTCATTTCAATCAAAGAGGAAGTTTGAACATGTCTAGAATAACATATTGACAGACATAAGAATTTGCTGATTGACAGCTTTGTAAGCTTAAAAGGATTCATAGTACTATATGATGAGTATTACTGGTCAAATCTAAAGGATTACGATATGCAAGTTTCTGCCAAAGTGTGATGCAAGTCATGGAGTAAGCCAAGAAGAAATTATTAAAACGATTAAGCATAGAGAGATAAGTCTAGTCCCCGTTCAGTGTGTTGTCCATGCATGGTTCTGTAGGAAAGAGCGGGGATGCATTTGAATGAAGCTAATAAGCTTTAAGTTGGCTGCTACTTGCTTCTATTTTTGTAGGGGTTGGTGACTGGCCATTGATATGCGGAGGTTGGAGTTGAGGTGCAATTCCTCGATTGACAATTCCGGACAACTCTTAGTCTTTGATGAATCGAATAGCAAGGCAGCAACATTTTGGGAAGTCAGCTATGGATGAAGGGTGTTGTTGTGGCGTTAAGAGGTGTGCAGTTGTTCCAAGCTCCATACAACAGTTTTTCTATAGGTAAGCGACACCGATGAGGCGGCTGCTAGCTCTCACGCTGGTTAAGTGATGATATGGGCGGACCGGTAGCAGCAGCATTCCATGCTTCATTCTGTCTCCACAATGGATTTAAAGCTGAGGCCGAGTTGTAGTAATGATTCTCGGATGACGCCAAGTCTTCTATCTATCTCAAGACAGTAGTCGTTGCTCCATTGCAGACTCAGTTGGACCAAGTCACGTTCAGTTTCATTGGGGATGGCGGTAGTCCACGTGGTAGTTGGGGTTGAAGCGCTCATCCTCGAGTGACACACTTAGTTCTCAGCAATTCTCGGTAGCTACCCATGTCAACTTCAACTGCCTAAAAATGTGTGAGACAATCATGATTTTAACTGCATAACAAGTTACTATAATGTTTTACCAGAGTTATAATGAAGTTTTTAAAACATGTGCAAATATTAAATAAGCTCGGATGAATTCCTGTCAAGCTCAACTGCAATATTGTGATATAATATCAAAGTAAAATGTAACGAAGGGAGGTTAGAACTTAGCCTTGTAGGAATTTTCCAGTATTTTGCGGAGAATTCCTGTCTATCAGTTGTTAGTCCAAAGAAATAAAGAGCATTAGGCTCCTAACGGCAACAATAGTCGATGCTTAACAATCGACCCAGATCTGCGTTGTGGTAGTAGCTTCCGGATGACACCATGGCTAAGGCCGTGTTGCAGGTATGTTCCCCTTATGATTTAACCAACATTACTGATCTTGCTTGTGAATGGATAGATGACAAGGCACTTGAACTAAGTTGTTTCTACATCATTTGTATTATCTAATTTCACAATTCCTGCCAACAGTGTGGAGTCAAACTATGGTCCTGGATTCTCCGTAATTATGACTTCGAGGCAAGCCTTTTATCTGTCACGAAATGATACTTCAACTATTCTGACAAATGAAGCTCTAAAGCGGCATAGAGAAGTAGGCGCCTATGGGTGAATGGAGTCAGCTCGTGAACTAATAGCAGCAGCAACAACTTTTGGTGAAGAACAAATGGCTTAGGCATTTTTGCGAGCATAATATGAGCAACCTGGTGGTTCCACTATGTATCAAGAACTCCCCTTCTCTATCTCTCCAATTCCCACAAATTCCATTCAACACAAAACCACAACTCCTTTTCTGTTTTAACTTTGAAATCCAACCGCAAATCTTTGAAACAGACCACCACAAACATGGCAGCAACAACTACATATTTCTCTCAACTATTTATAGCACAAGTTTCATTAAACCCAAAACATCTTTGAACCCAATGTTCTTCTTTGTCTTCATTCCCAGCAAAACTCCAAATCCGGTCACAACAACAATAATTACAGCTGCAGGCTTGCTGGGGTTTCATCCAAGATACCTAAGTTACTTATTCTGGGAACAGGGAACCAAATTTCTTTAATTAGTTATTGCCAATCATCATTGAATACCTTATTCAACTAGGAAATAAAACAATTTCAAATTAAGACTATTAGAAACATTCAAACAAAGATGTAGGTGCTAATAAAATGAAAAACCAATACTAAGTCAAATTCAAAACGATTTAATGGGTAATAAAAATCAAGGTGCAGTGATAACAAATCAGAAGCTTGATCAAGAGTCGAGAGGCTGATCGAATTTCAGTTGTAAACCGAATGAAGAGTTTGATTATAAATCTAGGCTATAGACATGTTAGGGAATAGAAAGGAACTTATCTTTCTTATATCAGGTTAACCGATCGGACGTTGCTCCTCGAAAGTCGATGATAGTCGATTTCTTATCTAGATCTGGTTGTTGCTTGGTTTAGCTACGCAGTCATGTATAAGCGAGGAAGAGGGAGGCGACGTTGATGTAATTCGATATAATCAGAGGTAGATGAAGTGGTTGCTAGTGTGACTCGGCGTAGGTGAGGGGAAAGAACAGAACTGCTCGGAAGATTGGAGGATAAGACGTGTAATGAGCTCTGATGTGGTGAAGCGGCGCTGATCATGGTGTTAAGCGGATAGAGAGTTGTACGAAGATCCTCTGTGGAATTTGTATAAACAGTTGGTGTGCAAGTATCAACTCCTCATTGTTCAGGCTCTCCTCACCTGAATCGAGACTAAATGCCTTTTGTTGATGGAATTGTGTTAAAATTCTGACATCCTCTGAATTATCTTTGATGAAAGATCGCCCGGGTTGGTTTTGGTATAGATTCTCTGGATTTAAGGAGGTGATGGTTGCGACTTATCTTGTAGCTTCTGTTGATGATGGGTGGTGATGACTTGTTACTATGATTTGGTCGTTTTGGCGGAGCTATAGAAATTATGGTGAATTGCTTAGCTGCAGATGAGGAGTTGGAGAAGAATGAAGACTCCGGATAGCGAACTGGTGATAACTACGGATGATGGACACGGGTGCCATTATCATCCGTGGAGAGGTATGACGCGACTTGTTGTTGTTGTAAATTAGACGGGTAGTGCCTCGGGATGATAGATTCAGCAGGAGGTGGACTAAGACGCGGAGAGCAAAGAAAGACACGTTGAGAGAGATTATAAAGTTGTTGAGCGGATAGAGGGTTGTAAATGGGGAGAATGAAAGGTAAGTGGTGAAATATTGTGAGAATTGGGGCGGACGGGTCTTGCTGGGCGAGAAACTAAGCCACTCCCACTGTGGTCGCAATGTTGATAGGGTAAAAGTGGGAATGAGAAGCTAGTCCAAGCCACAGCAAGCCCAACCCTCTTAGAGATGAAGAGAGAGAATGGATCTCCTCAGAGTGATTTTCTAAATGTCTTTTCTTCCCTTTTATAATAATCATTCTTCCTCTTCCTATGAATAGGCATCCATAAGAACAATATATTACAAAACTACTATTTCTCCTTTATCAAAGTTACCATGGGCTTCTGGCCTTTGGCTTGGAGTGAAGCCTAATTCTTCAATTTTCCTCTTTTTGGGCTAGGATCACCCATCACCCTATGGGTTGGGTCTAGTCACCAAATCTCCATGTATCAACACAACCCTTTCATTTTCATTTTCATTTACCAATTTACCTAGAGATTCGCAAGTAAGTATATCGAGAATCTTAACCTACCATCTCCTAACTTACGGATGTTGTCCCCTCATGCGAAACAAACTTCTACCCGATTGGGCCCCACTTTATTCCTCATCTGCCAGATTGTCAGCCAAATCAGCAGTTATGAATTTGTATCCGTTCATATGTGTACACGTGTCGAACTCTCAGTGGAAAGTACATCATTTTCTCCGGACGTGAAAAGGTTTTATAAACTGGATTTAATAATTAATGAAAGTTGCTGATTTTTGTAGTCACACTTTCAGTCAAACCTTTTCACGTTATTCTTTCTTTGATTACAATTTTCTAGGGTTTTACTGTTGACCTACCTGTCTTGTAGATATATACAGTTTCTAAGCTTTCATTTCTTCTTTTAACGGTGGAAATTCTTGAGACCAGTAACAATCGCAGGTAAAGAGCTTGTTTTCGTTTTGTGGGTGTTTAATTTTTTGCTTCTTGTTGTTCATTTTCATGTTGAATTTGTGTTTCCTTATGCTAGAAATCTTTTTTAGTTTTTAATTTTTTTTTTAAGTCTTGATCTTAGGTTGAGGTTAGCTTTAAATGAAGATGCTATGAGTTTAAGAAGTGATAAAACATGAAATTGAGCTCCTCTAAGGTGTTCATTTGGTATTTTGCCTTCACTTTTATGGTTGTTTTTCTAATTTATGAAGATGAACTTAGTGAAAAAGAAAAACTTTCACCATATTTGGAAATTACATGTTGGATTCAAGTATGGAACCGCGATCCTAATCGTCAGTCTTTATGCTAAGTGTTTAGGGATCTCAGTCCTTTGGTTGTGCTTTGTGGTGCCATGCTATTCAGAATCTATATAGAGAGTATTCAATATTTATAAGCATTATTTCAGCATGTTTAGGCAGTGAAGGAATAAATTCTTAGAATGTAGGAGAGAATTTCATTTTAATTTTTGATAAACATTTATAGTTTCCGATTGTGATATTATAATGGATAATCATTTTGTTCCAGGTTCAAGTTTTGTCTAATCAGTAGTTCTTTTGAGTTCTTGTCTCAAACGCATTACTCTGGTGGCTATCACAAAACATGGCATCGTTAGGTTCAGCTCCCCCTTTGGCAGTTGAGAAATCTAATGGTGATAAAATGTCTGTCGATAAACTTCCAGGGGAAATCAATGATATGAAGATAAGGGATGACAAGGTCTGATATTTTAAGTCTTTTCACTTATATAAGAAGTCGATATTGTACATGGTTTCTATTCTCGAATAAGTTGTGTGCCTATCTTTTGTTTGCCTATCTTTTCTATTTGAACTTCTTGTGACATTTCTCTTGGGTTTAGGAAATGGAAGCAACTGTAGTTAATGGAAATGGAACTGAAACAGGACACATTATTGTGACCACAATTGGTGGTAGAAATGGTCAACCCAAACAGGTATCTTCACATATAATCTTTATGATTTACGGAGTATAAGATGAATATTCTGTTTTGCTCTATTTCTATTGGTCTTGGTAGTAAACAAGACTTTGCATATTTGCTGATATTTCACCTCTTCTGGGTTTCTTTTTCTGCGAGTTAAGACTATAAGTTACATGGCTGAGCGTGTCGTTGGACAAGGTTCATTTGGAATTGTATTTCAGGTGATACGTCTTATTGAAGTTTCAACATTTATATACAACTCTTAAATAAGTAATCCCTTTCTTACCGGGTTTTAACTGTAGATCTCCTTGGTTTTATTTTGCAGGCAAAATGCTTAGAGACAGGTGAGACTGTTGCAATCAAGAAAGTCCTGCAGGATAAGAGATACAAGAACCGTGAGTTGCAGACGATGCGCCTTCTTGATCACCCCAACATTGTCTCACTCAAACATTGTTTCTTTTCAACGACTGAAAAGGAGGAGCTCTATCTCAATTTGGTCCTCGAATATGTACCTGAAACGGTTTATCGAGTTGCAAAGCATTATAGCAGAGCGAATCAGCGAATGCCTCTAATTTATGTCAAACTCTATACATTCCAGGTATGAATTTCAGTACACTCATATTATTCTAATTTAAAAAGGCGCATTACTCACGAAATGAAACCTTTTGGTATTATTGTAAAGCTACAGGAATTTATTGGAAAGGTAGTGCCAAAATTGAGATGTATGAAAAGATTAACTAACTTTTGATAACTATTGCCAGATTTGTAGAGCATTGGCCTATATTCATGGGGCAATTGGAGTTTGCCATAGGGACATTAAGCCACAGAATCTACTGGTTAATCCACATACTCACCAGCTCAAGCTATGTGACTTTGGTAGTGCCAAAGTTTTGGTAAGTCTTGATTAGGCTTTTCTTTTGTTTGGGTATCTCTTTCATTATTTTTAATAACCTAAAGTTGTTTCATTTTTTCGTTTTTTTTGGTCTTTCATATATAACAGGTTAAAGGCGAGCCAAACATATCGTACATATGCTCTCGTTATTACCGTGCACCTGAACTCATCTTTGGTGCAACAGAGTACACAAGTGCAATTGACATCTGGTCTGCGGGCTGCGTACTTGCTGAGTTACTTCTTGGACAGGTAAAAGAAGCTCCGTGTTGCATCATTCATTCTTCCTGGGTACAGCGGAAAATGGTAGTCAAAACTGATCTTCTCTTTGTTTGTTTCTTTTGTTTTGCGCCAACTATGTCAAATAGCCTCTCTTTCCTGGAGAGAGTGGAGTAGACCAGCTCGTCGAGATAATTAAGGTATAACTTCCTGGAGTTCCGCAAATTAAAAAGTTTATTTTGGAATTACTGTTGTATCACAATTCAATTTAAGGGCAAATTTACTAGGTTACTGTTCATGGTATTGTAGGTTCTTGGAACACCAACAAGAGAAGAAATTAAATGTATGAACCCGAACTATACTGAGTTCAAGTTCCCTCAAATCAAGGCTCACCCATGGCATAAGGTAAGTAACCTGGACATTTTACATTGATGCAAATCTGCCTGAAACCTATCAGCATAGACTTATTCTGAAAAGTCCCTTCTAAACAATTAACCTCTAATGTTTTATTTTTTGCTATATCAAATATTCAGTTATTCCACAAACGCATGCCCCCCGAAGCAGTAGACCTTGTCTCCAGACTCCTCCAGTATTCTCCCAATCTGCGGTGCACTGCTGTGAGTGTTCCTTTTAGTCAGCTTATATTATCATTATCATGTTCCTTAATGCTGATAATCTATATCATTGTCGTTTTGGTGTTTATCAGTCTCTATACTTAGTCAATCATATAACCTTCTTGGTTTTGTTTGATGCAGTTAGAGGCTTGTATCCACCCATTTTTCGATGAACTTCGTGATCCTAATACTCGTCTTCCTAATGGGCGAGCACTGCCTCCTCTGTTTAATTTTAAACCCCAAGGTTCTCTCTCTTTCCCTGGTTTTCTATATATACACTTAGACATGGTCATTTTGGCAAACTTAGATTATGCTTTATGTGAGAATGATCTCCTTTCCGCAAAGTCATTATCACCCAATTTAAAGCATGATGTTCTGAAACTTTTGTTCCTGCCAAATATGGGTCAAAAATTTACAGCTAAGGTCTGACCATGAATTGTGATCTCATTTCCGCGATGTAGAGCATGGCATTCTGAAACTTCTATTCTTAATGTTCCAGCCAAGTGTCTGACTATGAATTTTATGACTTAAAAAGTCTAGTTTCTATGGCTTTAAGTAAGTAATCAACTGTTTATTGTTGGTGTCTATGATCTTCAGGATGAGTAGAAACGTTAATTTCTTGTGCAGACACCATTACTCTAGACTTCTTTTATGTGTATTTGATAATCTGTATCTGCATCCCTTCGTCTATTTGCTTACCTTACAAACTCGTGTTTGCAGAGCTGAAAGGAGTATCTCTGGAGCTCCTCGTAAAAGTAATTCCTGAACATGCAAGAAAGCAGTGTCCTTCTCTTGGTTTCTCGAGCACAACGTGAAATGACGAAGGTGCTGAGGATCTGTTCAAGTTCACGTTGCATGTTTTCCCTAATTTAACAGATTGCATATCCTAATTTCTTAGCAGTAGATTGATCTTTTTATCTCCAGTTAAAGAACTAACTTGCTTAATGCTGGTTTTATTCGATTTTTTTTGTGGTCGAAAATTTGGTTTTATTCTAGTTGTACCAACTCTTCGTTTTGTATATGATTTGGGAATCAGTGAACAGAGGGATCTCTTGTTTAGTTGTTCATAGTTCCCATTCCTTTAGTTCTCTCTATTTTATATGATACATAACATCATATAGAACAGAACCAACCGTAACTGACATAGATTCCGCAAGCAATCAAGGATATTTGTGTGGTACATTATAAGATAACCTCATCAAATTAAAACATTTCTGTTTGTTTAAGTACTAGTAATGGTGTACATTTCTACAAGTCAGGTTCAGCATATATCATCTAATTAGACTTTCGACTAACCATCTCTACTAAACAACAGTAACTTGTATCTGCCTGAGTTTCTGAGTCACAGCTCTGCATGAAGATCTTCAAGGTTAGAGTCGGTAGTCATGTCAGAGTAGGAATCCTTATTTGAAGAATCTAGGCAATCGGCAGAAGGGTTAACTATCCCTTCATTAGAACCTGTGGCAGAGTTGCAGTAGGTCTCTGCCGTTCCTTCCTTGCTCTCAAGGTTGACATTGCTTAGGATAATGTTGCTGCAGGGAACTGTGTCACTGCAAGCAAGTTGGATGGCCTTTTCACTTGTCGTTGTTCCAGTGATGTTACGATACATAACTTGGCTTATATTGACAGCCGCTGTCTGACAAATAAGAAACATATCAAGATTCAGTGTCAATTGGGTAGTGAAAACATGGTTAGTCAAAAGCACTTTGTGAATTGCCTACCAGAAATAATACCTGATTCTGGCAACTATCTGGCGAGTCACAATAGAACTGGTCAATGATGATAGGGTTTTCTACATCATTCATCCGAACATTCTCAAAGCGCACTGATCGAACATAGCCGGAACCTCCCTGTTGCAGACAATCAGTAACAATGGCAAGTTACTTGAAGTATATTTTTCCTCCTAAATTTGATTGTTGTGAATGCGTGCATGGTTAAGTTGAAGAGTTACCTGCCAAGTTTTAATCCTAAGCCCATTGGTAGTATTTTTAAGAACCGCTGTATCCAAAACCACGGCAGTGACCATTTCCTTGCTGTTGTCTTTTCCCAAGCTCCCTATGCTAAAATTTATGGACATAATAAAACGTAATGAGAAACAATAGGTTTCATTTTAAAGATGAGTCTGCAAATTATTACCTAATTCCATGGCCAGGTCCACAGTAGATGTGCTTCATCTTAATGATAGAGCTGCCATTAACAATTGAGATGCAATCATCGCCTTCAAATTTAAAAAGCAAGCACACAGTTTAATATGCACAGTTAGAATTTAGCCAGGCTAAGGTAAAGAATTTTTGTAATTGAGCTCCCAATGACTCTATCAATCTATGAGTACCTGTTCCAATTTTGGTATTTTGGACCACAATGTCAGTTGATTCAGCAATATGGATTCCATCGGTGTTTGGACTGTCACCTGGAGCTGAGATTTGGACCCTGAAAACGCGAATCGTCTTAGAGCGGTATATTTGAAAATGTATCTGTTGGCTGTTTTTTATTGTAAGATCCTCCACCACCACCACCGAACTGGAATCAATCGTAATCGCCTGCACCAATTCATTACATTAATCTCTTGTTGAGTAAAAAAGTTATTGTTTTTCTTTTTCGTGTTTTGTGATAATTACAAGATACTTACTGTTGGTGCGGCTATGCATGGCTGTGAAACAAATCGAAAAGAAAAAAACATCAAAAGAGGTGTTAGTTTCTGTTTATTGTCAAAAAAAATGATAAGGTTTAAAATGTTTGCATTGTCAGTAAGAAGCGCATGAATAAATAGTTTTTATTTCGAGAATTCCTTACATTTTCTTTGTTCTTTTTGCAAGAAGCAGCCCACCATTTACTCCCTGAACCATCTATAACCCCACCACCTTGGATGATTGTTTTGTTAAGTTTGGAGAACACAAGCCAGTTATTTGGGCTCTTTTGATCCCAATCACTGGGTTCATCAGGAGCTACGATCGTTCCATTAATCTACGGAAACATATTATAGAAAACTCAGTAACAAAGACAATCAAATTGTGCGTGTATGCACGATGAACAAGTCAAGTAATCCCATTCTCCCAAACTGACTCTATATTGTTACCTGAATGATTAACTTATCGACACAAGGCCCTACGAACCTTGAAGGCTTTACTAGATAACTTCGTCCTTTGGGCACAAGGAAAACCGATCTGTGTGTAGTACAAGCTCTGTTCCATGCACTTAGAAAGGCCTACTTGAACCCGTAAAAAATGAAAAACAGGAGATGAGTAAGAAAATACTTATCTTAAAGGACAAAGATTACTTTTTACTCAAACCGAAGGTATATATTCACCTGGGTATCATCAGAAATTCCATCTCCAACTGCACCAAAACTATCCACACTTACAACACTAGTTTTTCTTTTACTTAACCAATTTGATGACTCCAAAAGTTGTTCAACTTCATTATCACCTACTACACTCGACTCTTCTTCAAACTCACTAGGCATGAAAATATTATCAGCAACAGAATGAGTAGTGGCAATTAGCATAACAAAAATAAAGGAAACCGTTATTGAGATCATTTTTGTTTTCATTTTGTTTTATGATGAGGATTCTAGTTGTTTTTCGAAGATTTTTGATGAACTATATAAAAGTGAAGACATGGGTTGGATATATATAGAGAAAGGGTTTAATGTTAAAGCATCAAAGTTTCATGGTCATAGCAAAGATATTTTGGCTTGGCTTTGAAGGAGGGATGAACGTGTTTTCTAACTGTGTCTTTCTCCATATATGCCTAGGCTTTAAGTTGAAGAAATATGCTTCTAGGAGGAGATTATTTTGCTTTTACTCTTACATCTTTGAACAGTTTGTCAATATATTGTACATTTCTATTCAAAAACATACCACTGAAATCAGGAAAATAGACATGTGCAATATATTGGCAAACTGTTCAAAGATGTAAGGTAAAAGCACTTCTTGTTTTCCTATTTTTTTTTATTAGTGTGCGGTTGCTTCGGCAAGAACTTTATTTTATGCAGTATTATGAGTGCGAACTAATTTCTTTATCAAGATAGCTTATCTAGAGAACGTCTTATGCAATAATAATGATATTTGAACCAACTGGGATTAGCCTAATTGGCTAGGGGTTGAACTCCCAAGTTATAGGTTAGAAGTTCAATTCCCGGTGTTGTCTGATCAAAAATATATATATTTGACCACCCTTTATGCAAAATCAAGTACCTCCGGCACACAGCACTGATCCAAGCTGTAAGCGTCTTAGAAGTACGTACACTATAATCATTCAAATTTTCTCAATTTTTTTTTTCATGTAAGATTCAGTAACATTAATCAATTTCACAATTAATGCAATTAATTATATTTAATCTATACTAATAATTAGGAGCACATTTATCATTAACAGAAATAGATGGACGATGGTTTTTAAACGTGTCCAGTTTGGGACCTAGGTGAATTATTTTGGGCCTATCAAAATTTTGCTCCCAACTAGAAGGGTGCTAAGGATTGTCTAATTTTGATGAAAATATGAATTTACTTCAAAAATGACAAATTTTAACTTATAATTACTTCATAAATGACATATTTTAACTTATTGGTAGGCCTTAAATAATTGAAGTATAGGGCTCAAACTAGCCACAAATGTTTTGAATAACACCAATTACGCGAGCATCATTGTTTTTTATTTCTTTTTAAAATGGAGATGATAATTGACATTAAAAATTAAGCCGGATTGTTACGTAGTTTATCTCTAAGAAGAGACTCTAACCAATTTAGAGCAACAAACTCCCAAAAAATAGAAACGAAACTATTACTAACTTTTTTTACACTATTTGTTTCTATAGGAACATGAGAAATAGTCTATTTATTAAAACCTTTCAGAGTTTCCAGACAATCCCTTATATGACATAATTATTTGTCCACTTAATGGACCATTGCCTTCCGTTCAAAGCATTAATAGTATTTAGGCAGTCTCCTTCAAAATGTAATTTGGTAATCTGCTTCCTCTTAGCGGGCTTGATTGTTTCATATGCAACCCATGCTTCAGCTTGCTCCGCATCTTCCGCTATTGTTGGGATACACCAAGCTCCTTGAAAATTACCTGCATCATTAACCATTATTAGTCCAGAGCCCATACACTTGCTTCTCTAATAACGGGATGCATCAAAAATTATTTTTATGAAACCATAATGTGGTACTGCCCATGGTACTCCTCCAATATTGGAGTTACCTTGACTTCTGCCAGAATTCCGTCTTATTCTATTTTCCTTCCGGCTTGAAATATCTTTTTGATTTGTGCAACTAGTGAATCTACCTGCACTTGTGTATTATCAAAAGAAACAACATACCTTAACTTCCAAATATACCAAAGTGTATACCCTGCACTTAAGTACATATCTTGGATACTAGGATTTGCTATATTATTGTTTTCATTGTCGAACCAACTTGTTATCCAATCATTTAAAAAATTCAAGTTATAACAACATGGGATTAATACCATTCCTGATTTGTTTGGCAATATCACATTAAAAAAAATAAGTGATCTAAAGATTCAATATCAGCATTGCACATAACACACTTACAATCAATAGTACTAACATATCTAGATAATCTATCCTTCAAAGGGAGACATCCATGTAAACACTTTCATAAGAAGTGGAGAACCTTTGGTGGGAGATCAAGTTTCCAGAATCATTTCCATGCAGGCATAACAATACCAGTGTCAACAGTATACTAATTGCATACACTATCAACAATTCTATATGCACGTTTTACTGAAACAAATACCATTACTAGATGGCTTCCAAATGAGTCCGTATTCACTTCTAATAGGAACACTGGTTTTGCAAATTTCCCTAACAATAACATTATCAAACAAAGCATTTAGAAGTTCTAAATTCCAATTATTAATAGGTGGCATGATAAGCTGATCCACAGTTTTCAAATTGTTAGAGCTTAGTCTAGAAGGTAGAAAACTATCTAAAATGGGAACCCAAACCTAGAGAAAACCCTAACTTTACCTAATTAGCATCACAACAAAAATAAAAATTAAAAATATCAAACAAATCAAACCCATACACTATCTTTACGGGTTTGTTCCTGAGAGTTGGGAGCGAGAGATGATACTGGTTTTCGTTTTGTTCAAGCAACAAAACTAGAGAGAAAATAATGATGTCTCTCGCATTATACAAGAAGAAACGATATTACATCAACTCCCTGACAATAGAAGATCGAATATTAGGTGAAATATCCAATTTGGATATTTAAAAAGTATTTCAGAAATACTTGGATATTTAAACTGTATCATATTTTACTCGTCCATTATACCCAAAAATTCA
The DNA here is from genome assembly GCA_023531105.1 of Papaver atlanticum. Classification (NCBI taxonomy): domain Eukaryota; kingdom Viridiplantae; phylum Streptophyta; class Magnoliopsida; order Ranunculales; family Papaveraceae; genus Papaver; species Papaver atlanticum. Next base: position 2,101,243 of record JAJJMB010017545.1, on the reverse strand, counting down.
AATCCAAGGGTTAAATAACCAATTATGTGTATCTAATTTTGTGGAACAAAAAGTCTAAACAGACTGCATGAAAAACCATATGAAAACCGCTTCCTCACATAACTTTTTTTTTTTACTGGGTCCTATGGTATTCACCCAGGACCCACCATTCCTCCAAACGGGTTCACTATTTAGACTTTGGTGGTTAGTTTGGGAATATGACGGTTTTCGTGTGGTTTTTCACACGGTCTGCCAAGAATCACTGTTTGTGGAAACCACATCTATAACAAGTAGAATAGAAAAACCTACGACGATGCCACATAAATAATGTATCTTATCTGAGGGTTGATTGAAACTTTACTTGTTGGGAAAGAATGTTACTTCGAATTCTAATGTTCAAGATAATATTCTAAAATGTTCCAAAAATGGTGGGTTCTTTTAAAGCATATCTTTCTTCCATTACCAACCTCTCAACAATATTTTTCCTAATCAATTCTAGACCCCTACATGCACCTCTCTAAATCCAAGATCCACTGTCTCCAGTGTAGTGGAGAGGATTATGGTCAGGAAAATACTTGTTTTGCATTAACTTGACTCATGGTGAGTCAGGTTCAAATAAGTAATCTCCAAGCTAACTTTGCAAGTAAAGCTTCATTCAAAACAACAGTTTTTTTGATACCTATACCTCTTTGCTCTTTAGGTTTAGTGATAAAATCCCAATCTTTAAGATACAAACCTCCCCCCATTTGCTTTTTATTCAACTAGAAGCTCCTTTATATGCCATCTAACATGTCAGTCAATTTCTTTAGCATTGGAAACACATCAAGATGGTGAGAGGCTAGAGTACCAAGCACATTTGAATCATAACATTTCTAGTTAGCTGGTTTAAGTTCTTACCTTTCCAAGCAGTTAATCTGTAACGGAATTTTTATTCTAAGATGGTGAGAGGCTTGAGTACCAAGCACATATTGAATCATAACAACTCTAGTTAGTTGGTTTAAATTCTGACCTTTCCAAGCAGTTAATCTGTCATGGAATTTTCATTCTAAATAGCCAAAAGTCTCCATTTTATTATGCTGGATAAGAAGAGGGGCACCTAGGTACTTGTATTTAAGAGCCAGAATTTTGATATTAAGAATGCCAACAATTTGATTCATAATACCATTATCCATTTTTGGGCTAAAAGCCAAGCCAGGCTTATCCAGATTAATGAATTTTTCAAAGAATATACTTAAGTTATTAATAATTCTATTCAATTGGTTAGCACCTTTGACAGTGACTTTGGAAAAGAGAAGACAATCATCTGCAAAAAATAGATGACTGATAGGAGGACAAGTTTTTGTAACCTTAATTTTGTGAATCAAACTATCATTTTCATCCTTAATAAGCATTATAGAAAGAAATTCCTTGCAAACTATAAACAAGTAGGGGGACAAGGGGTCTCCCTGTCTAAGACCCCTTGTAGAAAAGAAGAGTTCACCTGGGACACCATTCAGTAAAACAGAAGCTGAGACAGTTGAATACATTCATATATCATGCTACACCAGTCCTCATGGAAACCTAATTTCCTAAAGATTGCGCTTAGAAACTTTAATTATATTCTATAAAAGGCTTTTGACATATCAAGCTTGCCATGAGCCCTTTCTTAACTTTAGTTTTCCTCATACTATTAACTAACTCATGAGCAATGACTATGTATCGGTTATCGGTCTAGACGAAAGAAAAGCACCTTGAAATGGGCTAATAAATTTATCCATTACCAATTTAAGTCTACTATCTAGAATTCACTAATGATCTTATAAGATACATTACTAAGACTTATGGGTCTGAATCAGAAGCCTTTTTAGGAGAGGCATTCTTAGGAATGAAAGACACAAAACTATGATTCATTTGCCTTAAAAGATGCTTAGAGTGGAAAAAAGCTTGCACCATTTTAACAGTATCATATCCCACTATATCCCACATCTTTTGATAGAATACTGGAGGGTATCCATCTGGACCAAGAGATGTCCATGGTCGCATTTGAAACACTATATTCCTAACTTCTTCAGATGTGGGAGTCCTAATTAACATGTCATTCTCAGTTTCAGTAAAGGTAACAAGTCACATAGAAACTCAGTAGGGTCAGGAGGATTGGAAGACTTACTAATCTCAGAAAAATGCCTCTTGAGTTCATTAGCAATACAAGATTTATCGGTCAACCAAACACTTAAGTAAGATTGAACATATTCTAGCTCTCTGAGATCGTCTTTTCATGTGTTTAACTTTATCATGCAAATACTTAGTGTTTCTATCATCCAAAGTCAGCATACTCTCCTTAGATTTCTGCATGTAAAACTCATGTTGCACATCATACCAAAAATTCAGTTTACTTTCTAGATCATCAAGTCTGCTCCTATAGTTACTGGAATTACCATGATGGGACAGAAAAGAAATATGGGCCTGAGTGTCTTTGATTTATGTCTGAAAATTACCAAACTTATTTATATTCCCATCTCTAAGGACAAACTTTACCTTTTGAAGAGATTTAGCAGATTTAAAAGCGTATGAACCATTTGTATCCACATTCCAACTATTTCTTATCAGATCAGCACAAGTCAAATCAAGAAACCAACACTTGTTGAACTTATATGGTTTCCTAGATTATTGGTTAGACTCTCTATCACTAACTAATAAGATGGTAAACTACACTATTTGGAAAATTGCTAAACCACCTACCATTGCCTAGTGCTCTATCTAGTCTTTCAAGAATCAAACTAGTAGCAGACCTTCTATTGGACCAAGTACACGGGATCCCTATAAAGACCATATCACTTAAGATTTTCAAAGTGATCATTAACCATATCCAAATCTGACTCAGGTGGTGCATTACCCCCTAATTTTCTTCCATTCTAGTGATAAAGTTTAAATCCCCTATAACTACTACTTAGAGCATCTCCAACAGAAGGTGAAAATTTTATTTTCTCATGACACATAGGATTTTAGACCCTCATTTTAATTAAATTCATCTCCAACAGTAGGTCATACAAAGTGAAAAGACGAGGGTACCCAAATATACCACAATCTTTAAATTATCCACCTATAAGTCCTCTTACCGAAAGTGATTGTCTATGGACAAAGTCGAGACAATACGACAAATCGGTATTCACACTTTGTGTGATTGTCTATGGATACGAGATCGAGACAATAAGACAACCAAAGTGTGATTACTTGATAATAGGTTCGGACTTAACCAAACTCTATAGGATCACTATCAAGTAGAGCGGAGTTAACGTTTGTGTAATTTACTTTAAATTATAATAACAACAATTATAATTGCGGAAAGGAAAAGTAAATGACACAGCAAAATTTTGTTAACGAGGAAACCGCAAATGCAGAAAACCCCCGGGACCAAGTCCAGAATTGAATACTTTCAGAATTAAGCCGCTATACAAAATCTAAACCAACTTCGTATAGTTGAGACCATGCAACTAACCCTAGTTCACTTAGTTTCTTCAGTATCCCTGTGCTTCCGACTTCGATGAGTGCATGCACTGGAACAATTCCTTTGGATCGTATTCCAAACAGTAAAGGAACAACAAATCTATTTTGTAACAACTCTATTGATTCTTTAAGATAAAGATATCTCAAGTCATATGCCAAGGCTCTTCTATTCAAACTAATAAACTTCTTTTCCTGGTTAGATCAATCCAATCTCTATTACCTAAGTAATAAGATTTGGATTTGTAACAATCAAAATAGATCTCAAGAGAACTATTAGGCGTTACCGATCTCACACAACTAATCAATCGAATAAATCTGATTCTAGTTGGATCCCAGCCGATCAAGGTTTGTGCTACACAAAGATATGAGAAACCTGTTAGAGCAATTATCGGTCGAACTCGCAAGTGTTGCTATCTCAAGCTTGATGTCAAGTTTAGTTGCCAAAACTATAAGTCTTGATTTCTAGTATACTTATAGCTAAGTCTCGGATTAGGATAGAAAGTGTAGTTGAGCATTAGACTTCACGGCGTTCATAGATTGAAGACGACGAACTACTAAGGGGAGCTTGTGGAACTTCATCAACAAAAGGTATGTTGAGACTTGAACTCATCTATCACTCAAAAGTCTATCTACTCTATCTCCAATTTGAGAAAAAAGTCGGATATCTTTATAGACTTCAATTATACACATTTGATATTTCGAGTTGAGTTTAACTCGCTTACATATTCCTCGAAATATATGTTGGCAAGCTTTTGCTTTAACCAAGTTCATCTTATATTCTTGACGAAAGTCAAAAGATGATCATGTGAAAATCGCCTTGTAACATCTTACATGATTTGTGTGAGGCAGTCACTTGATTTAGACTCGGAATGTTTCGTATTGATGATTCGATCACTTGAAAATTGCTTCGAAGCTAATAGTTTGTGTGAGACAGCTATTGTCGTCTTCTAAGAATGTTTCAATGATTTAAATGAGAGTTTAGAACAAATAATCATGATTGGATATAACACAGTATGCGTACTTGTATGCTAATTGTTGCAAGATATTCCAAGTCCGGGAACCATAGTATGCATACCCGTATGCGTACTGGTTGGTTTATGAAAGTCCGGGAACTCAGTATGCATACCGGTATGCGTACTGGCGTGAGTTTCAAGTTCTGGGACTTAACTGAGTTTGGATGGTATGCGTACCCGTTCGCATACTGGCAAACCCAAACTTGGTCCGGCCACTTAGGTATGCGTCCCCGTTTGCATACTTGAGTAGGTTATGTTCTAAAATCGGTTTGTTCATGAACTAATACATTTATATAATAGGAACGCAATCTTTTACAAACCGTGGCTATAATGTTCATGAATTGATTCGAGTGAATCAAAACCGATTTTGCTTCAATTGTGTCTTGAATACTTCTATGAGAATATAAACAATTGAACAACTCTAGAACTAGTTTCATTTGAGTCATTTGAACTAGTTACGGTTAAGATGAATGAGGTTGATATGAAAGTGTTCATATGGCTAACTTCGGTTAACTATTGTTGAGCCAACAAGGTGCACACATTTAGGTACGGTTACTCATATCTAAATGAAGTCACTTTTTATTTGTGTGTAACAAGCTAAGTTCGATCTAACGGTTAAAATATATTAGCTTGAGTTTAATAAGATTTTCATCTAACGTTGAATATTGAATGCTTTGTTACCAAGGTAACATTGATTGCAAACCCTAATTTGAAGACTATATAAAGGAGAACTCTAGAAACTGGAAAACCTAATCCCCACACCTCCTGTGTGATACTAGTTGCGACTAGATTCGATTCACCTTGAACCTTAGGTTTTCTCCAAAACCTTGTAGGTTAACGAATTAAAAACTTCATTGGGATTGTGAAGCCAGACCTAACTATTTCTCTGTAGTTGCGTGTTCTGATCTTACTGTTTTCTATCCTGATTGAGTACTATCTTCTCTAAGATTTTCTCGAGATTTAATCTCCGATGGGCAAGATAAAAAGTAGTCACAAACATCTTCGTCTCATCGTTTGTGATTCCACAATATCTTGTTTCGCTACCATACGATTAAGATTATTGTGAGGTGATTGATATTACTAGGATGTTCTTCGGGAATATAAGTCTGGTGTATCAATTGGTTCCTGTTCACATTGATTTATCAAAAGACGGAACAAAACTCTTAGGTATTTGCATGGGAGACAGATTTATGTATTCAATATACTTTTCTGTGTGAGACAGATTGGTTTATCAAGTCTTCGACTTTTGGTCGTAGCAACTTTTAGTTGTGGGTGAGATCAGCTAAGGGAATCAAGTGCGTCGAGTCCTGCTGGGATTCAGAGGCGTAAGGAACGCGACTGTAACTTGATCAGTGTGAGATTGGTTAGGGCTCAACTACATTCCAGTCCGAAGTTAACTTGTAGTAGGATAGTGTCTGTAACGGCTTAATATAGTGTGGTGTTCAAATCTGGACTAGGTCCCGGGGGTTTTAAGCGTATGCGGTTTCCTCGTTAACAAAATTTCTGGTGTCTGTGTTATTTCTTTTCCGCATTATATTTTCTATATAATTGAAATATCACAGGTTGTGCGTAGATTCAATCAGTTTGTTAATCCAACCTTTTGGTTGTTGTTTAAATTGATTGACACTTGGATATTGGTTTTGATACCGTCCAAGTTATTTCTTATATTCAATCGGTCTCGCAAATTCCTATTTGTTTGATTGCAGATTGAATTGAGAAATTGAGATATAACTCTTAGATATACTTTTCTTAAGATTGAGTCTGACTGTCTAGTTGATTCTCTTGAAAGTATATTGGAGTTAGTCCATACAGATTGCTAAGCGAAATATTGGGTGTGGTTGTTAGACCCCCGCTTTTTCAAAACCAATAACAAATCTTCTTCGTCTTCAAATCTTCTTTAATCTTCAATTAAACCTGCACAACACCACTTGAATCTCCTGTAATCAATCATGCACAAAACGGAGTCTGTTAACAATGGATTATCACAAGATGTCTTTAGATCTACAAACAGTTCTAAAGATCCCGTCGATACTTCGATCGAGTTTGAGTGAATCTTATATCAGAAGAGAAGATTCTCAAAAATAAACAAACAAGGTGCAATCAAAGTTTCAACAACCGTTAGTTAATCAAATCAATCGAAAACTAATAAACTGCAATTATCTAGTTTCCCACCAACGGTAGTCGTAGAGCTTCTTGATCCGACAGAAGTCTTTAAACGAGCGGTCGTAAGAGATTTCGCCTAATTAGGGTACTTTCCTCTCCGAATAGACGGCTCCACCAGAAACAACAAAAAGATGAAGTTTGCCTGGCTCTTAGAATAGTTTGCTAGAAATGAAAACTTAGGTATTTATAGACCAAGGATGTTTGGACACCAAGGAATTTCCAAAACCGAAAGTATTCTCAAGATATGCAATAAATGCCCATTCAGTTTTCATAATTCGAGGAAATGCTTTGTCCAAATTAATAGAAAATCTCAAATTAATAAATGCACATTACTAATTTTTATTCTCTAGAGATATGCATTTAATTACTGGTAATTAAAGCATATAAAAAACTAACAACCTTAATTAAAAGATTCTTAATTTATTTTAGACCGGGATCTCCTTGAGTAATTAAGGAATATCTTTGAACAATAAAAGATAAGAGTTACTGTTCATGTTCAAAGTATGTTGACATCTTTTCTTTGTAAATCCTCTTTCATATTTATAATCTTGGAATCGATTATACCACACTTCCAAACAAGTTTGGAATTGGTTCATCTGTATTCCAAGACAACTATGTGATTGATCAAATATCAAATCACATTCATGGGTTCTATCTGTTCTACCAATCACTAGGATCGGTTATACCTTAATATGGAACATTTGTGATCGGTCACACAAGTTACCAGGACCGGTTACATCAGTTACCAGGATCAGTTACATCAATTACCAAGACCGGTTACCATATACTCATGGTATTGCTTGTGATCGGTCACACCAGTCACTAGGATCGGTTACACCAATTACCAGGATCGATTACATCAATTACTAGGACCAGTTACACCAATTATTCATGTCTCACTACTAGAGTAAAATATTCATTCACAGCTTCGCAATTATGTTTTCAATATAGCACGAATTGAAAGATACGTTAGGAATGAAACAGTTCAAGTCAATATTACTAACCTCAAGTGGAAGGATGATGTCGTCGTTGTAGCTCGTTACTTCTTCACGTTCTTTAGGTTTTTCGAGTAATACTTGTATGTCTCATATTCCTAGACTTTCTAGTCTAACCTATACGAAGTTGTCTCTAGTACATAATCAAGCGACTCTTAGAGTTTCGATTCACTAAAATATGACAACCAAACTTGACATACCAACGCTTGGTGGGTTCAACCGAGCTATGCTCTAACAATCTCCCCCTTTGTCAATTTTAGTGGCAAAACTCTTAATACATATGGATAAACAAATTACAAGAATTCATTATACATACGCTTGATTCCAAGTTTCAACAACATTAAAACCTGCATATATTCAATCAATAAATGCCGCTGTTGACATCTGAATAACAAAGGGTATACTCCCCCTAAAGGTAAGATAGGTAGATATTCAAACCGAACATCTTTGTTATTCCACTTTTGTAGTCAAGATAACTACACAACAATATGATATTTTTCTCCCCCTTAGTCAATGCTTTACTCTTTAGTTGGATATAACGTTTAAGCACAATTGTCCTTTCCTTAGTGATTGCAAATCACTTGTTTACTCCATATATTTCTCCCCCTTTTTGTCACAAAATGACAAAGGTTCGAGCAAATAAAGGTCAAACCGAAAGGATCTTACAAATCTAAAAGACTTGTATACAACCTATAAGAGTTAAGCACGAAGGTTTCACATACCACTTTAGATAACCAATATTAAAACCGAAACTACAAGTAATTTAGTTTTAATATGTTATCAAGGAAAACTATTGCCCGAAGCAATTTTCCATAATAGTTTTACCAATTGACTAAGAAACTTAGTTCCCTTGTTAAACCGATTGTACACATACAATCGCTTATTTCGATAAGACCAAAATAAAAATCAGAATTAACTTTATTTCTCTCACCAGGTTCTAATTATTCAGACAATAACTTAGACCTTTCCCTTTAGACAAGAAAAGTATTAGGTTATTTAACTAGTATTTCTTGTCAAGGCATTCGATTAGCCTTGAATAACCTAATCCTTCAATTTGATAAGTCTAACTAAGATCAGAATTAACTTAGTTTCTCTTATCCGGAATCGAATTGGACTAAACAAATGACCCCGTATTTTGTTAAGCCATAAACAATACATACATACCAAAATAAATTGACTTGCACAATTATTTTCTTAACCGGAAGCAATTGAAACAAACATAGACATTATAGCACCGCAATTTCGTTAAGCAAAAACACTTGATACCAAACAATAAAAAAGATACCAAACAATAAGTCAAATAAATTGACACAATTTTTCTTAACCGGAAACAATTGAATCCCACACACACATATCCATACACATCATAAAGGAATATATCAATTGAAACGAAATTTTGTTAAGTAAAAGCAAAATATATGCAATATAAGCAGGCTTTTATTAAACAGGAAAACGATTAACTAACAAATTCGTTACCTCAGATTCCGATTCCTCTTCTCCCCAGAAAGATATATCATTAAGCGCAAGTTCAAGTTAGAACTCTCCCCCAGTATGTTGTCATCCTCTCGCAAGAACAAAAGAACAACAACAAAGGCAACCTTTACCAGAGAAAGGTTTAATTGGTTTTAACCAATGCGTGCCAATAACAAAAGTTGAAAACCCAAAACACATATGTTATGCTAAACACAAATCACGTAAACACAAATTGATTCAACATATTGTGACTTTTCACATATGAGTTTCAATCGGAACACCTTATGATCCTTTGATAAAGCCTACCAACATGGGCTTGAACTTAATCCCTCTAAATCAAAAAGTCACACAAACCATAAGGGTCACATCATATGAGATCGAATATTAAGGTTAATGAAACCAACAATTATTTCATATATCTAGAGTACTCATATGTATACCAAATATTTAGTTTATAGAATATAAACAAATATTAGTATATGTGACTTACATATGAGCTACACTGTTATCTTTAGTGAAGGAGAATTCTGTATCTTATTGAATAATAAACGAACTTACATAATAGCTTATATATACATAACAACTGAGACATAAAAGGGAAGCTAAGACATAAAAGGAAAGATAATTATATTCCTAACATAGCATATTACTATATTCTAGAATAGTCTAGAATATTACGTTAACAGCCCCTCTCAAACACACGATATTGACTGACCTGCATTAATCATCGAGAGTTTGTCAAGAAGAAATCGAAACCGGGGAGTAGACGGAGACTTCGTAAAGAAATCTGTAATCTGCATTTTTGATGGCTTCCACGGAAATGTTATAGTACCATGCACCAAGTGATGACGGATGAAGTGGCAGTCGACTTCGATGTGCTTAGTCCTTTCGTGGTACACGGAATTATGGGAAATATGTATCGCACTTGTATTATTACAATACAAAGGTGTTGGCTCAGATATAGCTACACCCATATCTCCAATCAACCAACGGAGCCAAATAATTTCAGCGATATCATCTGCCATTGCGCGGTACTCGGCTTCAGATGACGATTGAGCAGGAGTGGATTGCTTTTTACTCCTCCATGAAATTAAGGAATCACCAAGAAAGATACAATAACCGGTAGTAGACTTGCGATCACTATAATCACCGGCCCACCCAGCATCAGAAAAACCTCGAAGTGTAAAACTGGATGAAGAAGATGAAGGGAACAACAAACTCTGATACTGAGTTTCCCGGAGATATCTTAAAATATGCATAACAGCTGCCCAATGCACAGTAGTAGGTGAAGAAACAAACTGACTAACAATATGCACTACATACGCAATATCAGGTCGAGTAATAGTAAGGTATACTATGCTGCCAACAATGGTTCTATATAACGTGGGGTCATCCAAGAGAACACCATCGGTATTAGTATATCTAACATTCATCTCAAGGGGTGTGTCAACTGGATCAGTATCAGAAATGCGAACCTTTTGAAGAATATCACTAACATACTTAGACTGTGAAAGAAGATAACCTTTTGGAGATGAAGCAATCTCGATACCAATAAAATATCGCAACGGACCTAAGTCTTTCATCTCAAACTGTTGGTGTAACGGTTCTTTTAGATAAACTATCCCATTCAAATCATCACCTGTAATAATCGACATATCATCGACATAGAAAAGCAATAATATTCGACCTGCAGAACTGTTACGAACAAATAATGCTGAATCATAAGGACTTGACTGAAAACCAAGAGAAGTGATAGTAGTGGAGAACTTGTCAAACCATGCACCAGGTGCTTGTTTCAGTCCGTATAATGCTTTCCGAAGCTTGCAAACCTCGCCAGACTTATGAGGTACACCAGTAGGGGGAACCATATAGACTTCTTCAGAAAGATCCCCATTGAGAAAAGTATTTTTCACATCCATTTGAGATATCTTCCAATTCCTAAAAGAGGCTACAACAATAAGAGCACAAACAGATGTCATTTTTTCCACTGGTACAAAAGTCTCTTCATAGTTAATTCCATATTCTTGAGTAAATCCCTTTTCCACGAGACGTGCCTTGCATAGTTCAACTGATCCATCAGATTTAGTTTTGATATTGTAAACCCATTTGGAACCTACTGCGTGTTTGCTAGGAGGTAGAGTAACCATTTCCCATGTCCCTGCCTTGTCCAAGGCAGCAAGCTCTATATCCGTAGCTTTTTTCCATACTGGTTGAGACATAGCCTCTTTGTAGGAAGTAGGCTCAGATAAAGAATGAACAGAAGAAATAAATGCATAAAATTTTGAAGAGTAACAAGAAAGACCAATATCACTAGGAGAGTAACCAAACCTATTTGGGGGATTACGAATACGTGGAGGATACCTTGGTGTAGTTTGATCAACAGTCTCGAAAGGTGATATTGCAGCCGGAGAAGAGGGAGGAGGAGCTTATGCAACTATATCTTCAGGAACAAAAGAAGTCGAAGAAGAAGGTATATCTTCAACCGGATCTTGTACATCGCTGCAAGTATCCATAGAAGTAGGAACAAATGTGGGGCTATATGAAGTATCCAAATCACCAAAGGGATCAACTTTTACTAAGTCGGATTTTTCAATAACATTAGCATGGGAAGCAATAGAAAAGAAAGGAATATGTTCAAGAAACACAACATGCCGAGAAACATACATCTTTTGACTTGTAACGTCATAACAACGGTATCCCTTTTGACCATCACCATACCCAAGAAACACACACAAAGCAGACTTAAATGATAATTTGTTTCTTTCTCTATGAGGTTTGAGAACGAAACAAGCACAACCAAACACTTTGAGAGAAAAGTAATCAGGAGTTGTACCATATAACTTTTCAAAAGGAGAAACACCACCTGTAAGAGAAGTCGATATTCGATTAATAATATAATTGGTAGTTAAAACATCTTCCTCCCAATACATTGCAGGAACATGAGCGGATAAATACAAAGATCGAGATGTTTCAAGAAGATGTCGATGTTTTCGTTCTGCCATACCATTTTGTTGTGATGTGTCAGTACAATAAGATTGATAAATTGTACCATCAGAAGAAAGAAGATCAAGAAATGAGCCTTTTCTGTACTCACCACGCAAATCACAACGGAAACATTTTATAACAGTAGAAAATTGAGTACGCACAAAATTATGAAAGGAACGATAAATATCTAAATATTCATAACGATGTTTCATAAGGAAAATCCAGCAATAACGAGAGTAATCATCAATAAAACATACATAATACCTAGAGCCCCCTTTGGTAGGAATGTGAGCTGCCCCCCAAAGCTTTTGCAACTGTTCAATAAGAGATTGCGAAGATTGATCCTCATTTCTAGGAATAGCAGCTGCGGCAGTATGGTATTGTTTGTTAAAGGATCCTTGTTGTTGTTTCTTCAAAATCAGCGGACATTGAGCCTTCCAGTGACCTTTCTCTATAAATCATACTACAAAAACGATAAAAGCAAAAGGCTAGTAAAAGATTAATAAAAAAACCCATCAAATCTACTGGATGGATATATATATATATATAGATACATATATAGATAGATAGATTCTTTTTAGGAATTCATTATATTTTAATACTTGTTCCATACACACAACTATAGGGGTAAAATACTATGTAACAAAAAAAAAAGTGGATAACCATGGTGCAGAAAATTTCACACACTAAGATGTCTCTTGATGGCGCGGACAGCTCGAACTCGGCTTCCTTTTGCAGTAGTACAATATTGATATGTACAAAAGTAAAAACTTAATACATATTGGTATGTACAGAGTAATAACTTACTATATATTGATATGCATTGAGTGGAAACCTAGTACATATTGATGTGTACCAACCGAAAACCTAGTAGATATCACACATTTGACATTGTCTCCTTGTTTGATGAGCAAGCTAATGATACCACGTCTTGCAGACCCCATTATACAATATTAGGTAAACATCACAGAGAAGCAAATCAGAGAAGCAAATTTGTTACTCTATTCTTGAACCTCATTCATTAAGTTCACAATACATTTAAATATATTGAATACATCTCCAACTTCCTTAACTCATCAAAAGCTCGTATATCTACTTAGCACCAAAAGGTCCATAGCTACTGTAGGATATAACCCCCTATAATATGCAGAATTTCATATGTCTACGAATAATTTTTCAACAAAACTCACAACATTTCAAGAGCAAAACAGAAAATTGCAGTAAATATACACATGTACTGAGGAAAATAAGAATCAAAAACCTAGTAGATACTGATGTATACCGAGTGAAAACTACTAGATATCGATATGTACTTAGTCAAAATCTAGGAGATATCACAGTACATATACACATGTAGTTAGGAAAAACAAAATATGTAATGAATTGACAAAACAAGATATGTATTCTATATCATTAATATGAATATGTAGTTCCACAACCTTGCAAAGATAGTGCCTTTATCTCCATTCTCGTCCCTTCTTCTGCACATTTGTTAGTCATTTCCCTACAGTCCATCAAAAGCATAGTTTGTTTTTTTTTCTTTTTGATCGAATAGTTCATTTCCTTTCCGGTATATCAAAATATGTACTCAATTGACAAAATAAAAATAACATAACAGATTTATAAAATTAAAGATCTTAGACATAAATGAATACTATTATGGATGCGCAAGAAACATATTACTTTCAGTACATCATACATGTACGGTTGGAAAATACTTTCAGTACATCATATATAGGGATCACCAACAACTGTTAGTGTGTGTGATAGACGCATTTATGTGTCTATTTTCATCTCTATTGTGTATAATGTTAGTACCCATTTTTGTACTTATTTTGGTATTTTATCTCTTTGTAGGTGTTTTTTGGAGAAATAAGCTTTTGCGGCGAAATTGGCTCGAAAAGTTGATAAATGCAACCCAAGGGATGAGTGTTATGCGGACTCCAGCAACGGATAAGGGGCAACCATTGGATAAGGGGTAACCTTTCCCCTTCACGTTTAAATTCTGAATTTGGGCGGGAAACCAAAAACGTGAAGGTTGTTTTCTGGCAGTTTTGGTGGTAGTGATTTGGAGGAGTTTAAGGTCGATTAAACCTCTGATTTTCATAGGGTAGACTCCTTATGGGCCTAGGAATCTAACATGTGTGTTGAAATTGATTAAACTGGGCTCAATCGACAGGTTTTGATCTCAACAGCAAAATATGGAAAGTCACGTGTGTGACCGATTTTAGGAAATTTTAGAGAGATTAAAGGCAAGATTTTCTTCCCAAAGCTTAATATATATCTAAGGAAGAGTTTAGAATCAAAAGGAAAGCCCAGATATGCGTGGAAATTCTAAAACAAGAAATTGCGGCAACTTTGCCGTGAAGAGAAAGAAAGAGATTTTGGAAGATTTTGGAGAGATTTAATCGCTCTTTTTGATATGAATAGATTGGTTGGGTCATATAGAAAGGGTGTCGAGAGTTTGGGGGGTTTAGAAGGGCTGAGGAGTGAGAAATAAAGACGAACAGAAAGCTACCTGCTGCTGTTTTCTGCTGGTACGGAGCTGAAGAACACGAAGAACATAAGACGCACACGGAACAGTCGCAAAGAACACGAAGAACTTCGACCCACATCGAACCGTCACAGAAGCATTCTTATATTCAACTACAGAAAGCTGTTATCGTTTTTGACTGTGTTTTCTTAACACTTTCAGCGACCATTACCTTCCTTACAACAAGCTTTCTATAACTATAGCTCGTCCTTTTTAATAAAAACACCTTATTTGATCAATGAAATCAACTTTTGAGCATATTGCTAATATGAGGAGCTAAACCCCTTAGCCGAGGCGACGGAGGAAGCCATTGTTCCATGAAAAGTGGTATAGTTCTATTTTAATTATTTTTTGCAATTATTTTACATGATTATTTGCATAGAACTTAAAAGAAAAATTGGTTTTTATTGAGTAGTTGTGAAGTGTTTTGATGGGACATGCTTGGTTTTAATACTTTTGATGTTTCATGCTTCGTGCTTACAATTATTACTTCAAAAATCTATTAAAGGCAAAATATTAGAATCACTTTAAAAGAAAAAATTGCATGAATATTGATTAGAATTTATCATTTAATTGGTCAATGGTGGAATCCATAGTCTCGGTATTTTCTTATTATTGTTGAATCAACTTTATTTAATTTTCGAAAATCCTTCACAATCCCGAGTTGAACGAACTCTACTTATCACTTTTTACAACAACTTAAAATTCACACCAATTTTTGGCGCCGCCGACGCGGACTTGTTTTAAGGGTTTTTAGATTTATTTTTATTATTTTTGTTCTTCTTTACGCGTTTGGTATTTCGATTCTTTTCAGATTTGGAGCGGAGCTAAAAGGAAAGGAAAAAGTGTTCTAAGAGGAAAGCATCGCCAAAGAAGGAAAGAAAAGAGGAGTCCAAAGGAGTGAAAAAGAAGATTTTTGTATATAGTTATTTTATTTTAGATTTTATTTTTAGAAATTGTAAATAGGGTTTTATTTTTATTCTTGTAATTTTTTATTTTTGGACTTTTTTTATTTTTTGGACATTTGGACTTTGGACATTATTTTTAAACCCTACGGAAGGGTATATTTTTAAATATAAACTGTTTGCAGGGAAGGACGACGATTACGATATCGTCTCGGCCCCTCGGGTTCGCACACTGACATAGGTGTTAGTGGCCCGAGTCGACTTCAGCGGTTCTTCGCCCGTCTGGTACGGGAGGTAAACTTTTAAACACCCGCGAATCCCCTATCAGCGGGTTTACTGTATTCCTTAAGGTGCATATCTGTTGAGGTTCTGAATACGGACATTTATTTTTCTAGTAAAGGGCAAGGCCTGGCCATACAAGATAAGGGTTCGGATTTCATCACCGTTCTTTTCTTGCCCGCCTTAGGAAAACGATACCGAACGCGAACCCAAGCTTAAAATTTTGACTATAACGAGACCGATAGGGTAACGAGCTTGTAGGAATAATGGCTAGACCAGGCCTTTTTATTGCATAGCATGGTCTTGCTGGAATAATGGCTAATCATTGTAACCTTGTTTTTATTATTGTGTTAAGTAAATAAACACTTTTCTGTTAGTTTCATCAACTTATGGGTTGTGTCGCATATCAAACTTTACAAATGAATTACAAAACCATCACTACTACATTTACTCATATGCGCAACTGATTCCTGCATCTACAACAAAGTGAAAAGGCACCTAATTTCTTGAACATTACAAACGTAAATGTCATACTAAATAGATAAAGGGTCTGTTACTAGTTAGCCGGCAAAATGATACCAGTGCATTTCAGTATGTGCTAATCAGAGAGATATAACCCCACAAGCAAGAAAAGTATCAACAAGACTAAAAGCCAAAAAAGTTTTTACCAATTGAAGCTAAAATCACTTGCGAAGCTGTGTTTGTTTGGTATCCAAATTTGTATAAAAAATCAATGATTACTTATCTAAATCCGTGCAGTTTTTCTCTTGTCTGGTCAAGTTTCACTAAATCTATTTTCATCTTCCTCAAACTCACTATTGTTTTGTTCTTCAACAACTTTATTCATACATCGCTAGCTTTCATCATACCTTGTTGTATATCATTCAACCAATTCCAAATCAAAACCAAAAAAATTAACAAACACAATACTTCTCCATTGAAAATCAACGTCGAAAAAGAGAATCACCATTTTTCACCAGTAGAAATAACGATATACAAGGTCTGAAATCTATCAATTTGAACAATTTATAAAAGAAACCCTAGAAAAGAGAGCATGTTATATGCAGTACGTATTGATATGTACTGTAGGATAAATCTCAACATTGTATATCTATTGATGCAGTACATATGATACATATTGATATGTAATGTGTCATTGAATAGATATGTGCTATACATTTTTATATGTACTACCTGATCATATAAAAAAAGAGAGCATGTTATATACAATACGTATTGATATGTATTGTAGCTAGGATAAATATCAATATTGTATATCTATTGATGCAGTTCATACAATACATATTGATATCACGCATTTGATATTATCTCTTTCTTTAATAAGCAAGTTGATGGTGTTGCAGTTCATTTTTACGGTTTGTACCTTTGATGTGTAAAATTCAAACATCTAAACAAAATCAGCAACATCAAAAGAATTGAGAGACAAATTTGAATATAACAATTATATTATGAGATACTAGGAATGCAAATACTTACAGGAAAAAAAGTCTCATAGTTTTGGCATATTGAATCCAAAGCTCTATAAGTCCAGTGAATTGAAAACGGTGATAAAGCTGAAAAAAATCATTTGTTTTCAGTCTCTTCAATAACCCATTCATTTTCTCTTCCAAAAAAGACCTAGTTCTGAAAACTGGAAAATCGACGAATTCCTAATTTTCGCATCTTCAAGAAACTTAAAATGGAAGAACCTTTTACCGATTTCAGTATCAACTTCATTCAAAACAAGTAGTGTCAAGTAGATCCAATTCAATTAAAACAAGGTATGAATCTATGAATCACAAAAATAAAAACAGAAAACATATCCAATTCGATCAAAACTCATAACAAAATAGAAATTAAGAAAAAATAATCAGATTTGATGAAATAAAACCTAACTTACCATAATAACGATTTGAAAAACCCTAACAAAAATCGCCATCAACAGAGAAGAGATCGAGAAATCGTCATCATCAGAGAAGAGATAGAGAACTTTGTTCGTATAAAACTGAAATATATCATCTCTATCGGTATTATACATGGAGGGTGATTTTCGGAATTTAAGAAAAGGCAGCATAAGGTCTCGCAAGTTTTCTGGACGACCGAGTAAAGAATCTGGTCCAAAAACATGTTTTTGGACCAGCGAGTAATTGTTTTCTGGTGCTGGACTACATAGTAACCGGTTCTTCTATAGTGGATTAATTAGTAATTCCTAGTTGTTGTTTTTTTTTACTAATCCGCGGTTAATCCGCATCCGGCCCGTATCACCCGTTGATCCGCGGATGTCAAATCCGCGGGTGATTGGGCCGGACACGGTTGGATTTTCTAAATCCGCAACTTTGACGGTTTGGATGCGGGTGACCTTTAATATGCATCCATCCGTCCATTGCATACCCCTAAATTGTGCTACGGAAGACGGTGGCCCAAGCTCAGTGAATCTGGCTCAACTAAGGCCATATAGATATTTGAGCTCCTAGATATTACTAGCCCAGCTACATTCTATCTTTAGTCTTAAGCATAAAATGAACATAAATTATAAATGAGCTAGGTACATTTTTAAACTTAAAGATAAGAAAAAATCTGGTTGATTACTAGTTCATGTATATAATAAAGATGGAGGACAACTAGTCTAGATACGTAGTCAAAATGAATTCAGATAATTATAAGGATATAGATATGTATCTTCTGCAACCTATAAATAGAGGTGGAATTCCAATTCATAAGGTTATTGTAATATGTTCTCCACAAATAACCTGTATACGACTTTTACTCACTTGAGCATCAGAGGTCCTTGCACGTACCACCCCACATTTTTTTTGATGCAACCGTTAGAAAATTGAAGCAATCAGAAAACTAAAATCATCAAGTAGCTGTCAGAACTGAAGTCTCATCATCAATTAAGCACATATCTCGAGGAATGTTGTTGTAACATTTTTGCTACGACATACTTCTAATTAGTGAAATATACAATTGAAAATCCTGAAAATTTAATTTTGTTAGAAATAATTGATATTTGTTCTTCATGTCTGAAACCGATAACAATTGCAAACTAGGGTTTTTATTTTCACTTCAGAGGTATACTTCAACATTGATGGTTATAAGCGTAAGAGGAGAGAAAGAGAAGCTTGTTCAAAATGTTTACTTATAATATTTCGTTTTTTTATTTTATATTTCATAAACCTTTTAAAGTGCCCTCATATATGTACACATCATATTATTAACAGTAACCAAACATAGCAACGTGTGACGTGTCATCCGTTGTATTATTTACATTGTTACAACTTAAAGTGAAGATATATAAACCTTTTTGGAAATGATGTTCATCACCATATATATGTATGTATACTAGGGAATCACCCGTGCCGTTTCACAATGGTTATTTCCCTGTAAGGCCTATTCCTATGGCATATGCAAATTTTTTTGATTTCCCATGCCATGTGGACCTACTGCTCCCAACGGGTTCATCATCACCCTCCATTGCAGTATATTGTTTTAGAGTTGTTTTTTATGTTGTTTTTCTAGAAGTACTCAAGAAAAATTGTATGTGTATGATGGGGTATTTGTAAACTTTTAGGTACTATAATATATTCTGTGGGACCATTTAATTATAAAAATATATTAGATAATAAAAAAGTAGGAGACAAGAAGAGATTATATGCATATAAAATTATTGGGCGATAATGAGAAAATCGCTGGAGATAAAGTCTCCATCGCTCAACCAAGCGATGGAATCTCTATTGCCCAATAGAAACTCCATCTCGTATGCCTGCTATTCTTGGCACTTAGGCAAATATGTTTGTCATTTTGACATACCCATAGTGGATGCTAAACTGCCAAATCGTGGTGTTTGATATGTGCATAGGAATAGGCCTAAGTCACACTTTCCTGAATTGTAACATCTGAACCATCAAGAAGGAAGTTGATCCAACAATGGATCGAAATTTTTATTATTCTAACATAAGAACACATAATATCAGATTTCAAGAACAAAAAGCTCTCTCCACAATACCATATAAGAGTAAGATGTTATTTTCTCCCAACTCTTTTGTTGTCTACCCCGATTCCTTTTGCTTATAGTAGTTCTTTACTACTTGTACTCATTCGCGCAGGAGAACCAATTTACAACATGTTTTCATTTTTTCCAGGGAGGCTAGTAATTGAATTTATTAATGAAGTGGTTGATAGAAGTAATTGGTACATGCTCCTATTCGCTCTTCGGTCTCTCTTACTTTTTTTTCCATTTTTGTTTTTTGGTTGATGGAACGTGCAAATACAATTAACATTATGATCAAAGATTAAACTAATAGACGATAGGAGTTCAAAAGTAGCTTTTGTAAGCCTTTGAAAAGAAACCAATTACTCAATCTGACCGCCCCAAAATGTAGGTAATCATAAAAGTGTATAGAAAGAACAACGAATTCCTCACGAACGTAATATAAAATCAACATATATTACAAAGTATCAAGCACTAAAAATGTTTTTGCTAACAAACCAACATAAATTTTCCGATTAAAAGTTAAGAAAGAGGTACAAAGGTGAAATTTGGTATACAAAAATCCGGATATAACTACAAATTTCCAAAAGAAAAATACCAAAATAATTTTGTACCCGAAGCGTTAGTCTGAAAGTGTTCCAAATTTCTGGTAGCATCAATTCATGTTAAAGTGTGCACAATATACACCTAAAAGAAAGTGATCAGTGAACAAGTAGAACAAATGCAAATCATGCGGTTGCAGACTCCAAAACATGGTCAGCTTGCATTTGTTGGAGTCTGCAACCGCATGATTTCTGTAGTGCAATAAGTAGAACAAAAATTAGTTACTATACTGGTAACAACACTGTGCATAGATGTCCTCTGACTGCATCTAGGAGTTAAACATGTTTCGTAAGGGTTTTTTTTGTGTATAAACGGGTTCTCAATTTCACGATACCTCAACTAATTAAATATTACCATCATTGGCAACTCTCTCCATGACGCATTGAGAGTAAGATGTTACTATGTATACTCCCCATTCTTTTGGCGCTATAGCTTTCTTAATGGGAATTGTAGTGCTGTGGTGGTCAATGTAAACATTAGTGGTGAGATATCACAGACAGATACGGTATGGTGTCGAGGGGTTCATGGAGATGTATGTAATGTATTGAACAAAAACAAAGAACTGCAACATAAACCGGAACATTTAGTAATCGAACTAATATCTTTGACTGCCCCCGGAATTACACAATAAGAATTTCTTTTTTGGGTACACTTTGACAGCAACAACATTTGTGGCAATTAACGAATAAGTATCAAAGAATGATATATAAGTTCAAAATTATGAGTAAAATGTCATATATGTTATAAACCAAGTTTATTTATTAAGATGCCCTCCATGTCTAAGATTAGGGGTTACACAACTTGTACACCAAGTCTTCTATCTATATAAATAGAGGCTTAAACTTTGTATTCTATACACACATATTAATAAGATTTATCTCCCTTTCTCCCTCTCTACTTTGTGTCTTTTGTTCTCTGTCTTCTATTTACAAGACGTTATCAGCACGGCCTACAATACTGAGCATAACCGGAATAACTACAGACTGGGTTCTTCTTTAGAGATGTGGAACTGATCAAATCTCTTTCGGAAGTGCTACACTTCCCCCATTGGTTTACTCATAGGTTTCCCCCATTAGGTGTCAAATTTTCATCCCTTTCGCAGGGGCACTTTTATGCCACTATCCCATGACACCTCGTGGTGGAAGATTTTGGAGGACATGAGTGGGGATGACTATCATTTTCGAATCTCTTATACTCTTTACGCACACAGTCTGTGCATGTCAGATTGATTTTGATACGACGCCTAATTTTTATTTTGCCTGTTTTGTAGATTAATATACTAACACCTCATGGACAACAAGGTGCATACTGCTACTGCTAGCTATTGGTACTGATCTACCAAGTACCAACACGTCATGGACATAATAAATCCCAGTGCTATTGGGAACAAACAAGTCACTTTATTGACCAGGTCAGGTGTACCATGATTATTATCGTTGGTTAAGTCTATCATACTTTAAATTTGGATTTTTTTTTTTTTTTTTTTTTATAATACACGATCGTATTTTATTTTTATTTATTCCTTTAATCGCTATATTCTACACATATAACGGGTGATCAACTTTTCACAAAAAAAAAATGATTTCCATGTTCTCTAATTCCTTTATAGAGACAGAAAAATAATAAGCCTAATACGGTTTATCGCTTACAGTTTCTATTCCCTAATGAAATTGTAATTACCAAAAATTGATGTTTTCTTTTTTCTCTAATTTTTTCATAGAGAAAAGAAGAAAAAAAATCCATCGAAAGATGGTTTACGGTTTCTATTCCTTTAATGAAACTGTAATCACCAAAAATTGGTGTTACCAAAATCTAATTACTTTTATGGTAACCAATCATGTGCATGGTTGAAAAACCTCCGGCCAGTTAATATTGGTATCTTTGTCCATTGGACAATGATCATGTGATTTGCATTTGGTTTCTATTCTTTACAGAAACCATTCTTTTACCACAAAACTGATTTTTCATAACAAACGACATTTTTTTTCCAGTCGTTGATACAATTTTGGTATATCGTTTTACCAATCGGTATTAGTTTTCTCCATAAATTCTCTATAATGAGATGTAAAATTGGCATTCTAAGAATTTTTAGCCAATTTTGGTTTTTGATCTCTATTCCTCCAGTGAAATCTTCATCAACCAACAAGTATTTTGTTTTTCTACGTAGACGACCATGATTTCTTTATTTTCTCCAAAAGAAACATATCAATCAATTGGAATTGGTATTCTATAAGTACTACGAAGATTGGATATCGTTATTATGGTATTGTTAGTAGCAAATACCAATAAAACGAGGAATTGCTGCATTCTTGTTGGATATTTTTGCAATTTTAATTTTTCTCGTGGTAATTATCTCCAAATTTTGGACTGTTTTGATTGGAATTAGAATATAATAGGACACTCAAGATCAATGGGTGCTCACCCGGCTTGTTAGCCTAAATCATTAGTCCTTATGGTGACTATATATATACTGATCTTCAAATTAATTTGTTTTGATGAAATAAAGTGTTTACAATTTCATTCTTAGATGAATGAATATCTCGTCGGCACTATAGGTCATTAGATATTTATTAGCATATTTTATATGTTTTTGCAATTAAATCCATGGTTGATATCAAATTTGTATGTCAAAAAGACTACAATTTTATTTTATTTGTAGGACGATTTCTTATGGCTTTAATTTGAAGTCATTATCTATAGTCCAACTGGTATTGTTAAAATCCAGAAATTATTACGAGTATATATCCTTGATTTATTCGGATAATACTCTACGAAACTTGTTTTCGTATATGAGATGACAATTTTCGCCAAAATCAGGGGGAGACTCTATACTATTAGAGGTTTGCATTAATTAACTTAAAGGTTATATCATTTCTCTCCCATCATGATCAAATCAAAAAAAGGCTGCCATTAAATAGGCGTGAAAAAAATCTCATTCTTATGTCGTTTGAAAAGGCAAATCCAATCACTTCTAGTAAACATTTAGCATTTTTATATAGGCTACAAATATGCTCCAACAGAGTCTATGATAATACGATTCACATTCTCAAAATCCATATCTCCTCATTTGAATAATAGGATATTAGAACTCCCGTGGGCACTGGTACCAGTAAATTTTGAATTTTTAAAGTATGCATACATTTGAGAATTATGTGGGATCGTAGTAAGCTAAAAATTATCAAATATTCGTTTATATTAGCTTTTGAAATAATAAATGATGGTGGTTGTGAACCCGACCTCTGTAGAGGAATATCGACATATGTGATTGGTTGGCATGTAATCCATATTGGATTGGATTATTATAATTTCTCGATTAACGCAATTTTGGATCCAAGACTTAACACCTTAAAATATTCAAGCCGATTATTTACAGGCTGGTGTTATCGTAATGCGTTCTACGAGAAATATTATCGTTTTACAATGATTTAAGGGTTTTATTTTTGTTAGACCCTAGGATTGGTTCAACAATTGCTCTCCTTGTATAATGCACTTGGCGTGGTAGTCTTTGAAAGACTCATATTGCATTCACACAAGAAATGTGGTCGAAGAACATATTTAATTTGTAATCCTTTGAGGATTCAGATTATATTCAGGCATCCTTGACTGTATTATGTCAGGTTTAACAATCCTTTATGTGTTTTTTAAAAATTTTGGTACGAAACCAAGAATCCGGATTAATTATTTGATAATATTAGCTTTATAGGTCTTTTAAGGAGTTCTTAAAAATACAAAAATCAACGCTTTAGCAACATAAATTCTATTTTTCTTTTCTTTCTTAAATCTGCAGTTAGAATTATGCTAGCTTAAACTCGTCTTTGAGATAGACTAAAGTTATTATTTTGATGCTTGTCTTCTGTAAAACTCATATAGTTGGGTTAACATCAATATTTACGACAAAAGTTGTACTTTTTCCCCTTCGTTCAGGTTTTTTCCCATGTGGTTTTCCTGACAAGGTTTTAACGAGGCAACATCTTGTTGACGTTTAATTTTCTTACAAAAATGTTGATATTTGTGCTATTTTTCCTTTGTCCAATTTTTTCCCCATTGGGTTTTATTGGCAAGGTTTTAGTGAGGCAATTTAGTTCAACATGGTGGTCATCCAAGGGGGGGTTGTATTAACTTCGGTTATTTGGTGGATTCCCACCATTAACGCTAGGTCATTTTGTTATACCAAGTTAACGTAAGAACCCCTTAAGAATTTGGATGTCATTCTGATCCAAATAATGCATGACTACAAATACAATTTTATTCACTTCTGGTAATGTATCTACATCTTGGCCCTTTGTTGAAGAGACTACATCAACTATTTCTATAAATCATCTCCGAGAATCTAGCAACCCAAGGTACAAGTCGTCAATGTATTTAAAGAGGCATGAAGACTCGAGAAAACTACTATTAGAAGACTAACACAAAAGAAGACTTCATCAAGTAGTAATTTTCTTCACGAAAGAACAAGAATCTTCTGCATTCAAGAAATCCGTTCATCAAATTGGGAAGTCTCGACTCAAAGATTTGCAAGCCAAGATTTAACTGAAGTACTCATCAGGGGGAGCGTCATCATCAAAGGTGCATCTACTGGACTTATCGCGTTGTACTCTTTTCCCTTCGTCAAGGTTTTGTCCCACGGGGTTTTCCTTGTCAAGGTTTTAACGAGGAAACATATGGGTGTCCAACACTGTCAGAGTCTTTACATGCTCATGCAATTTCAGGTTTTTTCTCTTTTGAGTTTTCCTTGTATTTTGTAATGACTTAGCCACAGTGGTCATCATGGGGAGTGTTATAAACCAAGTTTATTTACTAAGATACCCTTCGTGTCTAAGATTAGGGTTTACACAACTTGGACACTAAGTCTTCTATCTATATAAATAGAGGCTTAAACTTTGTATTCTATACACACATATTAATAAGATTTATCTCTCCTTCTCCCTCTCTACTTTGTGTCTTTTGTTCTCTGTCTTCTATTTACAAGAATATATATATACATAGCCTAGAGTGATAGCTTTATTATAGACAGGGTAACACATCAAAACACGGGGTACATAAAAACAACATTCAAATTTAATCCATACATAGGAATATTCAATTGAGAGTTATGCTATACAGGGTCTAAACATTAAGCACACTGTCACTCAAACAATCTAACAATAAGACATTTTATTAATAATTATTCCACTGATATGTAATAAGAATTATTGTTCACTCATTGGTAGTTTTGTATACATGAAAATAGTATCATTCACACTCCTTTCGGAAGAAATAATAGGTGGTGTAAATACAGCGTGAAAAGAACACTAAGGTTTAGGTTTTTTATCGCAATACAATTGATAAAGACTACGAATAATTCAAGTGAAATCAAAAGTACACAGGGAACAATTACCATACACACTAATTAGAATTAATACTACCATTAATTCATGAGCTAGTTTCAACAATAATCCGCCATTCAAAATTCAATACATGAAACCAAAGAGTAGGATAAATACTAACCTTTCTCACATTTCATTGACGATCGGGGATGTTGATGTTTATGTAAACTGGAGTGGTATATGTGGCAGAGAGGGTCAAATTACCCGATGCACTGCAACAAACAGTAAGTTTTTGCAGACTAAAGATGTGACAAAATATTAAAATACACAGTTGCACAGGTACAACGTGTCATACAACAGATTTCCCGGAAACGAAGATTTCTAATAAACAAAAATGGCTTAATAAATTCAAATTGAATCATGGGGCATGTATGGTGAGCAACCTTTTCGTATATGATTTTAGAAGGTAACTTTTGAAGGATGCAACTGATTTGGGATGCCATAGAGTTTGTCTATGTATGGGCTTAAATTTGTGGAAAAAAACCAACAACACAAATACCAACATACTATTTATCTATTTTGGTGAGACTAAATCTAAGCCAACAATATAAAACCAACATGGAAGGCACGGTGACTTTCAAAATGGATAAAACTTAACACACAAACTAATGTTAAAATGAAAGGTTTTCCATTTGAGGTTCAAAGTGGGTGAATTGAGGAAGAAGAAGCTAAAAAATATATATTTATTGTAATAAACTGAAAAGACAATGCACCAATCGGTCTGATTCAAATAAATCAGTCATAACAAAAAATTGTAAACTTCCAAAAGGTCTAATTCATTAGGGTTCATTTTATTTCTTTATACAATGGTCAAACTACAAATCCCCCCTGTTTCCACAAATAAGACACATCGATTTATATATATATAAATCCTGAATTTCAGAATTTTAAATTATAAATAGTTTATGGGAAGAAAAACGATGCTTCAAGATTTTCTATGGTTATACAGTAGAACCTCCATATATTAATAACCTCTACATATTAATAAAAATTTATGGTCCCAATTCGGGCCAGTGAGAAATAGTAATAACCTCTCAAGTTTAATATTAATGATTTTTTTCCAGTTCCACCTTAAAGAATTTACCTCCAAATAATACTTCTATGAGAATATAAACAATTGAACAACTCTATAACTAGTTTCATTTGAGTCATTTGAACTAGTTGTATTAAGATGAACATGGTTGATATGAAAGTGTTCATATGGCTAACTTCGGTTAACTATTGTTGAGCCAACAAGGTGTACACGTTTAGGTACGGTTACCCATATCTAAATGAAGTCACTTTTCATTTGTGTGTAACAAGCTAAGTTCGATATAACAGTTGAAAGATATTAGCTTGAGTCTAATCAGGTTTTCATCTAACGGTGAATATTGAATGCTTTGTTACCAAGGTAACATTGATTGCAAACCCTAATTTGAAGACTATATAAGGGAACACTCTAGCAACTGGGAAACCTAATCCCCACACCTCATGTGTGATACTAGTTTCGACTAGAGTCGGTTCTCCTTTAACCTAGGTTTTTCTAAAACTATTATAGTTAACGACTTAAAGACTTCATTGGGATTGTGAAGCCATACCCAACTATTTTCTATGTAGTTGCGTGTTCTGATCTTGCTGTATTCTATCGTATTGATTACTATCTTCTCTAAGATTCGCTCGAGATTTAATCTCCGATAGGCAAGATGTAAAGTAGTCACAAACATCTTCGTCTCATCGTTTGTGATTCCACAATATCTTGTTTCACTACCATACGATTAAGATTATTGTGAGGTGATTGATATTACTAGGTTGTTCTTCAGGAATATAAGTCCGGTGTATCAATTGGTTCCTGTTCACCTTGATTTATCAAAATACGGAACAAAACTCATAGGTATTTCTGTGGGAGACAGATTTATCTATTCAATAGACTTTTCTGTGTGAGACAGATTGGTTTATCAAGTCTTCGACTTTGGGTCGTAGCAACTCTTAGTTGTGGGTGAGATCAGCTAAGGGAATCAAGTACGTATAGTCCTGCTGTGATTCAGAGGCGTAAGGAACGTGACTGTACCTTTATCAGTGTGAGATTGGTTAGGGCTCAACTACATTCCAGTCCGAAGTTAACTTGGAGTAGTCTAGTGTCTGTAGCGGCTTAATACAGTATGGTGTTCAAATGTGGACTAGGTCTCGGGGTTTTTCTGCATTTGCAGTTTCCTCGTTAACAAAAATTTTAGTGTCTGTGTTATTTCTTTTCCGCATTATATTTGTTTATATAATTGAAATATCACAGGTTGTGCATAGTTCAATCAATTAAATAATCCAGCCTTTGGTTGTTGATATAAATTGATTGACACTTGAATATTGGTCTTTGGTACCGTTCAAGTGGTTTCTCATAATAATCAGGCTCACAGATTTTATCTGTTTGATTTGCTGATTACATTGAGAAACAAAGATACAACTTTTGGATATATTTCCATTGATTGAGTCTGACTGTCTAGTTGATTCAATTGGAATTATATTGGAGTTTGTCCATACAAATTGCCTATACGAAATATTGGGTGTGGTTGTTAGACCCCCACCTTTTCAATTGGTATCAGAGCAGGCAAACACATTTAATACCTCAGAGAGAAAGGGCTTTGTATGCCCATGTAATGTCTCTGCGAGACTTTGGCTCACTTGTCTTTAACCAACGTATCTTATAGAGATGTGCTAGAAATCAACTGTGTGTCCATATGATGGGCCAACAAGATCAGTGTATCTCGAAAGGATGTTCTAGGAGTCCGTCGAAAGGGAACAGAGGAAAAATAACCAGCGTATCTCGCGGGGATGTCCTAGGAGTTATTCGGAAACCTCAGTAAGTCGAGTCAGAGCCTAGAGCAGACATGACCAGTGTATCTCACGATGATGTACTAGGAATCAGTCTTTGATCTCAAATAGGGTGAATCGTGCTTACAAGAGATATGCATATCTCCGCTCTGTGTCATAAGTTCGCCGGGGACGTTTTTATGCATCTACAGAGCCTACATGACCAGCATTATCTCGTCGAGGATGTATACTAGGAATCATGGCATCACAATCAGCTGCGTCTTGAGAAGACGTGCTAGAATTGTGGTTGTTCTGGTTCATAAGTCTGTCGGGGACGCTTTACGCTCTACAGAACCTACGTGACCAGCAGTATCTCGTCGAGGATGTGCACTAGGAGTCACGGCATCACGACAGCAATGTCTCGCGGGGACGTATACTAGAAATCATGGCTATGAGTGCCTTGAGAACCAAGGGCTTAATCACTCCCGTGAGAGTTGAATTCTGTCTATGGTCTTGAAATGACACTTTTTCCCCTTATCCAAATTTCACCATCTACATTAAGTCCCCTACTCAGAATAGAACCTTGATTGTTCTATGATGAGTATATAGATGCTTACGAATCGTTCAGGCGTGAAATTGCAATCCACTTGGGGAGTCCCAGAATTGATGCTTAGTCTTTGCTTGCTCTGATTCTGGACTTCGAATCAACCCTGGATTTGGAAGCTTTCTGGGATTATGTGTTAGGATACGTTACTAGCGTGAGAATTGAGACTTGATGAAGTAAAATTTTCGTTTTGAGAGACTAGACTTGTGAATTAGGATCTCTTTGACCAAAACCCTAACTTCTTCCTTTTATGCCACTTTGAGCTTGGAATTGTCCCTGGACTTGGAATCCTTTTATACTTTTGGATTATAAACGTCATGGAAATAGAGTCTTGCAGAATAAACCTCCATCTTGATAGAATAAGATTTGCAAATTAAGGTTTACTTGGACAAAACCCTAATTTTTCTCTTGTTCGCGTCTGACTCCTTCAGGCATTTTGAATAGGCTTGAAGAGGTTTGGAAGGTGTACGTCTATCTTGTGTGGTCATCACGTTGTGTGATGAGAGCTTGTTTAATTCCTTATACCAATCAGACACCTCTTTATTAGAGAAAATACATACTTTTAAAACTAAGGGTACTTTCATCAAAAACCACTATGAGCTTGCTTTTTCTTTGGCATGAGAGAAACATGGAGCCTACCTAGGCATAGTCATGTCTTGAAAGAAGGATTGGCGCATTTCTGGTCCTGGTTTTGGAAATCATGAACCCGAATTCCCTGTTTTGAGCCAGATTCCCTTTATTTTCTCTAAATTTTGGTTCTCTGGATTCCGTTTCAATCCCGTTCTTCTTCGAACACTTAGAGAACTCAATATTCATGTGTATGAGGCCTTTGGAATGAGTATATGAGAGCTTGGTCGGTCTCTGGATGTATTAAGGCTTTCTTCTTTGAAAATACTCAAAATTGCAATATAAGGGTATTTTTGTCAAAATCCCTTATGAGATCGTTTTTTTTTTTTGAAGATTAATGAGCTAAAATGGATTGACAGAGGCTTATAGAACCTTCCAAGAGAATGGGAGAGGCTCGGTCCCATCTCTTTTAGAATAAATCCCCTTTTCACCAAATTCTTGAAATTAGGGTTATTTTTCGTCAAAACCCTAATTCCCTTCGACTTTGATGCCTCTGAAAAAATCCCGAGAGAATAAGTGACGTCCCACTGGATTAGGAGATAATTTTCATGCATGGGAATAGCTTGGACACGGCTTGGAGAGATTTTAGAAGAAAGGAAACTCTCATTTTCCTTATTTGATACAAACTCCTCTAATTTCCTCTTTTGGCTCTAATTCCTTTTCCTTTTGCTTGATGGCTTCACTTTTGAGCTGGGATTGAAAAGAGAACTATTTTCCAACTATTTTTTGCATGAAATAGGTATGGAGGTCGATCCTCCTTTCTTCTTTTCATTTTGTTTGTATCGGGACTCTTCGTTTGGGTGTTCGTCATAAAACTTCAGTTTTGAGAGACTTGCGTAGAATGGCTGTAAAATATTCATACGATGTCGTATTTGAGATCCGGACCCAAATATGAAAATCTGAAAATAATTATATATTTAATGCAAAAAGAATGACCTAATTCTGAGTTATTTAGGTCAGTCAACCGGTCGCGTACTTTTGTCATCAGGAATCCCGTATAGAATTTCAGGAGCATTTCAGATTGCACGGATCTCGGTTTTGTGATCACATATCCTAGCTCGTTTTTCCGTTTGAGGCTCCCTTTGGATATGTTATTCCAGAGACATTAGGAAACATATTTTGTCAAGATAGTAACCTAAAAATCCTTACGAATTTTCGTCAGTTAGCGCGTTTTCCCACGGCAGTGCACATTAATCCTAATTGTAAGAGGATTCATGTATTCCTTGGACCTTTGCATGTTCCGACGTCTCGAATATGAATCCTGGGGTATTATGAATTTATTCACTTTCCTTAACTTAACTTATATTAGTATGAGATGTGGCTTTAGTCTCTGTGAACCCTAATCCCGCATGTGGAAGGAATTTAGTCGCAAAACCTTAATTTGCCTCTTACACCTTCATATCTCGATATACCTTGTTTAATTCCATCTTGTTTTGTAAACTCATGACATGGGAACGACTCAAGATATACTTTCTGGAAATACAATAGAAATATCCTCTCTTGACGATGCTTCAGCCACCCATCAGTCCACAGCTTTCAGTAATTCTCGCGTGGAAGAAACCCGAAGATACGGAGCACAACCATCGAATATTGTTGAATATTCTACTGCATGTCTTGATTTTTTCGGTCCTAATGTAATACTGGATTCAAATGAAATACTCGTAGGGGTATTCGGTGTTGAGGCCATATTTATAGAGATGTATAAGGCGATATGGCTAAGGTATGGCCATGTCACTATAATGAAGGTGATAACTTATGTCGTTCATCCTTCCATTGGTATAGTTAACGATCTCCTGTCATTTCCTTGTGATGCGAGAGTGGCTCAATTCTATCAGGGTCCGCCGGGGTAAGCTGAGTTCAGATAGGTCCTTAATTTGGAGGTATGTATGGTAATGAAGAGTCGTAACATGCTAAGCAGGTGGCTTGAGATGCAGAGACCAAAGTGAAGCAACTGGACATGAAGCAATATATTTTCTCTAGAGGCTCTGTCAGATGATTTTCTTCAGTTGATATTTTCTCTCTCTGAACCTTTCCCTTATGGATCTGGTAAAGAAAGGGACCCTCATGAGTTCGAACTTGATGCAAACCTTCGATTTCTTCGTCGAGTATGTGAGTAGGTGAAATCCCTAAGTTAAATTCGTAATAGGAGTTCCTCCCTTGCGCGACTTTCACTCCAGAGGCTATAGAAACTTCGTTTGACGTTCGATTTCAGTGGTTGACCCCAACTATCGAACAGAAAACACCTTCCTCTCTTCTATTAGAGTAAAATTAGGATTTGGAGTTTGTTTTTTTCCGGTGATAAATCCACGTCTAATTAAATTCGAGAATTCAGAGATTTCCAAGAACAATTCCTTCAAGTATTTTGATGATATCTCTTGGATCGTGTTTTGAAACATCATGCCATTTTAACACATGGTAGGAGAGACGTAGACAAATATTTTTTTTATCAAGGGCGCGTTGTCGAATTTTCAACCCGTTTGTCCCAGTTTGTCGAGTTGGATGGATGAAGTATGAGTTGCGTCTGAATAGAGTGGAAACTATAGACTCTGATTGTGAACCCTAGTTTGTCTCCTACATGTGTTTATTGTCGAGGGATAATTTGAATGCTTCTTCTACTTGATATAGTCATGTTGCACGCGTATAAAACCCTAAAACATCTTATTTTCATTCAGGATCCAGAACATAGTTTCAATTGCTGAGTACATAGAAGATGATGGAGGAGAATTTGACAAGACCGAAGAGAAATGTGAGATTTATCGAATCACAGATAAGTCCCCTTCATTATTTTTAAGGCCGAACTCTAATCTCATAGTCCCCAAGTAATAACATGTTGTAATGTGGGCTTGAGGAGTTGAATGGTCTTGATGTGTCCCGATATTTTGAGACTCTTGCGCTGATCGTTTCTAAATCTGTTATATGGAAACTAGATGTCTGGGACACCTCCTATTGACCATGCAGGTGTGTGATGTACGATTCTTCGTTAGTCCCCAGTTTGATATAAGACTGGGGATTCCCATTGACTCGGGACTCTTGGAAAATGTAGTAAGACCCTTGTAGCGTACGAGATTGAGTCTTCAAGGCGGGCCGGCAAGCAATAATCTGTGGGTTGGAGACGTATTTGGAGAGTCATGTCGAGATACTATCGCATGTGTCTTTGTGGATAATATAAAGTTGTTATTCCACCTATACAAGGTATCTTGAAAGGGATTCATACGAACTTATGTAACCGAATCATCTATCGAGATTTGTCTTTCTTCTGGGAGATGGTAAACCAAAATTAAGAAAAGTGTACGCCTTCTAGGAATAACATAACTATGGTGGTGGATGAACAATCGATTTGTGGTGACTTTGTTGATGGGATAATTCACTGGAAATCTTCTAGGCATTTCTTCACGCGGTAGAATCGTGTTTCGACCAGAGGAAGTTGTATGTGATCATCATATCTTGTCCTTCGCTCATCGCGTCTGAGCCTAACTCATGGAATAACCTGTCAGGTGGATTTTATCGGTAGAAGATACTTTGGCCGAGGGAACTGCTAGTATGCGTATGAATGAGTAACGGGTATCCTGAAGCTATGGTCTCGGATCCTTCTCTTGTTTTACTTCAATGACAGTGGATGGTTGTAGCTGTATGTCGAGTAACGGAGTTTTATCTGAATTGGTGGCGTCACTTCAGATTTCTTTTCCCTTGGTAGGTTCAGTTGCGAAGATATTCTCCTTCTTCTTATTGGGTGAACAAAGGTCCCATCGGAAAATGATATTGGATAATCATTGGTGTAGCCGAGATGGAGGCGCATCGATACTTAGTCGTACAATTGCTAGGACTCCTATTCTTCCTTACGGGATGAGTGTTGGGATAGCATATCGACCGGCGACTTTGAATCTTCGGATAAGTATGAGCTTTGGCCGAGCAATGTATTGGAAGCTAGTTTCATCTTATACTTTGTCGCGTTCCAGTCATGATCCTCTGAATCAGGAAAACGACAAGATGCCTCCCGGCTAGCGATTTATGACCTTATGTGGCTCTGCAACGCTTGTCTAGGTCACGATTTTTTTTTTGGAATCTTTCCAAGTTTTCGCTAAGCATATCCTGTAAACAACGAAAAGACAAATCCGATAGAAAAAAAACTAGGTCAATCTGATACAGAATGAAAAAGTTATAGGTAAAATAGTAAAGTGAAGTAAACTTTCCAAGTCCCATGTGATCCGTTTGAGGGCCCTTGACCTAAATGAATTTTGGAGCAAATATTCTTCAGAATCTCCAATTTTAGATCATCATCTGGTCCTTGAGAGTGATAAGGTCGGCTGGATGGTTGCTCCTTTGATCTGTCACGTTTGTAATGAGCTTTATCTTCTCCGGTGAAGTCGATTGCAGGAAAGATCCCGTCAGTGCTATTCTCAGCAGTTTTAGTACTCCTTCTTTAGGAAACGTGTTCTCGATCTATATTTGTTGGATCTATCCATTCTGGTAACTCTAAAGGCGTTTTCAAATAAGTTTGGATATCGATATGATATTTTGCAAGATTCTGTTGAGTCTTCATGAGTCCTCCTTGTTCCTTATCCAACGTTTTCAAGGATTAGAAGTAGATTTTTATGAAAATAGGTTACTAGGGCATTTTGTTATGCGGGAAGAGATCCATGTGATCCGGGACACACTAACTTATTCACTAAGGTCAAACTTAAAAGAGAGAGAAAGTGCTGGTAGGGATAACTCTCTCAGCTAAGTCTTTCATGGATTTACAGAGACTGAATCAATGGAAAGTTTTTGTGTTTAGATTGGTGGAATCGTCTTCCTTCCTAAGAGACCATGATTGATATCTGTAACTGAGTGAACAACCTCCCACTGTGGTCGCCAAAATGTAGTTACCTAAAATCTGAGAGAGGCTTGAAGTGGGATTCTAGGGTTTCTGAAAGTGAGTTATGGGAGGTTGAGCAAGAACAGTCTTCGCCTAAACCACGCACAGTGGCCATTCAAAGGCTGCTTCAGTCACATGAGAGGTTAGGGTCGGTCTTAGGGAAGGAAGCAGATGAAGAGAGAGATCAGAGAATTCTAGGGTTTGAAGAAGAATTGCTCTGAGAGGTTATGAGAAAGATCCTTGTAGCTTGGAGAAATAGAGGACCTATCTATAGATGAATTCTTTAATCTCAGGTCGGTAAAGATAAGGATTGTTTTCCGTGCCGTGCGGAGCAATTCTCCCGTCTCTTTAAGAATAGATAGAGATAAGCTAGGTTGAGTTTATCTCATTATTCCACCGCCTTTACTCTCTTCTGCGGTGAGAAATAAGCCGGGTATTTCTCACACGTGTTGTAGACCGCCAGACCAAAACCTTAATTGTTATCCCCCCATTTGTGTGAAGCTGAGTCAGCCTTCGTGATGACGTGTTGAGAGAGAGAAATATTCTCTTTAGACGAGTTGGCCAAGATAGAGAGATATTCTCCGCTTTGTAAGAATGACTAGGATGAGACACGTGAAAAGGAATGTGATGCCTCATAATTCGTGTGGAGAGGAGACTTGATTCCTACATGAGGCTCATGCCTACCATGGGGAATATTCATCCTTATTTGAGATTTTGCAGAGAGATTTGAATCTCTCCGAGATTTTGCAGAGGGATGTGAATCTCTCTAAGATTTTATTGACGGGTCGGAATCTCTCTATGGTCAGCTGGGACTCGCTTTGAAGAGAGAGAAAGGGCTTTGTATGCCCGTGTAATGTCTCTGTGGGACTTGGCTCACTTGTCTTTAACCATCGTATCTTACAGAGATGTGCTAGGAATCAACTGTGTGTCTATATGATGGGCCAACAAGACCAGTGTATCTCGAAAGGATGTTCTAGGAGTCTGTCAAAAGGGCCCGGAGGAAAAATAACCAGCATATCTCGCGGGGATGTCCTAGGAGTTATTCGTAAACCTCAGTAAGTCGAGTCAGATCCTAGAGCACACATGACCAGTGTATCTCGCGATGAAGTACTAGGAATCAGTCCTTGCTATCAAATAGGGTGAGTCGTGCTTACAGGAGATATGCATATCTCCGCTCTGGGTCATAAGTCCGCCAGGGATGTTTTTACGCATCTACAGAGCCTACATGACCAGCCGTATCTCGTCGAGGATGTATACTAGGAATCATGGCATCACAATCAGCTGCGTCTCGCGAAGACGTGCTGAAATTGTGGCTGTTCTGGTTCACAAGTTTTTCGGGGACGTTTTACGCTTTACAGAACCTGCGTGACCAGCAGTATTTCATCGAGGATGTGCGCTAGGAGTCACGGCATCACGACCAGCAGTGTCTCATGGGGACGTATACTAGAAATCATGGCTATGAGTGCCTTGAGGACCAAGGGCTTAATCTCTCCCGTGAGAGTTGAATTCTGTCTATGGCCTTGAAATGACACTTTTTCCCCTTATCCAAATTTCACCATCTACATTAACGATCTGACTCTATGGACAGTTGTGCTATCTTTGATAAACACATCACCAGAAATAAAAGTTCTGTTTCCATGAATTTTATTAAAGAGAAACATTTGTCAATCTCGAATTTAGATGAGCATTGTGTTCCAATGAAACAGGCTTGCACTGATAAGTGTTACCCCGATTACCTTTCAAACGAGTCTGACTCTGTTGAAGAAAGGGAAGCATCCAAAGAGAGTGAAATGATTCTAAAACTTGTTAGAATCTAGGATGATAAAAAAAACGGTTGAAACACAAAATCAATGTTCTCATTGGTATAACAAGGGATCGTGTTCTTCAAATTAAGGCTCTTCATGAGGCCAAACTCAAGGAGAATGCATTGGAAAATGAACATCTATTGAGTAAACTCTCTATTCAATATAAAGGATGTTCTAAAGAATCCACTATACCAATCACTTCTCTGTCAACTGTGAATTCAGTTCCAGAAGTTAAGCCACATTCTCTTCCTATTGGAAAAGATGTGCATGTATCTTCCTCAAATCAAGGAACCACCACATCCCTTGGAAGGAAGAAATCTCTTAACGATGGTGTCAAGTCTATGAGTCTCTTTTGTGACTCAAAAGAGCATAATGAACAGAAGATAAAATCTAGGTTGAATGACAATTATATTGTTCGACTTCAACACACCTTGGATTTAATTCTTGAAGGTGTAACTGACATTCGGATCTCTAAACCAATCAGTTTTAGCACTTGCCCTGAGAATTCTTCCAGGAAAGTCAGTATAATTTGTTCCTCAAATGTTCATACTGGTAACAGTAATCTTAACACAAATCTTCCTAGAAGGTTTCAAAGTGGATCTTCTTCAGTTAAAAAGGGAGATGTTGTTGTTCTTGATGTGAATAAGGTATCAGAAGAAGGAAACAAAAATGGAGATGTGAATGACAACCTAAATCTGAAAATTGAAGGATACAAAGAGCTCATAAACAGGATGTCAAATTCCTCTGGTCAAAAACCTTCAGGTAAGAATCCATACTATGCATCTTATTTTGATGATAGTATGTTTTATGATAACTTTTTCACATCAAAAAGTTTTTCCTAGAAAAATAAGGAAAAAGAAATATAACTGTGAAAAACATTCACTTGATGAGCGCAAAGCTCATACTTGTGCTAATTAATCACAAGGTTTAAACCTCACTCACAAAAATCCCGGTTGAGTGAGATATGATCAGGAATACTTTGTGACAAAATGTTCTCTGAATGGTTGAGCTATTTTATTGTCGTTCTTAGCTGGATTATCAGTTGCAGACATTTTTGCACAAGTATCTTTTTTTGTGTTGATTTTTGTTCTTGTGTTTTTTTTATTAGCTTTATTTCCTTCCCAATAAATTTTTTATGGGTTAAAATGCTATTATTATGCTCTAAATTTTTCTCTTGAGAGAATATAAAATTTATTGAGCTAAGATTTGTGAAAATATTCACTTAGCAATATTTTGATGTGCAAACAGTTTTTCCTGGTTTTCCTTTTCAGCAGTTTTTGTGTTTTTCTTTTGTGGGTCAAGGCTGTGTTCGTACGGGTACCCATGTTACTTTTCACGAACTAACTATAGAAACCCTACAATTTCCCTAAAACCTTTTTATATACTTTTCCTTTTGAGTTTGAGTTATCTCACTCAAGGGTTTTCTCTTATCAAGAATGTCTTCTCCTCCTTGTTCGTGGGATTTGCCAGAAGACTTTGTTGATAATGCAATATATTTCGGTTTCGATGGGAAGAAGAAAAGAACCATTGTTGATGGTGGTTATTAGTTCAGGGATAAAATATTAAAACCCTGTATTTAATGCGTCATCATTCTGCAAAGAAGTTGAGCCATTTAAAAGTGATGAGTGCTCATGCCTCTTTACTTACATGCGTATTGAGCAATTCGGTATATTTATATGAAATTTATCCAGAATGGTGCGTGTAGCAACAATCCCAAATATTCTGTAAATTTCTGAGTATTTGTTCCATACCATGTTCCCAGTTGAACTCTTAATACTGACATGACATGACGACTAATGTTCGCTCTCAGCCGAGTATCATGAATCTCCCGAAGTGTCAGGATTGAGATGCGTGTATAAGTACTCAATCAGAGGCACGAAAAGTTATGCTGCCCTTTAATATTAATTTAGTGATTTTTGTATCAGTATGCAAAATTCACCAAAATTTTATTGGTTTTGCGGCAACCCGCAAAATTTAGTCCTTTAACCTAATTTTATCAATTTGCAAAAATTAGGTTTTTTGCGCCTTGCGCAATATCCCGAACCCTATTGGCCAAGACCAGCTGGCCACGCTCCATGTTGCTGCTTTCTGCCCCCCTTTCCCATCGACCAATCAAATCTCTTTAAACGCGCCACACGCACTTTTAAATAAAGTTGGAAGTTGGTTGATCGACGCGCTTAATTCATTAAGAAAAATAAGCCTAGACTGTCCATGTCAGTCTTAAAACAATCATGGCCATACGATTTGGCCGGCCAATTCAACAAGCTTAGCCTCTTCCTAGTGGAACTAGGCAAACTCCATGATGTCCACCGGCGGACCCACCATCATCCCAGCCAATCAGAATTCTCTTAGCCTACCAGCAACGTCCTTGATCGTTGGCGTGAATTAGGTTGGTTGCGTTGCAAAAGAAAAGCTCAACGAGCTAAGACCGACCATGACGGTCTCAAAACCATCGCATCCACCCAACTTAGCCTGCCGAGTTGGACGGTTTAGATCTTTTTCGAATGATCAAAAAGGTACAGTTATGATCAGCGGCGACTCGCCTCCATCCCTGGTCGGTCGAACTACACATATCAATCCAAGAGCGCATCAAACCGCTTGCCCAAAGTAGGGAGATCGCACGTTTTTTAAACCCTAAATTGAGTAAGCGGCATTACACAACTGCCGTAAATCGATCACGGCCGTCCATCTTCGCCATCCTAGTCGGACGGCCTAGATATAATTTCAAGCGTCCAATGAGATGCTGACATGCTCTCCGGCAACCCATCTTTATGTGTACTCAATCGACTTGTCCAAATCAGCGGCAAA
Source organism: Papaver atlanticum (assembly GCA_023531105.1). Lineage (NCBI taxonomy): Eukaryota > Viridiplantae > Streptophyta > Magnoliopsida > Ranunculales > Papaveraceae > Papaver > Papaver atlanticum. Next base: position 2,061,995 of record JAJJMB010017545.1, on the reverse strand, counting down.
TACCCCAAATCGTTTGGCCAAAGAAAGGTTGGCCATACGGCTTTAAACCCTAAAATTCAATCAACGTCAATGTACAAATGCTGCAAATCATCTTATCCGTCCAACTTCGCTAGTCTAGTCAGATGGCTTAGATTTAATTTCAGGTGGCCAATAGGGTGACGCCAAGATCACCGGCCACCCCTCTTCCATGAGGAGCGATCGGCCAAGCCACGGGATGCGCGCGTAGATCTTACCAACTCCCTGAAAAAGGGTGGTCATGCTCCTTTTAAGACATTAAGATCCGCGACTAACTTAGACGAGCTCTAAAACAACGATGCTTCGTGAACATCGATTATTTTGAGCTGCTTGTTAAAAAGCGATGCTTTATATGCATCGATTATGAACAATGTTTTATAAATATTGATTCCACAAACAATTTTTTGACCTAAAAGCACTATATGTTGTTTTAAGCGGCAAGTCTCATAACTTGACCAACTCGACAGCCTGTTGTGTATATTTTCCTACAAAATACTCGAGGCATCAAACATGTCACAAACTTGGGTATTGGTCTGGCGGTTTACGGTGTGCGGCGTACAACACGCCCATTACAAGAAAGTGTCAGGAAAAAGGGGGACGGTTAATAGCAGTAAGAAAGAGTAGTGGGTGTAAGAGCTGACCATCCTTCCTCCATAATGGGAACGTGATGATCACCACCTTTTGCACAACCCCACTTCTCCACTACTTAACTTCCTCCACTTCCTACGAGATCAGGGTGCGCTCAATCATGACTTGTATAAATAGGTTGTAACCTGTTTCGACAAAAAACAAGTATGATCAACACAAGTATCCAGAAAACACCCAAAACTGATAGCTTACATTCTGCAAGCCAGTTCCACATTTTGATACAAGTCATAAAACAGCCACACCTTCGTAATTCAATATTCTGATCTCAACACCTTATTCGCTTCCCTCCCTAAGATCAACCCTTCTCCTTAACTTTGTGACCGAATTGAATCTGGAACAACTATTTCTTGGTTTAGGCCAGAGTCTTACAGATTGATCTCTCTAATCTAAAAGTACTCATGTGCAGTACATTTCTTTAGGGTTTGAATTCGTTTCTCATCAACACACCCATATTTACCAAAAATAACAGAATCAATTTTTATCCCAAAACAACTGGCGACCACAATGGGAGATTAATATCTCGGTTACGAAGCTAATTTCTCGATTTTCATTTCAATCTTCCCAATTTCCAAGATGGTGGATCTTAGGTATGGATCAGCAACAAATCCCAATGTTACAGGCACTGAAAACACCCCTGGTGTCAACATTCCTGCTGGTGACACCAATGTACCGCCTACCAGCACGATCAATACATCTCGTGGCATTACAACCTCTACCACCAACACCAGCGGCGTAGGAAACATCCCCTCCGGTGTGACACCTCCTATCACCAGAGCCAGAGCCGCTGCCGCAATTCCCAATATTTCTTCGAGCGTAACACCCCCAATTGTTACCAGAGCTACTGCCACTCCTCCGTCAGGACGGGAAGCAGGAGGAACCATAGGAAGCCAACCCCCTATTACCATCGTTGATTTGATGGAAAGGCAAGAAGTTCTCGCTAAGGCTCAGACGGACATGGCTACAACTCAGAAAGAAGTACTTACTTTCCTCAAGATACTAATGGAACGGCTACCGCAAGAACCACGTCAACCCATGGAGACAATAAGGAGTACTTTTAATACTCCTGGCGCAAGCACTTCAGCAGGGCGCTCCTTTATAGATGAGGAAGTTCGCGTTGCTCCTGAATGTTCGTGGGAAAGGAATCAGCCATCCAACTTCATCAAACGCGAAGACCTGGAGCGACTCCTCCAAAATAGAGGAAAGGAAAACCTGGTGGACATGCACCAGCATCAACCGCCTTATCCTCCTGATGTGCAAAGAGTTTCTCTCCCGAGAGGATACTCTTCTCCTTAATTTTCTCTTTATGATGGTAGTGGTAACGCTCGTGAACACATCTCTCGTTTTATGGAACCTTTAGGAAAACATGAATACAATCATATCCTCCGCCTGAAAGAGTTTTCAAAGTCACTTACTGGAAGAGCGTACACCTGGTACAACAACATCGCGCCAAACAGCATATCCAACTGGTGTGAGATGGTCACCGCTTTCTACAAGAAATATTTCTTCATGTATAAGCAAATCACCTTTTCAGACTTAGGAAGGATGTTTCAACAAAACAACGAGCATCCAAATGATTATGTAAAGAGATTCAGGATTCAAGCACTGGATTGTCACGATCCAAATGTTACTGAACAACAGTTGGTGGAGTCATGCATTAACGGTATGGTTCCTATCTATCCCTCATTACTAGAGAACCTGCATTTCCAGACATTCTCTGAACTTCATGAAGCTGCTAAGAGGTCGGCTACAACAGCACCGGCACTGTTGGAAAGAACCAGACCATCCAAGAGTGAAGATGCACGCGAGACTCGAGGGAACAGGTGCCTCATTAACAAGCAATATAACACCGGGCCCTCTGTGAGCGTAGTAGGTGAAGGAGGGAAAAGGAAAGCTTCAGCAGCGAAACAATAATTTAAGCGTGCGGCACCAGCGCATCAGACGACTCCATCCCGGAAGGCCGGCAAAGACCCCTGTACAACAACAAGAAACTGGAGATGCTTCTCCAAACTTCCCATTTCCTATGGAGGAAGTAATTGAACTCCTGGAAGCGTGGATTCAAGATGACGCATCAAGCTACCTCCTCTCAGACGTCCACCAACCGAGGAAGAAATGGAAAATCCCAAATATTGCCGTTACCATAGGTTCGTCAATCACCCAAACAGTGACTGAAACAAATTGAAACGCATTTTCAAGGAGAAGGTAGATGCAGGATAACTTCAATTAGGCACCGAAGGATTTTATAGAGACCCTCTTCCTGTCATGAGATGCATGATTTCTGGGGACTCCGTCAACAAAACTGTACAGTCTATGATGGAGCATTTATGTGAGATTCTGTACTTCTCCAAGGAGAAGCGTCAAGACATATTTGCATCCCTCAATCGTGTTGTGTCAGGCAAGCGGCTGTTTTCAGTCGGAGAAGCTACTCCCAAGTCCCAACCTCTCTTAGAAAGCACTGCTGAAAAATGCAACTGGGGACTGCTGACAACCTCCTTGAAGGATGTTGAGTTCGACAGCACGCTCATTGACGCAGCCTCTGACTTTAACATTGTTACCATAAAGACTATGAGAGCTGCAGGAATTTCAAAACAGAAAGTTGTTCGCTGCTCAACTGTGATCGAAAACCTAGAAGGAGAATCAAAAAATGCTTACGGGTACATTAACCTCGAAATCAAGGTAGGAGATGCTCTAACACATGGAAAGTTTCATATTGTTAAAGAATGCCAAATTATGATATGGTTCTGGGACGCTCGTGGATGCATGACAACAAAGCAAAGCTAGGAGTATGTCCTTTGCCAGTGTTTATACCTGAAAGGATTTCCAACAAGCCATCCAACCCTGAAAATTATCTGCTGCCATATCAAAACCTCGCCAATGTGACGCCACTACCTGGAGAGAGCTCGGCGACGTTCATCCGCAAATTACGAACACAAGTGAGTCTTATTGAACAATCCTTTTTGCAACCAGTCACTCCTCCTTCCGCCAAGGCTTGGGGACTCGAGCCGACTATAAACCCATCCATCACTAGGAGATGTGAATGGGATGCTGGTCCTTTTAAGTATTTTATCAAGAGTTTAGAAGCTATCACAGTTAAAGATAAGGAATCTAGGAAATTAATGGCGCAACGCCCAAACCCATTCCAAGTTGGAGATTTGGTAGTTGTGGCTTAGCCTGCTCCGTCCAATTTCACAAGAAGGAAAGACTAGTCATACATAGTGGAAGAAATTATTTTGGGAGGTTATTGCAGGCTCATCAATACTGACAAGCTAGAAGGCGTAGTAATACACGCCCGCTGGCTCAAACCCTTCAATACCTAAGATGTCGCGCCGCCCTCTCCTCCAAAATTCCTTTTAGTGTTTCCTTTAGCAATTTTCCTTTTCATGCAATATTTGTAATTCCTCCAAAATGATTGCACTGCTTGCATTCATAATTAGGGTTTCCATTTGTCAGTTAATCAAGTATCATTTCCATTTTAAAAATCTCTTTACTCCTGAATCATCTCAAGAAAAAGTCTCGAGTAAACCCAAACCCTCACAAAATCATTACCCATTAATTCGAAACCATAAAAAATCAAACCATGCAAGATATGTCTCATATCTTTCAAAATACTGAAGAGGGGAATATATAAAGGAAAAGAAAGCACAAGATCATCAAGCAGCGACACATTCTTTCTGGAGCAAGCATCTTTCGCATCCGAAGAGAAGTCTGCTTCAACCTTCGCCTGACGAGATTCCAAGAAGAAGTTTTGTTGTCTGCAGTTTTCCGAATCTTGGGAATCCCCTTCACGGAACCGATAAACAATGAATTTGAAGTCAGCACACATAACACTCCCGGGTTGCAACTACTTCTTCAGAAACGACGCATCGAATCACATTACACGCGCCAGTAATTGGAGATGAAGCCTCCTCACCTAACAAGCATGGATTTTAGATTTCTTAGTCTGTGGAAATGCATCCATGCTTCTACACACCTGGCTTTTGGATTTCTTAATTCGTGACAATACGTCCATGCTTCTAAATGCATAGCCGGCAATCCAAAAATATTCAAGAAGTTTGTAGTCTGCACCGGGGATTATCAAACAGAAGAATGGGAAGAACTCTTTTTTTGAAATCAAGGGTTAATGGCGCCCTCACTTGAGTTCTCTCGGGAAGCCGCTTCAATTTTCTCTCCAGAAGCTGCTTCAATGTTCTCTCCAGAAGCTGCTTCGATGTTCTCTCCTGAAGTCGCTTCAACGTTCGTTCCAGAAGCCACTTCAATGTTCTCTCCAGAAGTCGCTTCAATGTTCTCTCCAGAATCCGTTTCAACATTCTCTCCAGAAGTCGCTTCAACGTTTTCTCCAGAAGTCGCTTCAACATTCTTCCCAGAAGCCGCTTCAATGTCCTCTCCAGAAGCCGAATCCGCTTCAACGGCTTAGCAAGCCATATAGACCAACCGCATCATGTTTGCCACATCGCCGATAAAGTCAGATTCGGTGTTTCTAGATTTCCAATTTCCTATGGAAGGGGTGCATGAGCTGCCAAAATTTTGGATACAATACAGATCTATCAAATATGAATCCTGCTCATTGATCAACAAATGACGAATCCAAAAGTACGCTGCATAGATATTTTCACATATCCGGCCACGCCATCGGATCTAAAGTATAACTGGGGACTGCTCAATCGCATCCCATTCCATACAACAATCCAAGATTCAGAAGATGGTTCAAAGGATGTCGCTTGTAACGAAGTCCTTAAAGACTTGATAGCAGCACGTCGGCAAAAGAACGCCTCTCAGCTCGTTTACTTCACTCAAAGACTCCGGAAGATTTTTCCCATATAAGCATTGCAAGCATTTCATCATCCCAATCAGAAGGGAAAGAATGAGCCGATGAGATAAAGAGTCAGGATGAAAGCAATTCCATTCCAGTCAATGCTCAGGAGTTTAAAAAACATTTTAGTTGCGACTCAGCAGTCCAGACTCCAAGAAACTTAAAGTCAAGGCCTCTCGCAATCGAGCGCAATGGAGTTTAACAAATTTCGAAATCTACCTGGAGGCAATTGACGTATGATAGGAGGACGATCACTGCGTGCTTTGATACTTCATTAAACATGTCTTGCTCAAAGACCTAGTTGATAGACGCATTATTGTGTCTAATATATCTCAATTGTATATATTGTTAGTGTTCGATTTTGTATTTATTTTTGTATTTTTTGTCTTTGTAGGTATTTTTAGAGAAATAAGCTCTTGCGGCGAAATTGTCTCGAAAAGTGGTGTTTTACACCCCAGGATAGAGTACTAAAGGCACCCCATAAATGCACCGGAAGCACCCAAAAAATATGTCGGAGGAACCCCGGAAAAATTACTATCTACGCACAAAAATTACTATTTGCACCCCATAAGACAAGTGTTAAAGGGACACCCGTGCAGGATTAGGGGGAGGACATCTTCTTCTCAAATTCAAAAAATGAATTTTGGCGGGAAAATATTTTCATTAACAACAGAATTTCGATCGGATGTTTGGTCGTGATTTAGTGAGATTCAATCCCTGAAACTTAGTGGGTAGACGTGATATGACTATAGAAAGCTAGTATGGGTGATTTTATCGATCAAATTAGGCTGGATAACTTGGTTTAATCCAAACAGGGAGTTAGAGGAAAAACATGAGCTTACACGAGTTGTGAGAAATTTAAACGTGTACTGCACGTGCTTGGA
>JAJJMB010017545.1:1959040-2055631 GCA_023531105.1 Papaver atlanticum | reverse complement strand
TTTGATTAATTAGTTATTATTTTATTAGATGGGTCATGCTTGCTTAGATGTTTGATGTCTCATGCTTACGATTTATAACTAATGTTTTTAGAATCTACCTTGGCAAAAATAAGAGTCCATGTTTACATTTCTTGAGCTAAAATTGTTGAGAATAAATAATTGAACCTTATGTTATGAAGATTGGCCGAATCCTTAGTTCCAGTACCTCTTGCACCATTTGTAATATTATTGTATATTTTTATTAAATTTAAAAACTCGAATCTTCACAAGTCTTAGAGTTCGAATCATTTTTACTACAACTTCAAAATCACATCACTAGCCGTCCTCTATCTTACTAACATATGTCTACCTTGCCTCATAAGTTTTATCTTTATTTGTCACCATCTAGTGCTTACCCCGCAATAATGTCATTGTTACGTACTAAGCAGGGGGCTTAATGTTGATGGTGGTTTTTTGTTCAAGGATAAAATTGTAAAACCCTGTATTTAATGCGCCATCATTCTGCAAAGAAGTTGAGCCATTTAAAAGTGATGAGTGCTCATGCCTCTTTACTTTCATGCGTATTTAGAAATTCAGTATATTTATATGAAATTTATCCAGAATGGTGCGTGTAGCAACAATCCCAAATATTTTGTAAATTTCTGAGTATTTGTTCCATACCATGTTCCCAGTTGAACTCTTAATACTGACATGACATGACGACTAATTTTCGCTCTTAGCCGAGTAGCATAAATCTCCCGAAGTGTCAAGATTGAGATGCGTATGGAAGTACTCAATCAGAGGCACACAAAGTTATGCTTCCCTTTAAATATTAAATTAGTGATTTTTGTATCAGTATGCAAAATTCACCAAAATTTGATTGGTTTTTCGGCAACCCGCAAAATTCAGTCCTTTAACCTAATTTTATCAATTTACAAAAATTAGGTTTTTTGCGCCCTGCGCAATATCCCGAACCCTATTGGTCGATACCAAACCTAGGTAAGCTAGGAAAACTAATCCTCCATGGAGCTAATAGGAGCAAAGTCCTACCAGAAAACAAGAAGTAAAGAGGAACTGCAGCAAATAGAAGCAACAGCAAAAGGGGGTGCGTCCACGCCACTTGGCCGGCCGATCCGCTCCAACAGGTGCCGCCTATGGCCAGCTGGCCATGCTCCATGTTGCTGCTTTCCGGCCCCCTTTCCCATCGACCAATCAGATCGCTTTAAACACGCCACACGCACTTTTAAATAAAGTTGGAAGTTGGTTGGTTGACGCGCTTAATTCCTTAAGAAAAATAAGCCTAGACTGTCCATGTTAGTCTTAAAACAATCATGGCCACACGATTTGACCGGCCAATTCAACAAGCTTAGCCTCTTCCTAGCGGAACTAGGCAAACTCCATGATGTCCATTGGCGGACCCACCATCATCCCAGCCAATCATAATTCTCTTTGCCTACCAGCAACGTCCTTGATTGTTTGCGTAAATTAGACTAGTTGCGTTGTAAAAGAAAAGCTCAACGATCTAAGACCGACCATGACGGTCTCAAAACCATCGCATCCATCCAACTTAGCCAGCCTAGTTGGACGGTTTAGATCTTCTTTCGAACGATCAAAGAGGTACAGTTATGATCACCGGTGACTCGCCTCCATCCCTGGTCGGCCGAACTACATATATCAATCCAAGAGCGCATCAAACCGCTTGCCCAAAGTAGGGTGATCGCGCGTTTTTTAAACCCTAAATTGAGTCAACGGAATTACACAACTGCCGCAAATCGATCACGGCCGTCCATCTTCGCCATCCTAGTCGGAAGGCCTAGATCTAATTTCAAGCGGCCAATGAGATATTGGCATGCTCGCCGGTAACCCATCTTTATGTGTACTCAATCGACTTGTCCAAATCAGCGGTAAACACCCCAAATCGTTTGGCCAAAGGAAGGTTGGCCACACGGCTTTAAACCCTAAAATTCAATCAACGGCAATGTACAACTACTGCAAATCATCTCATCCGTCCAACTTCGCTAGCCTAGTCAGATGGCTTAGATTTAATTTCAGGTTTCCAACAGGGTGACGCCATGATCACCGGCCACCCCTCTTCCATGAGGAGCGATCGTCCAAGCCACGTGATGCGCGCGTAGATCTTACCAACTCCCTGAAAAAGGGTGGTCATGCTCCTTTTAAGATATTAAGCTCCGCGACTAACTTAGACGAGCTCTAAAACAACGATGCTTCGTGAACATCGATTATTTTGAGCTGCTTGTTTAAAAGCGATGCTTTATATGCATCGATTATGAACAATGTTTTATAAATATTGATTCCACAAACAATTTTTTGACCTAAAAGCACTATATGCTGTTTTAAGCGGCAAGTCTCATAACTTGACCCACTCGACAGCCTGCTATGTATATTTTCCTACAAAATACTCGAGACATCAAACATGTTACAAACTGGGGGATGCTCACTGGGGTATTGGTCTGGCGGTTTACGGCGTGCAACGCGCCCATTATAAGAAAGTGTCAGGAAAATTGGGGACGGTTAACAGCAGTAAGAAAGAGTAGTGGGTGTAAGGGCTGACCAGTCTTCCTCCATAATGGAAACGTGATGATCATCACCTTTTGCACAACCCCACTTCTCTACTACTTAACTGCCTCCACTTTCTACAAGATCAGGGTGCACTCAATAATGACTTGTATAAATAGGTTTTAACCTGTTTCGACAAAAAACAAGTGTGATCAACACAAGTATCAAGAAAACACCCAAAACTGATAGCTTACATTCTGCAAGCCAGTTCCACATTCTGATACAAGTCATAAAACAACCACACCTTCGTAATTCAATATTCTGATCTCAACACCTTCTTCGCTTCCCTCTCTAAGATACCCCCCTACTCCTTCACTTTGTGACCGAATTGAATCTGGAATGGCCATTTCTTGGTTTAGGCCAGAGTCTTACAGATTGATCTCTCGAATCTAAAAGTACTCCTGTGCAGTATATTTGTTTAGGGTTTGAATTCGTTTCTCATCAACATACCCAAATTTACCAAAAACAGCAGAATCAATTTTTACCCCAAAACACTGACGAACTCAATTCTAATGTATCATGCTATTATGCATATACTCATCAAGATGTTGAAAAAGTTGAGATGGTCTCTGCTGAAGTGGTTCATGATTTTCTCAAATACTTTAAGAAGGCAAAACTACAGCTCGTTGATACTATGAAAGGTCTTGATGTGTTACGAACTGAGCTGAAAAAGGTTAACTCTTACCTTGTTCTCATGAAAACACATGTGAAAGATCTTCTCAATGAGGATATCTTCTTCGAAGAAGCGTTTGATGCTGTCAATCACAAGCTCAAAGGCCTTGAAACCCGTGAAGTTTTCGAACATGAACTTTGATTTAGCTTGTGATCGGTCTTTGTTTATAGAGTTGTTTTATTTTTGTCTAGGAAACTTCTTATGAGAATTTATTCTTGTGTTTTAAGAAGGATACCTAGGGTTTGGAATAGAAAATATTATGAGTACACATAGCTATTGCCAACGATTTTTCATCTTGCAATGTTTTTAGATTTATTTATTTAAATTCTAAAGTTTATTTGGAAGATGATTTTGCAGTATTAAGTTTTATTGGTTTTATATATTGCAAAAATTATTATAGGATATGAGTGTTTGCGTCCGTGAACTATGATATTCCCATATATGTTAAAAGTTAAGTCTATTATATGTCTTTATGCAAATATTGATGGAAAATAGAATGAACTTTTGATAACAAAGATTAAGTCTATGGTATCACTATGCAAATATTGATGAAAATAGAATGAATCTTTGAATTTTCCGCAGTATTGATCTTTCCCTGATCCACTTCTATGTGAAAGTACTTTGCGGCTCCGTAAGTTCTCTTATGTTGAGCATTTCCGATTAAATTAATCATGGGTTCTCTTGTGGTTAATTTAATTGAGTTTTCTGGATGCAAATTCATGTTTCATATAATTTGTTAATGTCCAAAGAAATCCTTCTTTTCTTGTAAAAGTAAGGTCGTTCTTGTTGTTCTTTCGGAAATGACATTTTATGGGGGAGAGTTCTTAATTGAACTTGTGCTTAATTTCCAAAACTTTGTGGGGAGTGCGGCTGTGGAATATTGTAGGAGTTTTCATGTATCTTTATAAACTCTTTGATGAATGCACTAAGTTTCGACTATGTGAAATCATCGAAACAAAGTTGATATGTTCTCTTTTAGTCATGAAGTATTTTTGTGAGAATTTCATTATGATCCCGCTAATTTTCGTACCTTTGCCAATTTATATTGACAAAAAGGGGGAGAATTATTGTGTAGTTCACACTACAAATACATATGGTTTACGGATCATTATGTAAGGGGGAGTGGTTTTCATTGTGAGATGAAGTATTGACTAAGGGGGAGTGATACATATCACCATCGTATTGTTGTCAAAGTTGTGCTACAATTGGACTTTGATGTTGTGTAAGAATATTATGACACTGTATAAAATTGATTGAGAGCTACTGTTTTCTCATTGTTATAACTACGGATCTTCAACAACTATGATACTGAGTTGAACACATTCAGAATCACTGGAGTACTTGGAAGTGACGAAGATTTCGGGTAATGTTGAAGAACCAAGGAAATCAAGCATTTGGATGAGAAGCTACAAAGTTTATTTATTTTGTAATCCATATGTATTACTCCCTCTGTCCTAAAATTTCTGTCCTCTATTCTATTTTCGTTTGTCCTAAAATACTGACCAGCTTCTGTTTATAGTCATATTTTTTAGTCAAACTCTCAAATATATCCTTTAATTTTTATAATTATAAAATTATTTTAAATATAACCAATCAAAAATCTTAAATGATATCTTCCTAAATAAGAAACAAATCTACTAAACCAATCCATAAATATTTTTATTTTTATCTTCTATTTAATCGTCTTAAATGATATCTTCCTCGATAGGAAACAAAATTACTAAATCAATCCATAAATATTTTTAATTTTATCTTCTATTTAAACATTTCTATAAAATAATAAAATTACCAAATATGTATTTTTCTTACATGCTCCATATACTCCTTTTAATTTTAGTAATAACATAACATTTAATAGGGATAGTTTGGTACACTCCTCCGGTCTCCTTAATATCTTGACTTAGTCAAAGCGGACTAATAATTTAGGACGGGGGGAGTAATAGTTTTGTCACTAAAATTGACAAAGGGGGAGATTGTTAGAGCACTGCTCGGTCTAACTCGCAAGCGTTGCTATCTCAAGCTTGTTTGTCAAGTTTAGTTGTCAAAACTATAAGTCTTGATTTCTAGTCTACTTATAGCGAAGTCTCGGATTAGGATAAAAAGTGTAGTTGAGCTTTAGACTTCACGACGTTCATCGATTGAAGACGAAGAACTACTAAGGGGATCTTGTGGAACTTCATCAACAAAAGGTATGTGGAGACTTGAACTCATCTATCACTCAAAAGTCTATCTACTATATCTCCTATTTGAGACAAAAGTCGTATAGCTATATAGACTTCGATTATACACATTTGATATTTCGAGATGAGTTTAACTCGCTTACATATTTCTCGAAATATGTGTTGGTAAGCTTTCGCTTTAACCAAGTTCATCTTATATTCTTGACGAAAGTCAAAAGATGATCATGTGAAAATTGCCTGGTAACATCTTACATGATTTGTGTGAGACAGTCATTTGATGTAGACTCGGAATGTTTCGTATTGATCTATCGATCACTTGAAAATTGCTTCAAAGCAAATAGTTTGTGTGAGACAGCTATTGTCGTCTTCTAAGAATATTTCGATGATTGAAATGGAAGTTTAAAACAATTAACCATGATTTGATATAGCACAGTATGCGTACTTGTATGCTAACTGTTGCAAGTTATTCCAAGTCCGGGAACAATAGTATGCATACCCATATGCGTACCGGCGTAAGTTCAAGTCCGGGAATTCAACTGAGTTTGGAGGTATGCGTACCCGTTCGCATACTGGCGAACCCAAACTAAGTCCAGCCACTAAGGTATGCGTACCCGTTTGCATACTTGAGTAGGTTATGTTCTAAAATCGGTTTGTTCATGAACTAATACATTTATATAATAAGGAATGAAATCTTTTGCAAACCGTGGCTATAATGTTCATGAATTGATTCGCGAGAATCAAAAGCGATTTTGCTTCAATTGTGTCTTGTATACTTGTATGAGAATATAAACAATTGAACAACTTTATAACTAGTTTCATTTGAGTCATTTGAACTAGTTGTGTTAAGATGAACAAGGTTGATATGAAAGTGTTCATATGGCTAACTTCGGTTAACTATTGTTGAGACAACAAGGTGTACACGTTTAGGTACAGTTACCAATATCTAAATGAAGTCACTTTTCATTTGTGTGTAACAAGCTAAGTTCTATCTAACGGTTGAAAAATATTAGCTTCAATCTAATCAGGTTTTCATCTAACGGTGAATATTGAATGCTTCGTTACCAAGGTAACATTGATTGCAAATCCTGATTTGAAGACTATATAAGGAAGAACTCTAGCAACTGGGAAACCTAATCCCCATACCTCCTGTGTGATACTAGTTACGACTAGAGTCGATTCTCCTTTAACCTAGGTTTTTCTAAAACCATTATAGGTTAACGACTTAAAGAATTCATTGGGATTGTGAAGCCAGACCCAACTATTTTCCATGTAGTTGCGTGTTCTGATCTTGCTGTATTCTATCGTATTGAGTACTATCTTCTCTAAGATTTGCTCGAGATTTAATCTTTGATAGGAAAGCTAAAAAGTAGTCACAAACATCTTCGTCTCATCGTTTGTGATTCCGCAATATCTTGTTTTGTTACCATACGATTAAGATTATTGTAAGGTGATTGATATTATTAGGTTGTTCTTCGGGAATATAAGTCCGGTGTATCAATTGATTCCTGTTCACCTTGATTTATCAAAAGAAGGAACAAAACTCATAGGTATTTCTTTGGGAGACAGATTTATCTATTCAATAGACATTTCTGTATGAGACAGATTGGTTTATTAAGTCTTCGACTTTGGGTCGTAGCAACTCTTAGTAGTGGGTGAGATCAGCTAAGAGAATCAAATGCGTAGAGTCCTGCTGGGATTCATAGGTGTAAGGAACACGACTGTACCTTAATCAGTGTGATTAGGGCTCAACTAAATTCCAGTCCGAAGTTGACTTGGAGTAGGCTAGTGTCTGTAGCGACTTAATACAGTGTGGTGTTCAAATATGGACTAGGTCCTGGGGTTTTTCTGCATTTGCGGTTTCCTCGTTAACAAAATTTATGGTGTCTGTGTTATTTCTTTTCCGCATTATATTTGTTTATATAATTGAAATATCACAGATTGTGCGTAGTTCAATCAATTAAATAATCCAACCTTTGGTTGTTGATGTAAATTGATTGACACTTGAACATTGGTCTTTGGTACCGTTCAAGTGGTTTCTCATAATAATCAGGCTCACGGATTTTATCTGTTTTATTTGCTGATTACATTGAGAAACAAAGATACAACTCTTGGATATATTTCCATTAATTGAGTCTGACTGTCTAGTTGATTCCATTGGAATTATATTGGAGTTTGTCCATACAGATTGCCTAAACGAAATATTGGGTGTGGTTGTTAGACCCCCGCCTTTTCAAATCCCGCCAAGGAAAAACAAGATGATGTGTCCTATCTAAAATAAAAAGAAGGGGGGATTAGGCGCGTCTAATATACGCCCCACCCAATCCCGCCAAGGCAAAACAAGATGCCGCGTCCTATCAAAAATAAAAGGAAGGGGGGAGTAGGCGCGTTTAATATATGCCCAACCCAATCCCTCCAAGGAAAAAAAAAAGACATGTTTTACCAAAAAATGCAAACCGAATCTAACCCTGACATTGCCAAATGACGCGTTTTACACAAAACAACAAGATACTCCGACGCGCAAGTCAGAGGATTTTATGCAAAACATAATAAACATAGATTTAACCAAAGAGGACGTAGAACACAACACCCAAAATTAATACAACACAACAACATTGAACACAAATAAAATATTCGCAAACAACCAAATACACAACAAATTGTCCAAAGGGAGGAAGGCGCACGAAATAAATAACAGTAAAAGAGGAGAAAAAAATGTAAATAGAATGCATCAAGTAGACTGGAACATAGACCATTCATGTCTCTTCTTATCAAGATCCACGCGAACCTCCTCCTCTGCAATCTCTGCCTGCTAGGCTGCACTAGTCGCCGCTCCCACACTGGCGATAAGCTGGTTTAGCGCCGCCTTCTTGTCAGAAGTTACCTTAGAAAGCTGAGCCAATTTCTTATCCAATTGAGCAATCTTCTCCGGGAGGTGCACACGCGGGTCATTACGATCCTTCACCGTTGTCAATAACTCATCCAACCACCCTACTTGAAAGCCGAAGTTAACCGCTGAATGAATAGTAGTTTTCCAACCATGCAACACGCTCGTATCAATATGACCGTTCTTCAACCGCGTGAGTTGATCAGCTACCTTGAGAAGATTTTTATTCATATAGCATAAAGTATGCATGTCGAGGAGACCCTCCTTTACCATATGACAACCACCACGCTCCACAATGTCCCAATAAGTGGCAGCCAAGGCAGATGGCACCCAAAAACCATGAACCAGCTTATAAGTGGTAGGATCAACACCAGCCTCGGAGGCATCTACCACCTTTGAAAAGCAAAACTTCACATCCTCTGGTATTGCTAGCGGGTCAGAAGTATTGGGACACTTCTCTGAATGACCAAATAATTCAGAATTACTACCATCTAACCGAGTACGTTTCGCAGACCCATCACCACTAGGATTCACGCGCCTCCCACCTTCGATACTAGAGCCCTCATATTTTCCAGTTTCTTTATGCTTATTACCGATATCCTGAAAAAGGGGTGTATGTATAAGAACGATGAAAAAAAAATGATGGGTAAGTGTTAATAAACATGTGAGGGCGCGGCTTATAAAAGAACGAAAAAAAAAGAAAAAGAGAAGGACCAGGCGAGGAAGAGACCGACCTCGGGAATAGGAGGATCAAGCGGGTGATCACAAGGCTTCGGACGAGACGCTGAGGAGCCAGAAGAAGACCCAGAGTCACTTGTAGAACCTGCAAAACAAATAGTAAGCAACATTGCGAAGGGAAACTCAGATATATAAGTAGAGCAAAAAAAAAAAAGACAAAAGACAAAAGATGCAATTAAATAGAGGTACACGTGTTAAACAGAGAATGAGTAATCACCTTCAGGATAATCTGGTTGGGGTGCCACGTGGGCTGAGGATCCATCTAAAACCGACCGGTTTGACCCAGAATGACTTAGCGAATGTAACACGTCACTAGGGGATTCCAAGGGTTGGCCCCTAATATGAACGGTCTCTGCCTGTAAAGTATTAACGGATGATATGTGAAGGCGCGGAGACACCCATCCATCCCCTTTTGATAACTTAACTCCAAGGCTTTGCATAAGATCCACAAATGAGGGAGTCGTACTACCACCAGCGCCTCGCTGGGACTGTGAAGGACTATTCTATCGGGCCTGTATAAAACACAGAGGGAAGACATCAATAGAAGAACAAGGGTGGGAAACGGACAACTTAGACGCTTCCCGTTTCGCCTTCTTAGCAAGACTCTTCTCAGACCAATCATTCTCAGGCATGTTGAGATACTCCTCCATCAAGTAAAATGGCGCCTTCCACCCCACAGGATTGGATATGGTAGCTTCCTAAGAACAAAATACCCACTATCTCAAAAAAGAAAAGAGGGGGAGAGAGGAGGAAACATAGCAAAACACAAGCAAAGGGAATACCCGCGTCGCCGGAAAACTAGCAGCAGGCCTGGGGATATGAAGCATAGGAGGTTTCTGGCTAGAAAAAAGTCTTTGTCCCTTTCTTCATCCTTATGGGTTCATGACCCTCAGGGGGGTCCTAGGAAGTCACCAGCGGTTCCAGAGGGCGACCCTTAGTACCCGATTTAAGAACATTTTCCTCAGCTATCACATCATTGAGTTTAACCCGAGCAGACACGTGTAATATCCGGAAATCCTCATAAGATAAATCAGGAAGAGAAGCTGGGTCACGTAAGAAAATATTTAGGGCTTGGCAACGAATGAAAAGCTGATACTCATGAGCCATCTCGGTAACTTCCAAAGGTGCTCGGGAATGGGCTGCTGGAAAGAAAAGTTAATTCCCCGATCGTTCAGGCGCGTCGGATCCTTGAAGACGAAGCGATCAAAACTAGCAACAATATCTATGATGGCGGAACCACTCCATGGAGGGAATCTATAAGGATCCCCTTGATAAAACCCAACTTGTCAAGATGCACGGTTAAGGTTACTGGACATAACAATGAACTTACCAGCGTGAAAACCAGGGAGGTAACCAGGCAACACCGCCATTACCGAATCAAAATCCGACTCTGATAAGAATTGTGCCGAATCAAATTTCGCACCCTCCAGTGACGAATTAAAATCATAATGCGCCATACCCGAACGATCATCATGGTAAGGGAAAGATTTGAAGCTCTTAGCTACATCCATGAATTTAGCCGCCCTTGGGGACTTTTCCTTTATCGTGCCAAAGAGCCATCCGCGGATAACTATAGGTGACAACGGTCCTACTAATAGTACCATCATATGTTCAACGTCCTTCTCATGATGAACCGCTAAAACATGAGGATGAGAGCATACTCAGGAAGGTGTTCCCAAGACCACGCCTGCATGAAAGAAGCAGGAATAAAAGTCTCGACCTTATGAACTGTATTGACTATACGAACGTCGTGGATTCCCGAGACAGCAGCACGACCATTGGTACAAGCTCGCTTTTAATAGTGTCCTGAGGACTATATTCGAACACATCATGACAGAACCAAAACAAAATTAAGGCCTCCAGCTCGGCACGAAGGTTCTTTTCTTTCCTACGAGGAGGCATAACCTTTTTGTTAACCAACTACGGAGCCCAATATTTGATCCAAAAAGGTAAGGAGGCACGTCGATTGCGTTTAAAAACCAATTCAGTACTCGTCTGTACTGTGGGAATTTGTGAGCCGTGAATTTATTCATAAGCGCGGGTAGAACCAGCGAGCAAACGCTCTCCCGTTGGGTGTGGCAAAGAAGGCTTTTTATCCTCAACTTCCTTGGCCTTGCCTTTGGTGGCAGGCGACGGCTTCCCCTTCTGACTAGCGCTTGCAGCCTTTCCTTTGTTTTCCCGCTTCGCCGGTAATTGATCTTTCATTACTTGCTCGTTGTGAGAATCATCCTTATAATATAGCAGATATGCCCATAACTCCTTGTCCCCGTCATTTAAAGCTTCAAAAACATATACCTCATCATATGAGTGTCTACCATGAATGGGCAGTCTCGTGAGAGCGACTACGTCCTCTAAGACCATGGTGGCTTCCCCCAATGCAAAAAAAAGGGTATGAACAGAAGACGCCCAACGAAAAAAAAGTCACGTCATATCACGCATACATCTAACTACTTCCCGCTTGAAAGACAAGTTTATTGCTTCCTCGATACCTGCCGAACGAAGGGTGGCTATATGATTTGGATTGGAGCGGATATAAGACGTCCAATGTGGCCATATGGAAGGTGTGGCGGATGAGGAACGAATCTCAATAGTAGGGAGATCATAATCGCCACGAGGAATAACCATACACGGAACTTTCTTAAACGAGAAGGTGTCTAGAGTGTCCGCCTCAGGATACATGAGCCATCCAGGGGAAGGAGGATAGGGTAATACGGAAGGATTGCGAAGGTGCGAAATAAGAACATCATCCATAGGAAGGACGCATTGACCATCACGGAGACATCTCAACTTTAGCGCGCGCTTAAAATCAGGGTCTCCTGTGATTTCTGGGATCATGTATATCTTACCATCTACCGACAGAGGTGTATAAAATTCTTCCTGATCTGCGTATTCGATTTCTCCGGAGTCAGCGCTCATCAATTCCTCGGATTCCTCCTCCTCCTCAGATGATCTACTACTGGCAGAGCTGCTGGACATGGCGCGTGTATGATGTGTCCAGAATGAGGTGAAGGAAAATGACAGGATAAAACAAAGGGGAAAGGAATAATCCAGTAAGTCTATATATAGGAAATCTCGAGACTCGGACGTGGCGGTTACAAACAGCGAAGAGAAACTGTAAAGTTTCCTACACATCGTGGAAGACCAACTGTCACCTAGGGACGTGGAGCTGACAAAAGGAATCCCCCTTGTTTCTGAGGGGGGATGCACATGAAGAAACTAATTGACTATTGGGATATTTTATAATTAACCCAATAGTCAGGGGACTAATCCTGATACATGAAAATAATTGCACTTTGGCAGGGCTAGAGAGCCCCTAAAAGGGAGGCAAGCCCAACATGAAACATGGGGGACTTGGAGACTAAGTCCCAAGTCCAATAAAATGTGTCCATAAGATGGAAAAGGATAAGGTTGTATTAAAGAAGGAGTGACATTAGTGGTAATTAAGGAGGTCTAAGGACATGTGGCATGATGTCATAAAAGGAAGGGCTTTTGGGAAAGCCTATAAAAGGGGGTACATAGTACAATATAAAACAAGTTCTCTCTCATACCATTCCTAGAATGTGTTTTCATCAGGTGTGACTAGGATGGGTAGAACTAATATCATATTCACCCTTCAACAATACTCATAAAAACCTCCCTAACCCCCACCTCAAACCACCTTATGCAAACACAAAATATACCCATCAATGTCCACAAACAAATAGAGCGTATCACCAGGAATTTTTTCCGGGGGCATGATCCGACAGTTAAAAAGCTTCATCATATTGGTTGGGATAAAGTAACAAAACCGATTTCTGAAGGAAGGGTATGCAATAAACAAAAAGCAGTGATCATAACAAGGATCTTCTAATGAAAAGTATTTGGAGCTTGTATGAACAACCTAACTCCGTCTGCGGAAGTCTGTTTACCGAAAAATATCTTCATCATCAACCAATTCTACAAGGCATCGATACCATATCATCTTCCTCAAGCGCTCAATGGAGACAATTAGCATCAATCATTCCTACCATGCAACAATTTATATTTCATCAAATTGAAATGGGCTATCAACACCAATAGAATGCAACTGGATTCCAAACTCCCCAAATATGGATCCAGCACAATGTTATCCTATCTGCAAGGTAGATGTTATTTAATTATCCGATCTCTCATAACTGGATTTAGGAAAAATTAAACACCCTCCCCAATCTTGTAGCACAAAAAATCATAAACATCCATCTTCCCCAGGATGGCCCCGAGGACAAAATTATCTGGCCACACTCAAAATATGGAAAATACACTACATCATTGGGATACAAATTATAAACCCATGGTCAACCAACCCAATCTCCCCTCCCACCAACCAAATTCCTGGGGACTTTACCATGTCCACCAAAAATTAAGCTTTTCTTGTGGAAAGCAATCAATGAAGGTCTACCAACCTCCTCTCTCCTACATCACATCCACCTAACCAACTCCGACATTTGTCCCAAATGTAACACTGATCCGGAATGAACAACTCACATGTTAATTCACTGCCCAATTGCGACTACATCTTGGAACACATTGCTTACTTAGCCCTCAACCACACCAAACTCTAATAATATCCCCACAATTGTTTTAACACCTCAGACAACCATTTCCTAACTCCTACAACATTCAGCACCAATATCTATCATCTCCTATTTCTGTTTTCTATTCTGGACCTTATGGTTGGCTAGAAATGAACTAATATACCGCCAAAAGAAAACAACATCAGAAGAAATCCTAGCTTGGGCTCAAAAACAACATCAAGAATATTATGCGACACAATAATCTTTACCCCCAGTGCCACCAGGAGATGCACCGACATATAACCACTCAAGAAGCACCAAAAGGATCTCCACAATATCGGTAGGATGGTCCACTCCGAACATGAACTGGATTAAGATTAACACAGATGGGGCGGCCAGAGGTCACTCGGGTTTCGCAGGAGCAGGTTTCATTTACATGGATTCAGACGCACGAACTGTAATAGCTTTATCTCAACCTTTAGGAATTACGACTGCCTTAACTGCAAAAACTTGGGCTCTGCTTTTGGCATCAAGAACAACAAGACAATGGCCAAAAGTTCTATTCGAGACGGAAACTTCTCTAATAAATTGCATGCTTCACAAAAAAAAATGAAATATTATGATGAAAATAAAATATTTTCTAGGAATTCAATTGATGAATAATGCATTAGAATTAATTAATTGATGTCTCTATACTAGCATGCAATCTGTTTGGGATCATTATATTTATTCGAGAGTCGAGGTATATGATGTGGTTGTGATTGTGATAAATAAAAGTTCGTTTCTCAGACTTGTGAAGGATGATTTTTAGACTTTAATTCAAAAACTAAAATCGGAAAAATCGGAAAAATCACTAATAATTATAGCAAACTCAGACAAAGATGATATCAATATCAAAAGAACACTGAGACTAAGATTCCACTATTTTCCAAGTTCAAAGTGATTAAATCCAATAATTATAATTATGCAATTTTGTGTTTAATTTGATTCTAAAATATTGTAACTAGTAGATTTTCAGAATAACAAGTGTAAATCGAAAGCATAAAACATCAATAACCTAGGGCCAAGTATGCTATATCAAAAGAAATAACAATTGTTTAACAAAAATCATTCAACACAATTTTCAATCAAGGCAAATAATCATAAACATAATTGCAATAATAATAAAAAAAAAATCTTACCATCCCTGTTTTGTAAGAACATACTAATATGAATTCTATCCCATGAAAATCTCCTACAGAATCTCACCCAAAACCGATCCAGGGAATCTCAACAACCCGTGAAACTCTCCACACCTCTGTTTTCTTCTCCCGTCTTATCTAACCCAACTGGATCAAATCCATCGAGCATAGCAAGCATGTTTAGCTCAAACAATCGATTCCAGTGATTGAATCTCTTTAAATCTGCCCCGAAATTCAAACCCTAAATTTGTACGTGGAGAATACATTTTCCCGCCTTTTCTGAAATTTGAATTTGGGAAGTAGATGCCCCTTATCCTGCTGCTGGGATGCCGATAATAATTTTTGGGCGTAAATAGTAATTTCTTAGGTGCCTTTATCAACTCCTCCGGATGCCTTTAGTAATTTTCTTCGAGGGTTCAAATGCCACTTTTTGAGCCAATTTCTCCTTAAAAGCTTATTTCTCCAAAAAACCCTATAAAGACATAAAAACCCATAACAAGTACAAAAATGAGCACTAACAATATATATAATTGAGATCAAAATAGACACATAAATGCTTCTATAAGTATAAGATTGTAGAAGCATCATGCTCATTCTGAATGTTTATTCTGCATAGTCGAGGAACATTTGCGACAGACTGAAGACGTTATTGCTCTATACTAGCGGCCAATCCATCTAGAAGCCGTCCAATCATTCTCGATTCCATACAGAAGTAAATACTGGAATGCTGATGAAATATGCAATATATTGAAAGCTCAGCTGAGAGGCTTTAATGATTACATATTTATGTATGCTCTAAAGAGGCTACACACTCAGTCAGAGATCATCGTGACATGAGCTTTCATGTATAAATTCTAAAATATGAATTTCACATATTCGTCTGAAGTTAGGTCAGAAATATGCAAAATTATGATTTTACAATTTTAGCCTTTGTAAAAAATCCACCATCAACAATGGGTACACCTCACACACTACAATACTATTAATATAACTGAGGTACATCATGTTACCTCCCTCTCAAAATTATCCTTTTCTTCAAGGATAAAAATCATGGAAGTGAGCTGTGATGTTGTTAGCGTCTTACCAGGTAGCATTTCTGCGGTACCGTTATCACATTGAGTAAGTAATTAGAAGACCTCCAGGCCATCTCTAGAAGTAATTCTTGTATCCATAATTTCAGCTGGTTCCACCATAATCTAACCCTCATGTTCTACCACCGGTAACTGTGGAAAATGAGTATGGGGTTGTCTTCTTTAATTGGGATACATGGAAAACATGATGAACTCGTGACCCTTGGGTAAGTAGTAACTCGTAAGCCAGTTTACCAACTTTCTGGATCACTTTAAGTGGACCACAATATTTAACAACTAGGTTGGAATTCTAGCGCCAAAGCAATTGGAGCTTTCTAAAAAGACGAGGGTACCAAGTACATCCCTAATCTTCGGAATCCAATAGATTTCAAGCATATGAGTAGGGAGAATTCTTTTACAATTAAATAACTTTAATACGAAAATAGTAAAAGAATACAAACACAACAGTTTTGTTAACAAAAAAAATCGCAAATGAAGACAAATCCCGGAACCTAGTCCAGTTTTGAATACTCTCATAATTAAGCCGATATACAAAGACTACAACCAACTTTGTACAGCTGAGACCAAGTAAACTAAATCCAAGTTATTCAACCTTCAGTTACCCAGCTCCTACTACCAATCTGGCCTAAGCACATGAATCCTAAGGTAAAGTACACTATCTTAAGTCGTTTCACATGCTTTGAAGAGTTCTAGCACATGTTCAATCACTCATTATGTCGACATCTTGAACTTTCCTAAATAGAAAACCATATTCCAATATTCACACAAACCCTAAAGTGCATATGAAAACGGGAATGCGTTATAGTATTAGGACCGGTCCTGTAAGAGATTCCCAATATGGATCGGTCTTGCTATAGATTCCCGAGGAAAGGACCGGTCCTACTATAGATCCCCTATAGGAATCGTTCCACCAAATCTCTTTGATTCCTTTCAACTACGAAATAAGTTCCGCAAGTTTACTTCTTTTAACTCATGTAGTTAAATATAATTTTCTAGGCATGGAATAAACTCAAATTTCAATACACAATCTAGTAAAAAGTTACAAAGGTAGTGTTTATGTCGCAATTGTGAAGTTCAAAAGCTGGGCGTTATACTTCGTAATTCAATATACGAAGGTTGTAATACAACTTGTATATTCTTCCTTGGCACTTTGATCATAATGAAATGATCAAGTCTCTAATACTAGAGATTCATATATATAAATTCGCATGTTATGTTTTCAATATAAATGACTTGCACGTAATGTAGATAGAAATTGAAACAAGTCAAGTCATGTATTACTAACCTCAAACAGTAGCATGATTTGTTTGTTAATATCGATACGTCTTCAGGTTCTTCGTAACACGAGTTTGTCTCAACATTCCTAGAATTCCTAGTCTAAGCTAGTGCCGTTGACTTTAGTAATCTAATGAAGCAGCCTTGAGTTTTGGAACTAAAATATGACAACCAAACTTGACATACCCATGCTTGGTGGATTTAACCGAGCCATGCTCAATAAGACGCATTATGGAACGGGAAACTGGAATCGTAGGATGGTATTTATCCCGTGACTTGGATTTAACAGATAGTTTTATCCAGTGATAGTAAAGAATTTGAGCACACACAACAACCAATTAATATATAATGGTAAAACGTTTACACATTTTCAAATAAGATGGTTCCCATAGATAACCTACAACTATGTTCACCCAGCACCGATGGTCATCAATGACTGATAAATATATACAAAAATAGAATCATTATGTTAGGCAACACCTGAAAAAATGGGGGTCTAACAACCACACCTAATATTTCGCTTAGCAATCTGTATGGACTAACGCCAATATACTTTTAAGAGAATCAACTAGACAGTCAGACTCAATCTTAAGAAAATTATATCAAAGAGTTATATCTCGATTTCTTAATGTAATCAGTAAATCAAACAGATAGAAATCCTTGAGCCTGATTAATATAAGAAACAACTTGGACGGTATCAAAAACCAATATCCAAGTGTCAATCAATTTAATCAACAACCAAAGGTTGGATTAAAAATTGATTGAACTTACGCACAACCTGTGATATTTCAATTATATAAAAAAAATATAATACGAAAAAGAAATAACCCAGACACCAGAAATTTTGTTAACGAGGAAACCGCAAATGCAGAAAAACCCCGGGACCTAGTCCATATTTGAACACCACACTGTATTAAGTCGCTACAGACACTAGCCTACTCCAAGTTAACTTCGGACTGGAATGTAGTTGAGCCCTAACCAATCTCACACTGATCAAGGTACAGTTGCGCTCCTTATGTCTCTGAATCCTAGCAGGACTCTACGCACTTGATTCCCTTAGCTGATCTCACCCACAACTAAGAGTTGCTATGACCCAAAGTCGAAGACTTGATAAACCAATCTGTCTCACACAGAAAATTCTATTGTATAGATAAATGTGTTTCCCACAGATAAACCTATGAGTTTTGTTCCATCTTTTGATAAATCAAGGTGAACAGGAACCAATTGATATACCAGACTTATATTTCCTAAGAACAACCTAGAAATATCAATCACCTCACAATAATCTTAATCGTATGGTAGCGAGACAAGATATTGTTGAATCACAAACGATGAAACGAAGATATTTGTGACTACTTTTTATCTTGCCTATTGGAGAATAAATCTCGAGCAAATCTTAGAGAAGATAGTACTCAATCACGATAGAAAACAACAAGATCAGAACACACAACTACAGAGAAAATAGTTGGGCCTGGCTTCACAATCCCAATGAAGTCTTCAAGTTGTTAACCTACAGGGTTTCTTGAAAAACCTAAGGTTAAAGGAGAATCGACTCTAGTCGCAACTAGTATCACACATGAGGTGTGGGGATTAGGTTTCCCAGTTGCTAGAGTTCTCCTTTATATAGTCTTCAAATTAGGGTTCGCAATCAATGTTACCTTGGTAACAAAGCATTCAATATTCACTGTTAGATGAAAACCTTAATAGAGTCAAGCTAATATCTTTCAACCATTAGATCGAACTTATCTTGTTACACACAAATGAAAAGTGACTTCATTTAGATATGAGTAACCGTACCTAAATATGTGCACCTTTGTTGGCTCAACAATAGTTAACCGAAGTTATCCATATGATCACTTTCATATCAACCTTATTCATCTAAACCATAACTATTTCAAATGAAACTAGTTCTAGAGTTGTTGAATTGTTTATATTCACATAGAAGTATACAAGACACAATTGAAGAAAAATCGATTTTGATTCACTCGAATCAAGTCATGAACATTATAGCCACGGTTTGCAAAATATTCAATTCCTTACTATATAAATGTATTAGTTCATGAACAAAACGATTTTAGAAAATAACCTACTCAAGCATGAAAACGGGTACGCATACCAAATTGGCCGGACTAAGTTTGGGTTCGCCAGTACGTGAACTGGTATGCATACCACAAACTCAGTCAAAGTACCGGAAATTGAACCTCATGCCAGTATGCGTACCGGTATGCGTATTTGATTCCCGGACCTTGACTAAACCAAACAGTACGCATACGGGTATGCATACCATGGTTCCCGGACTTGGATTACACATATGAAAGTACGCATACTGTGCTTAAATCCAATTGTTCTAAACTCTCATTTCAACCATTGAAACATTCTCGGAAGTCGACAACAGCTGTCTCACACAAACTATTAGCTTCAAAGCAATTTTCAAGTGATCGAATGATCAATACGAAACATTCTGAGTCTACATCAAATGACTGTCTCACACAAATCATGTAAGATGTTACCAGGCGATTTTCACATGATCATCTTTTGACTTTCGTCAAGAATATAAGATGAACTTGGTTAAAGAGAAAGCTTACCAACACATATTTCGAGAAATATGTAAGCGAGTTAAACTCAACTCGAAATATCAAATGTGTATAATTGAAGTCTATATAACTATACTTTTGTCTCAAATAGGAGATAGAGTAGATATACTTTTGAGTGATAGATGAGTTCAAGTCTCCACATACCTTTTGTTGATGAAGTTCCACAAGATCCCCTTAGTAGTTCTTCGACTTCAATCGATGAACGCCGTGAAGTCTAATGCTCAACTACACTTTCTATCCTAATCCGAGACTTAGCTATAAGTAGACTAGAAATCAAGACTTATAGTTTTGACAACAAGCTTGAGATAGCAACGCTTGCGAGTTCGGCCGCCTCGTCATACAAATGACTACCATGGATAGGTAACCCTGTGAGGGCGACTACATCCTCCAAGATTATGGTCGCCTCCCTTAACACAGTAAAGAGAGAGTGAATAGGAGGAACCCAATGACAAAAAAGTCTCGTTACATCACGCCTACACCTCTTCACTTCCCACTTGAGAGATGAGTTTATGGCTTCGTCAATACCTTCTTTACGAAGAATCGTCGCGTGACTGGGATTGGAGCGGATATAGGATGTCCAGTGCGGCCATATCGGAGGAGTTTTTGATGATGAAGGAATATCAATGGCGGGGAGGTCATAGTCACCACGGTGAATGGCCATGCGCGGTACCTTTTTGAACGAGAAAGCATCCATGGTATCCGATTCAGGTTGCATAAGCCACCCATGGGTAGACAGATAAGGAAGTACAGGAGGGTTTAAAAAACGAGGAATAAGAACATCATCTAGAGGAATAACGCGCTTACCTCCGTTGAGCTCCCTCAACCTTAGTGCGCGTTTTAGATCAGAGCCGCTAGTAAACTCCGCAATAGTATACGACTGGCCGTCCGCTGGAGGAGGCAGGAGAATCTCATACTGCTCCATGTACTCGGTCTCTTCGGAACCCACACTCATTGCTCCTTCAGACTCGTCAGATTCCTCAGATGAACTGCTACTAGTGGAGCTACTAGACATGGCGCGTGTATAGATGTTTAAGAGGAAAGAAAAAAAACTATAAGAGGAAAAAAGATAAGGGGGGAACAAACCAGTGGATCTGTATATATAGGGGTTCCAAGGCTCGAATGTGGCGGTTATGAAGAGGGAATGGTAACCGTAAGAAACCGAAAAAGGAAAAAAGAATAGCTTGCATAATGGAGAAGGTCAAACGCCGCCTGAAATCGTGGAATCGGTAAAAAGGGGGCGCTTGAAAGAATCCAATGAGTACTGGGTTATTTTACAATTAACCCAATAGTCAGGGGACTAATGTTGATACATGAAAAAAATAATACCCCTTAACGGGTTTGGGGTACCCCCAAAGGGGAGGTAAGCCTAATGTGATATATGGGGACTTTGGGACTAAGCCCAAGTCCAATGAGAAACTACCCATGAGATAAAAGGATAAGGAAGGGATTATTGAATAAGGAGGAGGTTATATTA
Source organism: Papaver atlanticum (assembly GCA_023531105.1). Lineage (NCBI taxonomy): Eukaryota > Viridiplantae > Streptophyta > Magnoliopsida > Ranunculales > Papaveraceae > Papaver > Papaver atlanticum. The sequence continues at coordinate 2,034,453 of JAJJMB010017545.1, read as the reverse complement.
AAGAAGGAATGGCATTAGAGGTAATTAAGGAGGTTTGGGACATGTGGCATGTTGTCACAAAAGGAGGGGGCTTTTGGAAAGTATATATATGGAATGACAAAGTACAATGAAAGAAGAACTCTCTCTCTGACCACTCCTAGTAAACTGAGGTCATTTGGTGTGACTAGGACGGGTAGAACCAAAGCTAAAATCACCCCTCAACATTTGGCGACCACACCCGGAGGCTCGTGCCTATCCCACCATGACACACCTAGGAGGCACTGGCTCAGGCACGATAGAGAATCAATCGACCGATCGACCCATCAACATGGATGAAGTAACAATAGACGACGAGGACAGCGAAGAAGAAATACTAGTCCAAGACACCGCCAAGCAGTTGATGGGACACGGATCCCGAAACTTATAGATAAGCGCAACAAAATAAAAGAACATGCAAGTGACCCACCTGCCGAAGCTCCCATCTCCTGCCCTGCAATACATACAAAATGAGCTAGAAGAGCGCTTTCAAAGAACATAGGAGCTAGAGGACTGGATAGCATAAGCAGTAATAGCGGGCCAAAGCACTCCCAAAGAAGCAACAAAGGGCAAGGGACACAAAAATGTCAAGACAACAACAATATCGCAAGAAGAGATGGCAAAGTACTTAGAACAAAATTACCACGTGATAAAACAAGACAATCATTGCCTCGTAAGCATTCCATACCCGCAAGCATCCGAGAATATCAATACCCAAAGGACTATATTTCTCCGAAGTTCAAGACATACGATGGACAAGAAAACGCGCGGGAACACCTCAGCCGATACCTGTCAGCAATGAATGATAAGGTTTACGATGGAAAGATGTTCCTAAAGGAATTTCCTAAGTCACTAACAGGTACGACATTTACCTGGTACGACAATTTAAAGGCGGAAAGTGTGGATTCTTGGCCAACCATGTCCGCACTTTTCCTTGGGAAATTCTATTCAGCCAAAAGAAAAATCACGACAATAGATCTAAGCAGGAATGGTCAGCGGATATGAGAGGAAATAGGAAAATACATCTTACGGTTTCGACGTCTGGCACTAGATTGTCACGAAGACATCAGCGAAGGAATGCTCTTCGAAATATGTGTACGAGGAATGATACCATCCTTTAAAAGAAGTTTAATCAACTTCAGGTTCCAGACCTTCATCGAGCTGGAAGAAGCAGCTGAGAGGATCTCCGACTGCATAGAAGAAATGCCCACAGACCCTGCCTGGCGCTATACATTTAACACCATATCTAAAGCGCCACGTAATGTAAGGCCCAACACTAACAAGGAGAGAAGAGACCAGTTCCAAATAGTCGACGGAAGCCAAGGGAGAAGCGGATGGGATAGCCGAGACTCAAACCCACCACCCCCTTTTCCCTGCAGTAGAGAGCACGCGATCGAACTACTGAACCAATGGGTTACGAGAAAGGAAATCCAGTTTCCCCCAACAGTGGTGGACGTCAACAAGATGGACAAGAACGCAACCAAATATTACCACTACCATCGGAGGTTGGGACACCCGAAGGAGGAATGTTTCGCCATAAGGAGCATATTCGAACGAACGCACGCCTCCGGAAAGCTCAAGGAAACTAAGCAAGCAATTGAATACGACCCCTTTCCCCGTCATTAAGCTGCAAAATAAAAATAAAATAAAGAGTGAAAAAAAAACCCGGAGGGAGAATATGGAAAGGTGAGCCACAGTTAGCTTGTAAACAATCTCTTTCACGGTAAAAACAATTTATTTTATGGAACTCATGAGCAGTATGATGTGAAAAGGCCACAGGAATGCCAAAGGCGCCTGGTCGGCTGACAAATCTACAAAAGGCTACAGGAATGCCAAAGGCGCCTGGTCGGCTGACAAATCTATAAATGGCTACGAGAATGCCAAAGGCACCCGGTCGGCTGACGAATCTACAAAAGCCTACGGGAATGCCAAAGGAACCCGATCAGTTGACGAATATACAAAACGCTACGGGAACTCCAAAGACGCCCGGTCAGCTGACGAATACACAAAAGGCTACGGGAATGCCAAAGGCACCCGGTCGGCTGACGAATATACAAAAGGCTATGGGAACGCCAAAGGCGCCCGGTCGGCTGACGAATACACAAAAGGCTACGGGAATGCCAAAGGCGCCTGGTCGGCTGACAAATCTACAAAAGACTACGGGAATGCCAAAGGTACCGGTCGGCTGACGAATATACAAAAGGCTAGGGGAACGCCAAAGGCGCCCGGTCTGCTGACAAATACACAAAAGGCTACGGGAATGCCAAAGGTGCCTGGTCGGCAGACAAATATACAAAAGGCTACGGGAATGCCAAAGGCGCCCAATCGGCTGACAAATCTACAAAAGGCTACGGGAATGCCAAAGGCACCCGGTTGGCTGACGAATATACAAAAGGCTACGGGAATGCCAAAGGCGCCCAATAGGATAGCCTATCAAGAAAAGGAGGGAGTAGGCGCGTTTAACCCACACGCTCCACCCACCTCATCTATCTGAGAGGAGTAGGTGCGTTTAAACCACACGCTCCACCCACCCCATTCAGTTACCTAAAAAGAGAGGGGGAGTAGCCACGTTTATAACACATGCTTTACCCAGTCACCCCCAAAAAATAAAATGGGCGCCCTCAACCAACGCCCTTCCCAACTCACTCCACTCCTGAAAAGAAAGGGGAGTGTAGGCGCGTTCAACCAGCACTCCGCCCACCCCATTCAGTTACATAAAAAGAGAAGGGAGGTAGGCGCGTTCAATCGCTTCCTTACTCAACCATACAAAAAGAGAGGGGGAGTATGTGCATTTAACCAACACTCCGCCCACCCCATCCAGTTACTTAAAAAGAGAAGGGAAGTAGGCGTGTTCAAGCGATGCCATACCCAACGCTCATTTTAATAATCATGGGGCCGAGAACAATAAGGCTTAGGAAGCACCAATACTAAACTAATAACTAATCAAACACAATTTTAATATCCCACAGCAGTCAAAAAAAAAAGCCAACATCAAATTATCCAAGTGACAGGAAGGGTTCAACATAACCAAAGAAAAACAAAAAATATATAATACAGAAGTGCATTAAACGGACTGGAGTGTGGACAACTCCTGCCGTTTCTTCTCAAGCTCCGCACGAACTGTTTCCTCCGTAGTCTCAGCTCGTATCACCTCATCGCTAGCCACCCCAATATTAGCAACCAATTGATTCAGCGCCTTCTTCCTGCTGGCAGTCGTCTTGGAACGCTTCGCTAACTACTCCTCTAGCTTAGAAATCTGACCCGTAAGTTGAACATGGGGATCATTACTATTTTTCACCTTCACTAATAGCTCCTCCAACCACCCTACTGGGAACTTAATGTTGATCGCTGATCGAATGGTAGTCTCCCAGCCGCGCATTATTGTCGCGTCAACAGGATCATCCCCTACCCGCGTAAGCTGGTCGGCAACCTCTAAGAGATTTTTAGTCATGTAGCACAAAGTCCGGATGTCCAAAAGATCCTCCCTCGCCATGTGACTTCCGCCGCGCTCCACGATGTCCCTATAAGTGGCGGCGAAGACAGTTGGTACTCAAAATCTATGGACTAGCGTATGGGTAGTAGGATCTACTCCAGCCTCGGCAGCACTCGCTACTATGGGGAACCGAAGCTGCACATCCTCAGCGGCTGTTGGCGCGTTAGGGACTGCCATTGCGTCAGGAATATCATCTCGCCGTCCGACAGGGCACGTTTGGTAGACCCATCACCGTTAGGGACCACGCACCGTACACCATCCGTGTTGGATCCTTCGGGTCTGGTGGTTTCTTTGCATTTGTTACCCATATCTTAGCGCCAAAGGCGAGTGTTAGCAAGCATGCGGAAGCACAACGCGGAAAATATATATAATAAGAAACTGACCTAGGGAATGGCTGAGCCGAGCGGAAGATCAGTAGATTTATAACGAGAAACGGAAGAGCCAGAAGACGATTCAGAGTCACTGGCAGGATCTGAAAAACGAGGAACGAACGACATTGCAAAGGAACACTCAGATTTATAAAAAAAAAAAGGAGAGGAGAGAAGAGAGAAGAATAAGAAAAACGAAGACACGTATTAAATAGGGGGTTGTGCAAGTTACCTTTAGGATCACCAACTGGTGGTTCCACGTGGGATGATGACCCACCAAAAACTGACCGGTTAGATCCAGACGGACACATTAATTGCAAAACGGCACTAGGAGATACCGGGACTTCACCTATGGCACGAACAGTCTCAGCTCGAAGTGGATGGACTGATTATATGTGAAGACACGGGGATACCCAGCCGGTCCCCTCTGAGAGATCAACCCCAAGATTCCTCACCCGATCCACAAACGAGGGAGTTGGGCGGGCTACCACTAGCACTCCGGGGAGGTTGCGACGCGCTTCTTCGCCGTGCCTGTTGGGGTCGTAAAGACGAGATATTAACAGAAGAACAAGGGCACGGAACATACAATTTGGCCGCTTCCCGTTTAGCCTTCTTGGCGAGGCTCTTCTCAGTCCAATCACTCTCGGGCATGTTCAGGTACTCCTTCATTACGTAAGAAGGGGCCTTCCACCCCACGGGATTGGAGAGAGGAGCTTCCTGGGAATGTGATTCCCTCCACTTGTTTTAAGAGAAGATGAATGAAAAATGGCAAAAGAAAAGAGAATAAGCGAGGGGGGAGCAAGTACCTGTGCCACCAGAGGACTAGCGGCTGGCCTGAGCACATCGAGCCTAGGGGGCTTGCGGTCAGAAAATGACTTCGATTCTTTCTTTGGCCTTATGGGGTCATGACCTTCAGGGGGATCCCAGGAAGTCACCAAGGGTTCTAAAGAACGACCATTGGTACCCGAGCCGAGACGGTGCGTGGCGGTTATGGTATCATCAAGCTTGAGCATCTGGGATTTTTATGAGACAAGTCGCGGGGAGGAGACGACTCACGCAAAAGGAAATTTAAAGCTCGACGACGCATAAAAAGATGATATTCATGGGAACCCTCAGTAACCGCCAAAGGGCGCTCGAGAATGGGTTGTCTAAAGGAAAAGTTAATTCCCCGGTCACTCAGACGTGCTGGTCCTTTGAAGACAAAATGATCAAAGTTGGCGACGACGTCCCCGACATCAGAGCTTCCCCAAGGAGGAAACCTTGGAGAGATCCCCTTGTCAAACCCAACTTTCCGAGTCGTGCGATCGGGATTATATGATATAGCGATAAACTTACCGGCGTGGAAGCCAGGAAGATAACCAGGCAACACCGCCATCACCGAATCAAAATATGACTCTTCCAAGAGTTGTGTCGAATCCAGTTCTGTGTCAAGAGACGCAGTAAAATCATAATGTGCTGGACCCGATCGACCATCATGATAAGAAAATGGCATAAAATCCTTGGCTACGTCCATGTATTGAGCTATATCTCCCTTGGGAACTTTCCCCTTGCCATGCAAAAGGGACATTCGCGGATAGCCATTAGTAAACGGAACTCTCTTAACCGAGCCATCATCCTGTTCAACATCATCTTCGTGATGGACTTCTAGCTCGTTAGGCTCGGGCGCGTATGGGGAAACATGCTCCTAGGACCACGCTTGCATAAAAGAGTCTGGGATGTAAGTCTTGATCTTATGGGCCGAACTCACTGTCCGGAGGTCATGGCAAAACAAATCCAGATGACGGTACAAGCCACCTAAAAACATCGGTGCGAGCGGGAAGGAGACGCCACTAGATAACAATACCGTCATCGACACGAGCTCGCTCTTGATTGTTTCTTGGTGACTATACTCAAACACATCGTGACAAAGCCAAAATAAGATATAAGCGGCCAACTCGACACAAGGGTTCGCATCTTTCTGCTTGAGAGGGAGAACTTTTCCTTCTACCAACCGCAGATCCCAATACTTAATCCAGAGAGGAAAGGAGGCGCGCCGGTTGGTTTGGTAACCCACTAAGAATCTTCCTTCACTGAAGGAGTTGACGAGCCATGAATCGTTTCGTGAGCACGAATAGAACTAGCAAGTAAGTGCTCACCCACTGGACGCGCTGAAGGAGGTTTCTTGTTCTCCTTAACCAGTTTGGCCTTGCCCTTGGCGACGGACGACGGTATCTCTTTCTTTCCCGTATTAGCAGCCTTCTCTACCTCTCCTCGTTTTGCCGACGTCTGATCTTTCCTCACTAACTCATTCCGAGAGGCGTCCTTACTATCCAATAGATAGTTCCACAACACCCTATCCTCATCTGTCAGCGCCCCGTAAATGACCGCTTCGTCATACGAATGACTACCATGGATAGGTAACCCTGTGAGGGAGACTACATCCTCCAAGACCATGGTCGCCTCCCCCCACGCAGTAAAGAGAGAGTGAACAAGAGGAGCCCAATGACAAAAGAGTCTCGTTACATCACGCCTACACCTCTTCACTTCCCGCTTAAGAAATGAGTTTATGGCTTCGTCATTACCTGCTTTACAAAGAATCGCCGCGTGACTGGGATTGGAGCGGATATAGGATGTCCAGTGCGGCCATATCGGAGGAGTTTTTGATAATGAAGGAATATCAATGGCGGGGAGGTCATAGTTACCACGGTGAATGGCCATGCGCGGTACCTTCTTGAACGAGAAAGCATCCATGGTATCCGATTCAGGTTGCATGAGCCACCAAGGGGTAGACAGATAAGGCAGTACATGAGGGTTTAGAAGATGAGGAATAAGAACATCATCTAGAGGAATAACGCGCTTACCTCCGTGGAGCTCCCTCAACCTTAGCGCGCGTTTTAAATCAGGGCCGCTAGTAAACTCCGCAATCGTATACCACTGGCCGTCTGCTGGAGGAGGCAGTAAAATCTCATCCTGCTCCATGTACTCGGCCTCTTCGGAACCCACACTCATTGCTCCTTCAGACTCGTCAGATTCCTCAGATGAACTGCTACTAGTGGAGCTACTAGACATGGCGCGTGTATAGATGTTTAAGAGAAAGGAAAAAGAACTATAAGAGGAAAAAAAAATAAGGGGGGAACAGACCAGTGGATCTATATATATAGGGGTCCCAAGGCTCGAATGTGGCGGTTATGAAAAGGGAATAGTAACCGGCAGAAACTGAAAAAGGAAAAAAGAAGAGCTTGCATGATGGAGAAGGTCAAACGCCGCCTGAGATCGTGGAATCGATAAAATTGGGCGCTCGAAAGAATCCTATGACTACTGGGTTATTTTATTATTAACCCAATAGTCAGGGGACTAATGTTGATACATGAAAAAATAATACCCCTTAACGGGTATGGGGCACCCCCAAAGGGGAGGTAAGCCTAATGTGAGATATGGGGACTTGGGGACTAAGCCCAAGTCCAATGAGAAGCTACCCATGAGATAAAAGGATAAGGAAGGGATTATTGAATAAAGAGGAGGTTATATTAAAGAAGGATTGGCATTATAGGTAATTAAGGAAGTTTGGGACATGTGGCATGTTGTCACAAAAGGAGGGGGGGCTTTTTGAAAGTCTATATAAGGAAGGACAAAGTACAATGAAAGGAGGACTCTCTCTCTTACCACTCCTAGTAAACTGAGGTCATTTGGTGTGACTAGGACGGGTAGAACAAAAACTAAAATTACCCCTCAACAGCTACCATACGATTAAGATTATTGTGAGATGATTGATACTATTAGGCTGTTCGTCGGGAATATAAGTCTGATGTATCAATTGGTTCTTGTTCACCTTGATTTATCAAAAGACGGAACAAAACTCTTAGGTATTTCTATGGGAGACAGATTTATCTATTCAATAGACTTTTCTATGTGAGACAGATTGGTTTATCAAGTCTTCGACTTTGGGTCGTAGAAACTCTTAGTTGTGGGTGAGATCAGCTAAGGGAATCAAGTGCGCAGAGTCATGCTGGGATTTAGAGGCGTAAGGAATGCGACTATACCTTGATCTGTGTGAGATTAGTTAGGACTCAACTACATTCCAATATGAAGTTAACTTGTTGTAGGCTAGTGTCTGTAGCAGCATAATACAGTGTGGTGTTCAAATCTGGACTAGGTCCCGGGCTTTTTCTGAATTTGCGGTTTCCTCGTTAACAAAATTTCTGATGTCTGTGTTATTTCTTTTTCGCATTATATTTTCTATATAATTGAAATATCACAGGTTGTGCGTAAGTTCAATCAGTTTGTGAATCTGACCTTTGGGTTGTTGATTAAATTGATTGACACTTGGATATTGATTTTTGATACCGTCCAAGTTATTTCTTATATTCAATCGGGTTCGCAAATTCCTATTTGTTTGATTGCAGATTGAATTGAGAAATTGAGATATAACTCTTGGATATACTTTTCTTAAGATTGAGTATGACTGTCTAGTTGATTCTCTTGAAAGTATATTGGAGTTAGTCATACATATTTCTAAGCGAAATATTGGGTGTGGTTGTTAGGCCCCCGCCTTTTCAATTGGTATCAGAGCAGGCAAACACGTTTAAGACCTTATAAGTCTATGTTTGTAGCGATATGACTCTATGGACAGAAGTGTTGTCTTAGTAAACGTACCACCAGTCTTCGATGGCTCAAATTACTTATGGTGGAAAATTGCTATGAATTCCTTTCTTCAAGTGCGTGATTTTCAATCATGGGTTTATGTTGTTAATGGTTATGATCCTCCAATGGTTATAGTAGACGGTGTTTCTATTGCAAAGGATATTGGTAGATATGAACCTAACGAGATTCTCGCTGCAAAGAAAAATTCTGACAGTTTAAATGCTATCATTCATGCCATTACCCCAGATCTTCAGCACCATGTGACTACGTGCACTCGGTCTAAAGATGCGTGGGATGTCTTAGAAATTGTATTCGAAGGGAATACCTCTGAAAAGGAAGCTAGGATTCAAAGCCTAAATTCTGATTGGGAAAACCTTCGTACGGCTGATGAAGATTCATTTGATGAGTTTAATCACAAAGTCTCTGAAATTGTTAATCCATCTTTTGCATTGGGTAAGACTATTCATGAAAAGGACATTGTGATGAAAATTCTCAGATCGTTGCCAGCCAAATACAACTCTAAGAAACATGCCATCGTTGAAGGAAATAACCTTGATACGCTTTCAAGAAACACTCTTGTTGGAAAGTTAAAAAACACTTGATCTTGATCAGAACACAGTCATAACATCTGCGTTCAATGTTGTGACCATCACAAGCGAATCTTTAGCTTGTCGTGGGATGATGAATGTTGTTCCAATCATGTTGATTTTGATAAATCACTGATTACACAAAAGATCAAGGATATTGTAAAAAGAAGCAAAAGATGTAAGAATCGTCTCTCTCTGGTTAATGCTTCAGATGATTCAATACAAGAAAAATCATCCCAGGTTGTCAATATATTGCATACTTCCGATGTGTGCAATGAATTTTCAGCTCTCGCAGCAGAAACTTCTCCCTACTCAAATTTTGATTCAGAGTTTGAGTCTGACACTGAGATTTTTGATTTCTTGGATAAGTGTGAAGAAACTCACCAAGAAAATCTCCAACTAAAGGCTTCGTTGGAGAGACTTGAATCATCACTTCAGGTGAAAAATCTAGAGATAGATTGTCTTAATGATGAATTCACCAGAACCCTATCTCTGAAGGAAAAAGAGATTAATACTCTTAAGTGTGACCTGCAAAGGTTGTCTGGAAGTTCTGACAAAATCTCAGCAATGTTGTTCGATCAGAAGTCTTTTGGAAACACAAATGGTTTAGGGTTCAAAAGCAAAACTGTGAGCACCAACAACTCTTTTGTTCCAGCCGTTTTTGTAATAATCGATGATGAAAGTTGTGTTAAACAGGAGGCAAATAAGAAAGACAATAAATCTTCCTTGATTTGTTCATTTTGTGGAAATACAAATCATGTCCAAAATAAGTGTTGGAAATTCAAGAGGAACAACAAAAGGATTGCCAAACTTCAAAATGATATGCAAATATTGAATCTGGCTTCGGATAATCAACATGGTACTCCTGAAGACAAGAAAAAATCTAAAAGATCCAGATTCAGACGAGGTAAGAAGTTTGTACATACAACAAACCTTGATAAGTCACTGTGTGATAAAAGATGTGGGCATTCGTCTCACTCCATCACTATCTAACATTATTGACGTCTGTTTCCTCACCTTTAACTTGAGAAAATGAGGATTGCATCAAGGTTGCTCAAGTTTTGTGTAAATGTTAATTTATTTTTTATGTTAAGAAAATATCTTCTTTGTTAAAATAGATAATGGATCATAAACCGTAAAAGACTTTTTTAAAGTTCTTTTAAGGTTTGGCTATCCATTGGTCTATTTATATTCATTTGTGATTGAAATTCCCTTCACTTCTTTTATCTTGAAAGGTACAGTTTCATGGCTCATGTAACTAGAGGTACCACAAAGAGGGATGCAGTTGAAGCAGTTAATGTGTATCTCTGTGAAGGAATCAAATCCTCAGGGAAGAAGAAGGAGAGATCCACAAATGATGAAGAAGGTTCTTCCTCTAACTGCCTCTTGTCTGTTTGTCATTTTGATAATAACTTTAGAGGTATGGTGAAGGATTTCATCAACAAAAGAAATGATTTAAAATCTCAAATCATTTCTTCTTTAGAAAGGATAGCCCACTATGAACAAATGTTGTATCTAATAAGGAACACCTTGAGTGGACTAAAAAGAGAACTTAGTGAGTTAATTGATATTTCTGAAGATTTAGAGGAATTGAACGATCCCATTATCAATGGGTTTTTCAATAATGAGAAGGAATTCTCAGTAGATGCCCTGAGAAAGCTCTATGATGTCTAGGAAACTTCTTATGAGAATTTATTCTTGTGTTTTAAGAAGGATAACTAGGGTTCGGAATAGCAATTATTGTGAGTAGACATAGCTATTGCCAACAATTTTCATCTTGCAATGTTTTTAGATTTATTTATTTAAATTCTAAAGTTTATTTGGAAGATGATTTTGCAGTATTGATCTTTATTGGTTTTATATATTGCAAAAATTGTTATGGGATATATGTGTTTGCGTCTGTGAACTATGATTGTCCCATATATGTCAAAAGTTAAGCCTATTATGTCATTATGCAAATATTGATGGAAGATAGGATGAACTTTTGATTGCAAAGATTAAGTCTCTTATACGTCTTTATGCTAATATTGATGAAAAATAGAATGAATCTTTGAATATTCCGCAGTAATTATCTTTCCCTGATCCACTTCTATGTCAAAGTACTGTGTGGCTCCGTAAGTTCTCTTATGTTGAGCATTTCAGATTAAATTAAAAAAATAAATAAATTAATCATGGGTTCTTTTGTGATTAATTTAATTGAGTTTTCTGGATACAAATTCATGTCTTATGTAATTTGTTAATGTCCAAAGAAATCCTTCTTTTCTTGTAAAAGTAAGGTCGCTCTTGTTGTTCTTTCGGGAATGACATTTTATGGGGGAGAGTTCTTAATTGAACTTGTGCTTAATTGCCAAATCTTTGTGGGGAGTGCGGCTGTGGAATATTATAGGAGTTTTCTTGTATCTTTATAAACTCCTTGATGAATACACAATGTTTCGACTATGTAAAATCATCGAAACAAAGTTGATATGTTCTCTTTTAGTCATGAAGTATCTCTATGAAAATTTCATTATGATCCCACTAGTTTTCGTACCTTTGCAAATTTATATTGACAAAAAGGGGGAGAATTAATGTGTAGTTCACACTACAAATACATATGGTTTACGGATCATTATGTAAGTGTGAGTGGTTTTCATGTGAGATGGAGTATTGACTAAGGGGGAGTGATACATATCACCATTGTATTGTTGTCAAAGTTGTGATACAATTGAACTTTGATGTTGTTTAATAATACTATGACACTGTATAACAATGATTGAGAGCTACTGTTTTCTAATTATTATAGCTACGGATCTTCAACAACTATGATGCTGAGTTGAACACGTTCAGATTCACTGAAGTACTTGGAAGTGACGAAGATTTCGAGTAATGTTGAAGAACCAAGGAAATCAAGCATTTGGATGAGAAGCTACAAAGTGTATTTATTTTGTAATCCATATGTATTGATAGTTTTGTCACTAAAATTGACAAAGGAGGAGATTGTTAGATCACTGCTCGGTCGAACTCGCAAGCGTTGCTATCTCAAGCTTGTTGTCAAGTTTAGTTGGCAAAACTATAAATCTTTATTTCTAGTCTACTTATAGCTAAGTCTCGGATTAGGATAGAAAGTGTAGTTGAGCATTAGACTTCACGACGTTCATCTATTGAAGACGAAGAACTACTAAGGGGAGCTTGTGGAACTTCATCAGCAAAAGGTATGTGGAGACTTGAACTCATCTATCACTCAAAAGTCTATCTACTCTATCTCCTATTTGACACAAAATTCGTATAGCTATATAGACTTCGATTATACACATTTGATATTTCGAGCTGAGTTTAACTCGCTTACAGATTTCTCGAAATATGTGTTGGTAAGCTTTCGCTTTAACCAAGTTCATCTTATATTCTTGACGAAAGTCAAAAGATGATCATGTGAAAATCTCCTTGTAACATCTTACATGATTTGTGTAAGACAGTCATTTGATGTAGACTCAGAATGTTTCGTATTGATCATTCGATCACTTGAAAATTGCTTCGAAGCTAATAGTATGTGTGAGACAGCTATTGTCGTCTTCTAAGAATGTTTCAATGATTGAAATGGGAGTTTATAACAAATAACCATGATTGGATATAACACAGTATGCGTACTTGTATGCCAATTTTTGCAAGATATTCCAAGTCCGGGAACCATAGTATGCATACCCGTATGCGTACTGGTTGGTTTATGAAAGTCCGAGAACTCAGTATGCATACCGGTAAGCGTACTGGCGTTAGTTTCAAGTTCCGGAATTCAACTACATTCTAGTCCGAAGTTAACTTGTAGTGAGTTAGTGTCTGTAGCGGCTTAATACAGTGTGGTGTTCAAATCTGGACTAGGTCTCGGGGGTTTTCTGCATTTGCGGTTTCCTCATCTACAAAATTTCTGGTGTCTGTGTTATTTATTTTCCGCATTATATTTTCTATATAATTGAAATATCACAGGTTGTGCGGCAATCAGTTTGTGAATCCGACCTTTGGGTTGTTGATTAAATTGATTGACACTTGGATATTGGTTTTTGATGCCGTCCAAGTTATTTCTTATATTCAATCGAGCTCGCAAATTCCTATTTGTTTGATTGCATATTTAATTGAGAAATTGAGATATAACTCTTGGATATACTTTTCTTAAGATTGAGTCTGACTGTCTAGTTAATTCTCTTGAAAGTATATTGGAATTAGTCCATACAGATTGCTAAGCGAAATATTGGGTGTGGTTGTTAGTTTGTGCAGGCAATTTATATTTTTCAAACCAAGTGTGGATTTGTATCATGGAGGCTTGAGTGTATTACTTTTGTTTTTCAGTATTTATAATCAGCTCATATGTAAAAAAAAATCATGTTTTGTTAAATTTAGTGTGGTTTAGATCTTGAATTGAGTTCTAAAGATGGCGTTACACAATTTATTTTTGCTCAACATCCTAATCTGTGGAAAAAAAATTCGATTTATGTTCTTCGTTTTTCTTTTTTGCTCTTTTAGATTAGTTTTGAAGGTATCATTTCTATAGTACAAGAATGTTGATGGTGAGTTTTTGACAAGGACATAAGTTGTAAAATTGCTCTGCCCTGGCTGCAAAACTGTAATGTATCCCTGAACCAGCATCAGAATTAAGGATTTGTATCTACGACTTATATTCCGCAAGAGAATTAGTAATACATATCCAAATTCCGGTTTAACCGTTGCATAACATACATGAGTAGAGTATTTTATTACTAGTACTCTATCATATTGGTTGGGAAAGCTCCTAGACGAATTAGTCGCTAGTATAGAGCAATATTGTCCTCAGGTTTCCAATGATGCTGGTGAAAACTGCCCTTTAGGTGGTCTCTTCTTATACAAATGCTAATGAAAGTACTATATTAATACATAGCCATATCGAGTATCGCCTCAAGTCGCAAACTCCCACGGCCGAGTTCCTTGAACATACTATAGCGGCGCCATCGTATTTGAAGTTTGTACTAAAATGGCATTCTGTCTCCAAACCTAAACCTGGCATGTATCCTTGTACTCAAACCCTAGATTGCATCTATATAATGATCACATCATGAGCATCGTGGTATATTGGCTAGGCATGGCCAAGCCACTAACGTACACCGCATATCTCAAAAAGTACCTTATCCAAACGTGACTAAGGCCATTGAATATCCATTGTGGCTTACAACTTTTTGGTTAAGAAAATAGAATAATAGCTGAGAAGAAATTACTTCAAAATAATTGACTAAGTCCTTAACATAATTTGGCAAAAAATGGCGTGTAGCATATTCACCATAGTGCCAAATCGTAAGTCGTGGCACCATGCCACGCGCAGCCTTGGAAGGCTAGACCAAGGCCACAACATGTTGTCGTACGACTTTCACGGCCTTGGAAGCCTAGGCCAAGGCCACGACACGTTTCCGTGCAACTTTCACGACCTTGGAAGTCTGGGCCAAGGACGCGGCACGTTGTCGTGCGACTTTCACGGCCTTGGAAGCCTAGGCCAAGGCCACAACACGTAGCCGAGCGCCATTCCTGATAATAACACGTATCCATGCATTATTCTCGGCCTTGGCAGCTTAGGACAAGGACATGGCACGTAGCCGTGCATCATTCTCAACTTTGGAAGATTAGGCCAAGGCCATGGCAACTCTGTGCACTATTTTCGGCCATAATAGTTTATGCCACAACAAGGCACGATTGCGCCCTAAATATACGGCATATCAATGGCTACGATTTAGCCTAATTAAGATGAGATCTTCAATTCATCAAAAATACCTAAAAGATATCGAAATACATCACGTGTGGGATTCTTCATGTGGTATTGGTCTGGTGGTCGGCGTGGCAACACCCCATGTGAAAAGTTAGAGTAGTGGTGACAATTGTAAGCGGTTAGAAAGAGAGCATGGATTCGTGAGAACAGGAGTTTCAAAAAACTTCCCTAGTTTATCTCACACGATCCCGTATTCTCCATTTCTTCACAACCTCTCTACCTCCACTACTCACGAGATTGGAATTGCCTATTCCAAAACTAATATAAATAGGCCACTTAGCCTATTTAGAAAACAGAATAAGCTTTATCATCAAAAAAGCTTTGTATTCTTCCTAGTTTTCAATACCCAACACACACAATTCAGTACCATTGCCAATTTCTCAAACTTTTCTGCTTCCCTCCCCTAAGATCAACCCATCTTCCTCTCCATCGTGACCGAAGCAGGACGGAACGGCTGCTATCGTGGTTTAGGCTTGTCCTGTTCGATTTTGATTTTCGAACCTAAACAGAAAGTACCACAGCGGTGCATTTGTTTTACCAAGAAGTAATTTGTAGGTACTAACAACTGGCGACCACAAACGGATTTCAACCTCTCGGTCACAAAATTAGATTTTTCATCTAGCTGAAAATCAGTTCTTCAACCTTTTGAAAAATGGTAGATCTTAGAGGCGGTGCGAGAATCAGTCCTAGTTCTAGTAACATTAACGGTGGGTATTTTTAAGGCACTCTTCAGAACACTATCCCAGCAAATAATGCTACTCGTGCTACCACTACTGCTGAAGATGTCATAAATACCGAAGACGTCAGAAACAAGAGAGCACTTCTGAGCGTAGATGATTTGATGCGGAGGCAAGAAGATCTAGCCGAAACACAAGAAAACATGGCTATTTCCCAAGAAGAAATTCTTTCATGTCTCAAAACTCTAACGACGCAATTGACTCCAGAGCGGCGTCAATATCAGACGAAGCAAACCTGGAACGCCTATAAATCTGCTGGAGCCAACACAATAAAAGATGTCTATCGAGGAGATGACGGAATTCGCTTCACTGTATCGAAAAAGAATCAACAACCAAATTTCTTCACCCATGAAGACTTGGAAAGCTCCTGCAAAATCAAGTAAAAGAAGGTTTGACTACATTCTACAAACACCAATTTCCATACCTGGGGGACATCCAGAAGACCGCCTCATCGAAAGAATACGTGTCTTCCACATCTTATGTATATGAGGGAACGAAACTCTTCATGTTCATGCAAACTCTGTTGGAAGCTACGGATGCTCAAAGCCCAACCACCATAGTTGATCTCATGGGAACTCTAAATTACATCATTGCAAATCCAGCTGATATATTTAGGATCCTGAACGTGATGTTTCCTATTTTGGGAATTTTTACATATCATTTTTCAAGGGAGTCAACAAGTATTAATCGAAAAGGAAATACTAGTGGCTTTCGGGTTAATGCCGATAGTGCTGATTCTTCTTCTAGAATTCATGTCTCCGACTGTGCCGAAAAAGACGAAGTATATACCCATTTTGAACGAGAACATGAACGGAACAATCAACCCGGCTTCGCTCCTTGTAAATATTTGGAACAACCCTCTCAGGGTAAAGAAGAAGACGCGACGAATCTGCCGCGATACGGCCAACATCTTTACGACAAGAGCAAAATGACGGTCAATAAAACTTCTTCGGAAAATTTATATTTTCATACTCCTTTCCAGCAGTTCGTGGTAAATGCTCCAACTGTATTGAAAAGAACAAAGTATGTCATGGGAGAAAGGCGTGGAGACAACCGTGGAAATAAATGGGTAATCGACGATCAATACTCAGTTGCCGTCACCAAAAAAAGTGTCAAGAGAAAAGTTACACCTCAACAATCCAATGTTCAACGCCAAGGTATGCTCAAAACTTCACGACGACAACCACATTAACAGGCGAAGGAGGATCAAATATTCCCAGATTTTCCATTCTTTATGGAAAAGGTTCTCGAGTTACTAGAGATCTGGATACAAGATAAAGCTTTCAAATTACCTCTTGTGCGACGTCCGTCGAGTTTGCAAGATACGTTAGGTCCGGAATATTATTGTTTTCATAGGTTTGCTAACCACCCTATCAACGAATGCAACGGTTTGAAGCGCGTCTTTAAGAAAATGATAGACTTAGAAGAATTACACCTAGGTACTGAAGGTATTTATAGAGATCCACTCCATATCAGAAATTCACTCTTTCCGGAGAATCCATCGACCAAGCAGTGCAGATTCATATAGAGTGAATGTGCGAAGTTTTGTACTTATCAAAAGGCCATCACAAAGACATCTTTACGGTTCTCAACCAATTTGTTTCTGGTAAGTGCCTACTCTTTTCCGAAAAAGAGGCAACTCCATACAAGCCTGGCCCTGAGACCAGAATCGATAGAAACGATGAGAAGCCCAACTGGGGACTTCTTACAACCGCCCACATCAAGCAAGATGGATTCGAGAAAACACTAATCGGTGCTGGATCATATATTAACATAATTACAATCAAATCCCTACGAGCCGCAGGAATCTCTCGACACGAAGCCGTACATGCGCCTATTATGATTAAAGATCCTGAAGGAAGATCCAGAAGCGCATATGGTCATATTACCCTGGGAGTAGAGCTCGGTAATGTTGCAACATATGTTGTGCTCCATATTATCATAGAATACATAGGTTACGATGTGGTTCTTGGTGGCCCGTGGATTCACGCCAGCGAGTGAAAGTTCGACACACTCCCACAACAGAAGTCGTTAAAGGACACATCATGTAATGTAGATGAAACAAAGGAACCCACCAGTGACTCATCTCCACGGGAAGCAGATCTGGATGCAGAACCAACACATAAAAAAATATGGAGCTATGCACGGATCAGAACCGCAAGTAAGTCATACCTCACAGATCTTATTGCAACCAACTATACCGCAACTAGTCAAGACCTGGGGACTTGACCCGGCTATCAATCCCACTTTGACTTGACGATGTGAATGGGAAACTGATCCTTTTCAGAAGTTTATTAAGTGGTTAGGAGTTGTTTCTACCGAAGGAAAAGAAACTGGTAGCCCAATTATTCTAAAGGCATTTCAATCTGAGATACCAAAACCCAACCATGTCCAACCCTGTGATATAGTTGAGAAAATCGCCACCTCCTCTATAGAAAAACCCTATTTAGTTATCAAAACTATATTAGGAGGGTATTATAAACTTATCAACACCTACAAACCCACCGAAATAATCATACATAACAAGTGGCCTAAAGTTATCACAGCTTTAGTACTTCACCTCTTTTATACAATTTTCCTGTTTTCTACAACATTTATAATTCCTCAAAGATGTCTGCAACACTTTGCATTCATACATAGGGTTCTCCGCTCATTTGGTTAGAAATCTTACTTTCTGTTTATTAGAAAACTCTTCGTAAATCACCTATTCAAAATCTACCCATTATCCCACAAGGTCGGGGTATCTAAGAGACACACGAAATCCTCAAAAGAAGATCTACTAAGGAAGGAAATCTATGAAGTCCTATGCAGGAGTCTCAGTTGCAAACCTGAACATATTGGTGTTCTACTCAATGGCACCCCATGAAGCATTATCTTCAACAATCACATATGAAGAATCGAAGCGTCTCGGGAATCATTCTTAAGAATCAAAGATTTACAGAAGATCCCCTTACTGTCGATAATCTTTCCATCTTATAGAAGATAGACAACCAAGGAACCACAAATTTGATGAGAATTCTTTGCTCCCCAAAAAGTATGTCATAGAGATATCTTCACATATCACGACCACGCCATAGGATCTATTACACGTCAACAACTTCTAGCAAGGCCTCAATGCATTCCCAAGCCGACTCGAGAATACAGCTATAGTAGCCAAACAAAAGTGTGACTGGGGACTGAAAATGCGGGGGTACAACAACCACACCCAACAATTCGTTTGGCAATCTGAGAGGACTTACTCTAATATACTTTCTAGAGAATCAACTTAACAGTCAAACTCAATCTAGAGAAAAGTATATACAAGAGTTTATATCTCTGTTTTACAATGTAATCAGCAGATCAAACAGATAGAAATCCACGAGCCTGATTATTATGTGAAACAACTTGAACGGTACCAAAGACCAATGTTCAAGTGTCAATCAATTTAATCAACAACCAAAGGTTGGATTATCTAATTAATTGATCTTAACACACAACCTGTGATATTTCAATTATATAACAAAATATAATGCGGAAAAGAAATAACACAAACACCATAAGTTTTGTTAACGAGGAAACCGCAAATGCAGAAAAACCCTAGGACCTAGTCCAGATTGAACACCACACTGTATTAAGCCGCTACAGACACTAGCCTACTACCAATGAACTTTGGACTGGACTGTAGTTGAACCCTAATCAATATCACACTGATTCAAGGTACAGTTGCATTCCTTACGTCTCTGATCCCAGCAGGATACTACGCACTTGATTCCCTTAGTTGATCTCACCCACAACCAAGAGTTGCTACGACCCAAAGTGGAAGACTTGATAAACAAATCTGTCTCACATAGAAAAGTCTATAGATTGAATAAATCTGTCTCCCACAGAAATACCCAAGAGTTTTTGTTCTGTCTTTTGATAAATCAAGGTGAACAGGAACCAATTGATAATCCGGACTTATATTCCCGAAGAACAGCCTAGTATTATCAATCACCTCCCAATAATCTAAATCGTATGATGGAGAAACTACATATTGTGGAATCATAAACGATGAGACGAAGATGTTTGTGATTACTTTTTATCTTTCCTATCGGAGATTAAATCTCGAGTAAATCTTAGAGAAGATAGTACTCAAACGATAGAATCGGGCAAGATAAGAACAAACAACTACAAAGAAAATAGTTGGGTCTGGCTTCACAATCCCAATGAAGTCTTTCAAGTCGTTAACCTACAGGGTCTCGATAGAAACCTAAGGTTAAAGGAGAATTGACTCTAGTTGATGCAACTAGTAACAAACAGGAGGTGTGGGGATTAGGTTTCCCAGTTGCTAGAGTTCTCCTTTATATAGTTTTCAAATAAGGGTTTGCAATCCAAGTTACCTTGGTAACAAAGCATTCAATATTCACCGTTAGATGAACTTAGCTTGTTACACACAAATGAAATGTACCCTCATTTAGGTTTATGTAGCCGTACCCAAATGTGTACATTATGTTGGCTCACAAATAGTTAACCGAAGTTAGCCATATGATTACTCTCATATCAACCTTATTCATCTTAACCATAACTAGTTAAAATGACCCAAATGAAACTAGTTAAAGAGTCGTTCAATTGCTATATTCTCATAGAAGTATACAAGAACACAATTGAAGCAAAATCGGTTTGATTCACTCGAATCAGTTCATGAACATTATAGCCACGGTTTTCAAAGATTGCATTCCTTAATTTATAAATGTTTAAGTTCATGTACAACCGATTTTAGAAAGTAACCAACTCAAGTATGCAAACGGGTACGCATACTTAAGTAGCCGGACCGAGTTTGGGGTATGCCAGTACGCGTACGGGTGCGCATACCAATTCACACTTCCAAACTCCAGCAGAAGGACAAGAATAAGCTTATGAGCTAAAGAGTCAGGAGATTAAAGAACATCCTAGTTGTGACTCAGAGGTCAAGACACCAACAAGGGCTTCAACTTCAATTTCAACTCTTATTTCAGTCGTGGCGCAACGGAAACGACAGCAACAGAAGGAGACATCAGCCTACTTGATTAAATTTGATGGAGCCTCTTAAGGAATCGTACACCAAGAGAACTACTACACAATTAGGGTTATAATTGCAGCGACTATTAATAACTGATTACCAGTGAAGAAGGGGGCTTAACTCAGCAGGGGAACTTACTGCGTATGATAGCCTGGGTAGATGGAAAAGATTAAGAAGAAGAATTTCTCGTGGCTTTGAGTATATATAGGAGTAAAATATTTCTCGGACCCGCGGCTAGCCAAGGCCCATGGATCGCATCAAATGGAGCTTGTGTAAAAATCGGACCTTGCCTTGTTAGAGTAACAACAACCATGCTAGTAGGCGCATGTGATCACGCTTGGTCTTCAAAGGGCCCACAGTAATGGAACCAAACAGATAAGTAACGCCTTCTCTACTTATTAATTTTTGATTTTGCTTAGCGTCATTGTCACCATCTAGTGCTTACCACGAAACAAATTAGTTGTTCAGTGCTAACTAGGGGACTAATGTTGATGGTGAGTTTTTGACAAGGACATAAATTATAGAATTGCTCTACCGTGGATGCAGAAATATGATGTATCCCTGGCCCAGCATCAGAATTAAGGATTTGTATCTACGAATTATATTTCGCAAGAGAATTAGTAATACATATACAACTTCCGGTTTAACTGTTGCATAACATACATGAGTAGAGTATTTTATTACTGGTACTCTATCATATTGGTTGGGCAAGATCCTAGACGAATTGATCGCCAATATAGAGCAATATTGTCTTCGGGTTGCCACTGATGCTGGTGACAACTGCCCTTTGATAGACGCATTTATGTGTCTATTTTGATCTTAATTATGTGTATTGTTAGTGCTCGATTTTATACTATTTGATAATTTTATGTTTTTGTAGGTGTTTTTGGAGAAATAATCTTTTGCGGCAAAATTGGCTCGAAAAGTGGCATTTGGACCTCCGGAAAAAATTACTAAAAGCACCCGGAGGAGTTGATAAAAGCACCCGGAGAAAGTTATAAAGGCACCCAAGTTTGGTTATTTACACCCCCAGGATATGTGTTATTTACACCCTCAAATGGATAAGGGATGCCCAGTTAATAAGGGGTAACCACCTATTATTCGCACCCCTATTCCGGATAAGGGGCACTCATCCTCTTTGTTTGAAATCCAGATTTTGGCGGGAAATCAAGTGCAGCCGCTGCAAATTTGGGTCGAGTGTTGGAGCTGTTGTGGAGAGACTCACTCTCCGATTTTGATTTCGTTAGGCCTGTTAATGCTAAACAGGTCCAGTATAATCCTTTACTTCGACTAAATTTGGCTAGATATCGATTGGAAGCAAAACAGGGAAGAAAAGTATTTTCGGAAACAGGGAAAGATTTGGACGAAATTCTTAGTGATTATTTCACGGATTTGGATTGTATTTGATTTCTTTCATCTATACAGGGTTGGTAAAAGAATTGGTTACGTGAAAAAAAAGGGAAGAAAATCATTGATTCTTTTTAGAACATGAAACATATATTCACGGGATTTTTTGTTAGTTATGGAAGTTACGGGAAGATTAGGAAAGCATATATTCTGTTGAGATTTTATCTACTTTTAGGGAGTTTGTAGTTAACCAGAACGCGCATAGAGGAAAATAAAATAAAAGAGAAAGTCCGTGACTTTTGGGGCAAGAGAAGAAAGAGATTTGATCAAGTAATATGGATCCTGTGTGTATAAATATGAGTGATGGTAGTTCACGAGGGTATGGTCGAGAGTTGGGGAGTGTTAGAAGGGTTCTGGTGAAGCTCCGGTGCGAAGAAGAGGAGTTGCAGAGAAATTCTCTGC
The DNA here is from genome assembly GCA_023531105.1 of Papaver atlanticum. Lineage (NCBI taxonomy): Eukaryota > Viridiplantae > Streptophyta > Magnoliopsida > Ranunculales > Papaveraceae > Papaver > Papaver atlanticum. The sequence continues at coordinate 2,012,049 of JAJJMB010017545.1, read as the reverse complement.
TGGTGAAGAAGAAGAAGCTGCTGAAGAACAAAAGACTGAACAAGTCAGTCGCGGAAAGCAGAAAAGTCGCGAAAACTGTTGTTCTGCATCAATAGGTGCAACATACCTTTGGCGAGTACTGTTAAGCTTTAGTGACTACTCCTTTGTAACAGTGACATCTGTAACATCAGTACAGCGTTGCAAATATCTGTGTTATACAATTTCTCCAATAAAACACCTTTTGAGTCATGTTTCTATCTTTTGAGTGTGTTTTGGGTATGATGAGCTAAACCCCAACACTGAGACGACGGAGTAAGCCTTATTTCCTGATTGTTTGGTAACTATATTTGATTCCTTATGACTTTTTTCACTTCTTTTAATCGATTTATTATTTTCACTAATTATTTTGTTTGATGGTGTATGCTTAGACATAAGAGCTTTTGATACACAATGCTTTTTATTTACATTTAATGTTTTAGAAATCTACCTTGGCAAAGAAATAGAGTCCATAAAAGAGCTATAATTTTTAAGAATCAATATATGCATCACTCGATTGTGATTAATGGTGAAATCCCGAGTCTCAGTAATCTCTCGATATTGTGACAAACTTGTATATATATTTTCTTTAATTTTATTTTTAAGTCTTAAAGCCAATCTCAACAAGTCCGAGCGAACGACATCTTATTTACCACTATCTATAATCACATCACCCTTCAGATGGTCTCTGCCTGTACAAATGCTACTGAAAGTACTATATTAATACATAACCATATCGAGTATCGCCTCAAGTCGCAAACTCCCACGTCCGAGTTCCTTGAACATACTATAGCGGCGCTATCGTATTTGAAGTTTGTACTAAAATGGCATTCGGTCTCCAAATCTAAACCTGGCATGTTTCCTTGAACTCAAACCCTAGATTGGATCTATATAATGATCACATCATGAGCATCATGGCATATTGGCTAGAAATGGCCAAGCCACTGGCGTACACCGCATATCTCAAAAAGTACCTTCGCCAAACGTGGCTAAGGCCATGGAATAGCCATTGTGTCTTATAGCGCTTTGGCTAAGAAAATGGACTAATAGCTCAGAAGAAATTACTTCGAAATAACTGACTAAGTCCCTAACATAATTTGGCAAAAAATGGCAGGTGGCATATTCTCCATAGTGCCAAATCGTAAGTCGTGGCACCATGTCACGCGCGGCCTTGGCATCCTAGGCCAAGGCCACAGAACGTTGCCGTACAACTTTCACGACCTAAGAAGCCTAGGAAAAGGACACAACACGTTGTTGTGCGACTTTTACGACCTTGGAAGCCTAGGACAAGGCCACACATTGTCGTGCGACTTTCACGGCCTTTGCAGCCTAGGCCAAGGCCATGTAACGATGTCGTGCGACTTTCACGGCCTTGGCAGCCTAGGCCAAGGCCACAACACGTAGCCGGAGCCATTCCTGGCCATAACACGTAGCCATGCGTCATTCTCGGCCTTGGCAGCTTAGGCCAAGGACAAGGAACGTAGTTGTGCGTCATTCTCGACCTTGAAAGATTAGGCCAAGGCCATGGCAACTCTGTGCACTATTTTTGGCCATAATAGCTTATGCCACAATAAGGCACGGTTGCACCCTAATTTAATATTACTTCAAATTAAATCAATGGCTACGATTTAGCCTAATTAAGATGAGATCTACGATTCATCAAAAACACCTAAAAAATATCAAAATACATCACGTGGGGGATTTTTCATAGGGTATTGGTCTGGTGGTCTATGTCAACATGCAGCGTGGCAACACCCCATGTGAAAAGTTAGAGTAGTGGTGACAGTTGCAAGTGGTTAGAAAGAGAGCATGGATTCGTGAGAACAAGAGTTTCAAGAAACTTCCCTAGTTTATCTCACACGATCCCGTATTCTCCATCTATCCATAAAATCTCTACCTCCATTACTCACGAGATTGGCATTGCATATTCCAAAACTGATATAAATAGGTCACTTAGCCTATTCAGAAAACAGGACAAGTTTTATCATCAAAAAAAACTATGTATTCTTCCTAGTTTTCATTACCCAACACACACAATTCAGTACCATTGCCAATTTGTCAAACTTTTCACCAAATACACCACAATCTTTAATTTATCCACCTATAAGTCTTCTTACCGAAAGTGATTGTCTATGGACAAAGTCGAGACAATACTACAAATCGGTATTCACACTTTGTGTCATTGTCTATAGATACGAAATCGAGACAATACGACAACCAAAGTGTGATTACTTGATAATAGGTTCGGACTTAACCAAACTCTATAAGATCACTATCAAGTAAAGCGGAGTTAACGTTTGTGTAATTTACTTCAAATTATATAAACAAATATAATTGCGGAAATAGAAAAGTAAATCACACAACAATATTTTTTTAACGAGGAAAACTGCAAATGCAGAAAAACCCCGGGACCAAGTCCAGAATTGAATACTCTAAGAATTAAGCCGTTATACAAAATCTAAACCAACTTCGTATAGTTGAGACCATGAAACTACCCCTAGTTCACTTAGTTTCCTCAGTATTCCTTGCACTTCTGACTTCGATAAGTGCACGCACTAGAACAATTCCTTTGGATCGTATTCCAAACAGTAAAGGAACAACAAATCTGTTTGGTAACAACTCTATTGATTCTTTAAGATAAGATATCTCAAGTCATATGCAAAGGCTCTTCTGTTTAAGCTAATAAACTCATTTGCCTGGTTAGATCATTCTATCCAATAACTACAAAAGTAGTCAAGTTTAGATGCGCACTCAATCTAAATAAATCTCAAAGAGATATATTGTGAATTCCCGATGTCACGCAACTAATCAATCGAATAAATTCGATTCTAGTTGGGTCCAAGCCGATCAAGGTTTGTGCAACTAAAAGATATGAGAAACCAATAATAAATTTTCTTCGTCTTCAAATCTTCTTTAATCTTCAATTAAACCTGCACAACACCACTTGAATCTCTTGTGATCAATCACGCACAGAACGGAGTCTTTAGATCTACAAATAGTTCTAAAGATCCCGTCGATACTTCGATCTAGTTTGAGTGTTAGAAAATAAGAACTCTCCCCCAGTATGTTGTCATCCTCTCGCAAGAGAAAAAGAACAACAACAAATGCAAACTTTACCAGAGAAAGGTCGAAACGGTTTTAACTAATGCGTGCTAATAGCAAAAGTTGAAAACCTCGAAACACATATATTATGCTAAACACAACTCATGTAAACACAAATTGATTCAACATATTGTGACTTTTCACATATGAGTTTAAATCGGAACACCTTATGATCCTTTGATAAAGCCTACCAACATGGGCTAGAACTTAATCCTGCTAAATCAAAAAGCCACACAAACCATAAGGGTCACATCATGTGAGATCGAATATTAAGGTTAATGAAAACCGAAATCACACATCCCATAAACCGAAAACACATAGCAAAAATATAAACATTCATGCACAGGCTATGTAATCGGAAACTATCACAAGAAAAATTATAAAATAATAATTTTATTCATAAATAATGATAGTTTTATTTAAAAAATAGACCTTATACAATAATCGAAATAAATTAACAATTGATGTCTATTTTTCTTGGATTAAGTGTTACAGCATATAACTTAATCCCTAGTGGTGCTCTGATTGTTCACTGAGGTTTCTTCGGTGTTCAAAATTTTGAAGCATGTCTCGAGAGACTTGTCTGCAACCACTTCCTATTTTTCAAGCTTTTCAACTTGAACCTTCATGCCTGCAATATCATCTTTTGTTTCCTCAATCCTATCCTTGAGCCAATCTTGATTTCAAACCGTCATTATGAGATTGGTTCTTAGTTCTTCAAAACCATGGATATAGTCAATCATACTATCAGAAAGTATCCACTTGGTTTTTGTTGGATCTTGAAGGTTGTAAGCCAACAGACATGACTCATCTTGGGATCCAGCAGAACTATTGGAATTATAATCAGACATGATTTTTTATATGATCTTCTTCTTCCTTTCTGTATTGATTCCTTGACAATACTTAACCTTTTGAGCTTCCTCCTTATTTGCCTTTGAAAAACTGCGAGTTATTGGAGGAATGCTCAGGAATTTAAATAAGAATTAATCAGGGTTTCTCAATACAAGCAAGAGAAAGTTTCTCTTAAGAAGAGACAACTTTCGGACCGAAAATACAAGAGATTCCGAAAATATATAAGAATATATTTTGTTTCCCATGTCCGAACTTCTCATGCTGGAAGGTTTATTAAAATCCAAAAAATTCAAATAAAACCTATTTTGGAAGATCATGACATGAACAATTTTTAGACAAAATGGATTCGTAGCTATCCAGAATTGTCACAGATTTTTTTGATAAAAACACACAAACGAAATATTATGCTCTCGTTTTATGTGCTTTCTCATCCCAAAGTTATGAACACGAACTAGGATGAGAGTGCACAATCTCCATACAACTAGGTTGTATCGGAGTAAGCCTTTTCTTGCTTACAACCAGTATCTGAAACACATTTCATGTTTCTCTTTGAAAATTTCTGCCCAAAATATTTTCTCCCAAGAAGATGATCCTTCCTTGATCTAAAGTTATGATCATAAGGAGAAACTGTACTGATGTGAGAATTTTCAGAGATAGATAGATCTCTTTTAATTCTGTCAATGAGATTTTCATAAGATTTTCTCATTCTAAGGATTTCCTTATTATGCACATCCGTATGATTATCTGAAACAATTATCGGAAATCTTCCCTGATTGTTTCCTTTGGCAGAGATTTTATCTTTCCCTTTCTTCTGGAATCGTTCTTCATGTAAACAAAGGTTGTTTCGACATGAATGAGGAGGAACCTTTTTCCAGAAGTGATTATCAACTTTTACTTCTAATTCTTTTGAGTTGATTTTATCGGGTTGGGGTATATTCTGTCTTTCTACTGAGGAATGATCTTTCAGTTTTTTAAGACAAGAAACTTCTTTCAATACTGTTACCACAGTATTTTGAAGAAGTATAAGTTTCCTGTCAAGTGACAGAAAGTTATATCCCTTAAGATCATTTTCACGGAATTGGTTCAAAGTTTCCTATGGACAAGATTTCATTTGATCATCAGTAGATGTAGAAGATGGTTTCTCATTCTCTTCTGACTTGATGTAGTTAGGCAGACTAACATCATCATGATCTGTTTCAGATGTGACCAAACAATTTTTGTTATCACAGTCTATAAAAGTCGAACAACGACTTTTGGTTTCTTCATCAGAAGAAATTATAACAGAATCGTTAGTCAGAGTCATAGGATGAGTCTCTTGATCTTGAGTAAGAGATTTACCAAGAGCTTCTACTTTGACTGTGAGGTCCGTATTCTCTTTGGCCATAATATCTAGTTGAATATCCTTTTCTCTGATCTCTTTCTTAAGAAGATTAGATTCTATCTTTAAAATTAGCATCCTTGTAGTCAGAGATCTTATAGGCTTTAGGAGTTTTACCAACTCTTTACCAGCATCTTCCTTTCCATCAGAGATAGACTCAGATGCTTTCGTAACTCATGGATCACGAGTTAACGAAGTGGTAGCATCTTCAATATTTGAGTATTCATACTCTTGCATAACGTTAACTGAATTAGTCATTAGATTCAATTCTTATAGGTTGGATCGCACCAAACACAGATTGTTAGATCTTTTCGTGTTTGCCTTCTCTGATACCAATTGAAAAGACGAGGGTACCCAAATACACCACAATCTTTAATTTATACAACTATAAGTCATCTTACTGAAAGTGATTGTCTATGGACAAAGTCGAGACAATACTACAAATCAGTATTCACACTTTGTGTCATTGTCTATAGATAAGAAATCGAGACAATACGACAACCAAAGTGTGATTACTTGATAATAGGTTTGGACTTAACCAAACTCTATATGATCACTATCAAGTAAAGCGGAGTTAACGTTTGTGTAATTTACTTCAAATTATATAAACAAATACAATTACGGAAATAGAAAAGTAAATCACACAACAAGATTTTTTTAACGAGAAAAACAACAAATGCAGAAAAACCCCTGGACCAAGTCCAGAATTGAATACTCTCAGAATTAAGCCGCTATACAAAATCTAAACCAACTTCGTATAGTTAAGACCAAGAAACTACCCCTGGTTCACTTAGTGTCCTCAGTATCCCTGCACTTCCGACTTCGATGAGTGCACGCACTGGAACAATTCCTTTGGATCGTATTCTAAACAGTAAAGGAACAACAAATCTGTTTGGTAACAACTTTATTGATTCTTTAAGATAAGATATCTCAAGTCATATGCAAAGGCTCTTCCGTTTAAGCTAATAAACTCATTTTCCTGGTTAGATCAATCTATCCAATAACTGCAAAAGTAGCCAAGTTTAGATTCGCACTCAATCCAAATAAATCTCAAAGAGATATATTGTGAATGCAGATCTCACGCAACTAATAAATCGAATAAATTCGATTCTAGTTGGATCCAAGACGATCAAGGTTTGTGCAACACAAAGATATGAGAAACCAATAAGAAATCTTCTTCGTCTTCAAATCTTTTTTAATCTTCAATTAAACCTGCACAACACCACTTGAATCTCTTGTGATCAATCACGCACAGAACGGAGTCTGTTAACAACGGATTATCACAAGATGTCTTTAGATATACAAACATTTCTAAAGATCCCGTCGATACTTCGATCTAGTTTGAGTGAATCTTATATCAGAAGAGAAGATTCTCAAGAATAAACAAACTAGGTGCAATCAAAGTTTTAACAACCATTAGTCAAAAAAATCAATCGAAAACTAATAACATTGCAATTATCTAGTTTCCCACCAACGGTACTCGTAGACCTTCTTGATCCCACAGAAGTATTTAAACGAGCGGTCGAAAGAGATTTCGCCTAACTAGGGTACTTTCCTCTCCGGATAGACGGCTCCACCAGAAACATAAAAAAGATGAAGTTTGCCTGGCTCTAAGGATAGTTTGATAGAAATGAAAACTTAGGTATTTATAGACTAAGGATGTTTGGACACCAAGGAATTCCCAAAACCGAAAATATTCTCAAGATATGCAATGAATGGCAAAATTCGGTTTTCATAGTTCCAGTAAATGCTTATCTAATATTTTCCGAAATCTCTCAATAGAAAATCTCCAATTAGTAAATGCACATTACTTATTTTTATTCTCTAGAGATATGCATTTAATTGCTGGTCATTAAAAGCATATATAACCAAAAACCTTAATTAAAAGATTCTCAATTAATTTCGGTACAAGTTCTCCTTGAGTACTAAGGAATATCTTTGAACAATAAATGATAAGAGTTACTGTCCGTATTCAAAGTATGTTGACATATTTTCTCTGTAAATCATCTTTCATATTTACATTCTTGGAATCGGTTATACCACACTTCCAAACAAGTTTAGAATTGGTTCACCTGTTATCCAAGACTACTATGTGATTGATCAAATATCAAATCACATCCATGGGTTCAATCGGATCTACCAATCACTAGGATCGGTTATACCCTAATATGGAAACACTTGTGATTGGTCATACAAGTTACCAGGACTGGTTACATCAGTTACCAGGATCGGTTACATCAATTACCAGGACAGGTTACCATATACACATGGTATTGCTTGTGATTGGTCACTCCAGTCACTAGGATCGGTTACACCAATTACCAGGATCGGTTACACCAATTACTAAGACCGGTTACAACAATTACAAGGATCGATTACACAACCCTCTGTGATCGATCACACCAATTACTAGGATCGGTCACACCAATTACAAATATTGATCATACTATCTCAGGTGATTACTTAGGATCGGTTACACTAATTAATCAAAACTAGTCATACCAAATCATAAGTCAGGCATTTTGATTAGTTGTACCAAGATACATAACAAAGTTACGATCGGTTCTACCATCTCACACATATTGGTAATCCAAAGATTTGCAATGAATAGCCGTACCAATATGCCTAGCGATTTCCCTTTCGATTCATAAAACAAGTTCATGAATGTACTTCCTTTAAACATTATTTCCTAGGATGAAATCTTCACCATTACCCATTCACATAATCATAACAACATTCATAAGATTATGTCGATGTCATATCTACGAAGTTCAAAAGATAAACGTTATACTTCGTAGTCTAATTCCTTAATACTATAATCATGTGATCATGTATCACTACTAGAGTAATATATCTGATACACAGCTTCGTAGTTATGTTTTCAATATAGCACGACTTGAAAGATACGTTAGGAATGAAACAGTTCAATTCAATATTACTAACCTCAAGAGGAAGGATGACGTCGTCGTTGTAGCTCGTTACTTCTTCACGTTCTTCAGGTCTTTCGAGTAATACTTGTATGTCTCAACATTCCCATACTTTCTAGTCGATCCTAAACGAAGTTGTCTCTAGTACATAATCAAGCGACTCTTAGATGAGTTTTGACACACTAAAATATGACAACCAAACTTGACATACCAACGCTTCGTGGGTTCAACCGACCTATGCTCTAACAACTTCCCTCCCCTAAGATCAACCCATTTTCCTCTCCATCGTGACTGAAGGAGGACGGAACGGCTGCTATCATGGTTTAGGATTGTCCTGTTCGATTTTGACTTTCGAATCTAAACAAAAAGTACCATAGCGGTGCATTTGTTTTACCTGGAAGTAATTTTTAGGTACTAACAACTAGCGACCACAGACGGAGATCAACCTCTCGGTTACGCAATTAGATTTTTCATCCAGCTGAAAATCAGTTCTTCAACCTTTTGAAAAATGGTAGATCTTAGAGGCGGTGCGATAATCATTCCTAGTTCTAGTAACATTAACGATGGGGATTTTAAAGGCACTCTTCAGAACACCATCCCTGCAAACAACGCTACTCGTGCTACCACTGCTGCTGAAGACGTCATAAATACCGATGGCGTCGGAAACAAGAGAGCACTTCCGAGCATAGCTGATTTTATGCGGAGGCAGTAAGATATAGCCGAAACACAAGAAAACATGGTTATTTCCCAAGCAGAAATTCTTTCATGTATCAAAACTCTAACGACGCAATTGACTCCAGAGCGGCGTCAATATCAGATGGAGCTAACCTGGAACGCCTATAAATCTGCTGGAGCCGACCCATTAAAAGATGTCTATCGAGGAGATGACAGAATATGCTTCACTGTACCGAAAAAGACTCAACAACCAAATTTCTTCACCAATGAAGACTTGGGAAAGCTCTTGAAAAATCAAGGAAAAAAAGTTTTACTTCATTCTACAAACACCAATTGCCATACCTGGGGGACATCCAGAAGACCGCCTCATCGAAAGAATACGTGTCTTCCACATCTTATGTATATGAGGGAACGAAACTCGTCATGCTCGTGCAAACTCTGTTGGAAGCTACGGATGCTCAAAGCCCAAGCACCATAGTTAATCTCATGGGAACTCTAAATTACATCATTACAAATCAAGTTGATATTTTTAGGATCCTGAATGAGATGTTTCCTATTTTGGGAATTCTTACAGATCATTTTTCAAGGGAGTCAACAAGTATTAAAAGAAAGGGAAATACTACTAACTTTGGGGTTAATGCCGATAGTGCTGATTCTTCTTCTAGACTTCATGTCTCCTACCGTGACGAAAAAGACAAAGTATACACCCATGTAGAATGAGAACATGAAAGGAACAATCAACCTGGCTTTGCTCCTTGTGAAGATTTGGAACAACCCTCTCAAGGTAAAGAAGAATACGCGACGAATTTGCACTGATAAAGCCAACATCCTTACGACAAGAGAAAAATGACGGTCAATAAAACTTTGTCGGAAAATTTGTATTTTCATAATCCTTTCCAGCAGTTCGTGGTAAATGCTCCAACCGTATTGAAAAGAACAAAGGCGTGGAGACAACCTTGGAAATAAATGGGTAATAAACGTTTAATACTCAGCTGTCGTCACCAACAAAGGTGTCTAGAGAAAAGTTACCCCTCAACAATCCAATGCTCAACGCCAAGGTACGCTCAAAGCTTCATGATGTGATTTTATGTTGTTTTAAAAAATGATAAGTAGAGTTCGTTCAACTCGGACTTGTGAAGACTCGATTCTAGACTTATATTCCGATTAAAATAGCAAATAAACAAAGATGATATTAATATTACGAGAGACTGGGACTTAGGATTCCACCAAACTTCACAATCAATTGATTCATACGATGATTCATAACAATACTAGCTCTTTTATAGACTCGATTCCTTTGCCAAAAGTAGATTTTATAAAGCATTAGATGTAAATCATAAGCATAGTGCATCAAAAGTTCTTAGACTAAGCATACACTATCAAACAAAATCACAAATAATCAATGAAAATCATAAATCGATTGAAAAGCAATGCAAAAGGTCATAAAAATCAATTATAATTACCATCAATTGTGAAACATGGCTTCCTCCGTCATCCCAGTGTTGGGGTTTAGCTCCTCATGGTAAAAACATGCTCAAAAGATTGATTCATGGCTCAAAAAGTGTTTTTATTGAAGAGAAATAATAATATAGCGAATCTGCAACGCTTTTCTGGCGTTACAAAAATCACCGTTACAATAAAGTGTTGTTAATAAACGATAAATCGGTTCTGCTGTTGAAGAACGACACTCGTCTGCGACTGTTCCGGGTGGGTCAATGCTCTTCGTGTTCTTCTTCAGCAACAGCAGCAGAACCCGGTTTCCTGCACCTTTGATTTCTCGGCTCTGTCGTGTTCTAAACTTTCCCTAACTTTCGACACCCCTTCTATATGACCCAACCAATCTATTTATAACAAAAAGAGCGATTAAATCTCCAAAATCTTCCAAAATCTCTTCCTTTCTCTTCACGGCAAAGTTGCGGCAATTTCTTGTTTTAGAATTTATACGCGTTTCTGAGCTTTCCTTTTGATTCTAAACTCTTCCTTAGATAGATACCAATCTTTGGGAAGGTTTATAGCACTTTAATCTCTCTAAAATTTCCTAAAACAGGTCACACACGTGACTTTCAATATTTTGCTGTTGAGATAAAAATCCATCGATTGAGCCCAGTTTAATTGATTTCAACACCCATATTAGATTCCTAGACCCATAAGGAGTCTATCCTATGAAAATCATAGGTTTAGTCGACCTCAAACTCCTCCAAATCACTACCACCAAAACTGCCAGAAACATGTTTTCTGTTTTGGTTTTGGTTTCCCGCCAAAAAACAGAATTTGAACGTGAATGGGAAAGGTTACCCCTTATCCAGTGGTCGCCCCTTATCCGTTGTTGGAGTCCGCATAACACTCGTCCCTTGGGTTGCATTTATAAACTTTTCGAGCCAATTTCGCCGCAAAAGCTTATTTCTCCAAAAACACCTACAAAGAGATAAAATACCAAAATAAATACAAAAATGGGTACTAACAATATACACAATAGAGATGAAAATAGACACATAAATGCGTCTATCAAATACCCCCAAATTTATTATTTGCTAGTCCCGAGCAAATCAAAAACAGAAAATAAAATCCTAACTCAATGTCGCAGGCATCGTCGATTGCACTTAGCATGTGCAACAAGCCTTTAAGCCCCTAGGTGGCCCTAGTGGCCGAGTTATAGTCTCGGGAGGGTTTACCATAGGTGTACCCACAAAACCTTTACTCCATACCCTAGCTATCTACGCAGAACCTTGGAATGGCACTAAAGAACCTCCTTGGTTGGCATACTTATTGATTACGGGAGGAAGTACCCTGATGCGAAATTCCAATTGTTGTACACGAGTTTGCACTCAAACATACTAAAATTCATATATAAGTGACAGAGCTCTACTCAGATAGTCGCACTATGGACATCAATATCCGGAATCAACAAATCATATGGATAGATTAAGAGATGGATATAGAAAAACATAGATGGTTTTGATGTTGACTAGGTGAACGGTGTTTCTCATATCTGTCTGAAGGACTTTGCCAAGATGAACCTATCCTAATGGACTGAGATACCGGTCTGACTAATATCAACACAACTGGCATATACAAGGGTACCAGTGGTAGATAATCCTAATTCTAGATCTATTCGTCTGGCATATACAACGGAACCAGCGGTCGATTTATTGAACATACATTTATTTATTTATTTTAAGAACTAACAACATGATTAGATCTTGTGGATCCAAGCGCATGCTTCTTGTCAGCATATTACATGGTAATTCCCGTGGATCCTGCATTCCACGCTTGTTTAGGCGACGGAGACAGGGAGAACACACACATATTGCTATCCAAGTGTTAATATTTATTTCGATTGGTCTGGACTTTTTTTTTTTTTTTTGTCTCAATCACTCTATTTCACCCTAGCAGTGGTAACAACTTGAATCGTGAGCCCCACCTAATCACTTAGAGAAACATATTTTTAAAAAGAAAATAAAATAAAAACAGAAGTGAAAAGGACTCAACGAGATATGGAGAAACTATCATGTTATTTCTAACACCTGAGCTCTGTGGTTTTATGAATAGACTCTTATAGATGTTTCCATCTACTCAGATTGGTTCCTCAACTCCTACAATCAAGATGCTTCCATCCACTTAGATTAGTTAGTGTTATCCTTAATAGGCATAAATTTCTAGGCTTTGGAGTTTATAATGCAACCAAAAAGTTTCTCCCATACCCCAAACTTAAATCTAACATTGTCCTCAATGTTCTAAAGATAAAATTAAAAGCATGAACAAGGAGCAACTGTTACCATTTGAAGCAAAAGAGTTAAGGAAAGATATTACCGTGTTGCATGAGCATGGGTTACCTCGCAAGAAGTGCTAAGTTTAACATCTTCAGCCAGACTAGGAAAGAATTAGTCACTCGAATCATAAAGTAACAGTCGGAATAACTGTGGGTCTTCAAAACCAAATAGAGCTATCACAAGTAAAAGAAATCTTCAACATGCCAAGAAAATGAACAAACCGAGCAAACCCTTGCCTAGTTTCCTGATTAGAATATCTATATCTAATTGTGGTTCAGGTTCAGGCTCTATGAAAGGATCTAAATAAAATATTTTCATTGGATGCATTCCCTCATAAGTGAGATCCAAATTATTAGGTCCTAGAGTCTGTAGAAACTCAAATAAGAACTTAGAAGGACATAATAATAACCTAAATAATTTAGGATCCTCTAAGTCAATCAGGTTTGACTTACATAATTGACCACAATGAGAGTAGTGGTCATTCTTAAGCAAATGTGTCAATGTTATTAACCTAAAGTACTTAGGTTTAGTCTCAAAACTTAATAATTGACACATTTGAAAATCATATGTTCCCACTTTTGGAAGAAAAATATTTGGTGGGAAAACAAAGTCGATCGGGGTATCATAGCCTGGGTAAACCACATCAACCATAGGATGGGTTTCTAACAACTGAACTTCCTTATGGACATCACTAGATTCAGGAAAACGTGTATGAAGATAATCTATTAAAACGGTTGAGGCACATATGTAAAGTCCCAAGTGAGGGACCTTTCTAAGAGTTAAAGCACATGGAGAATGATAATCACCCCCAAACTTAGAGTTTTCAGTGTCTCTAGTTAGACTAGTCAACTGCTTAAGAGACTCTTCTAAAGATACGGAAGGATCATAAATAGGAACAGAAGGATCATAATAAGGACTAGTTTTCAACAGTTTGATTGTATTGTCCAAAGATGAGGTGCTAGCACTATAATAATCCTTATTTTCTTGCTCGTATGACCGGTGTGTGTGTGGATAGTAATTGGGCTCACCATGGTATGAACCATAACCTTGAAAAGGTTGGCGTTCCCAACTACTATTCCCACCATGGTCATAAAAATGATGATGTCCATATTCAAATTCAGGTCGATACTCATTGTATTGGCTTCTATCATACCAGTTCGACATTCTTAATTGCAAGGGAATTCTACACAATCACAAACAAGGCTGACTCGACCAAATCAAAACTATAAAATCTAGCAAACAACAAGCATGATGGCTCCCTTAGATTGTTTCTAGACCAGCTTATATCCTTCCAAGAGGAAACTAGGTATAGTTTTAGCAAACCTCTCTAGAACAATCCGAATAAAGTAAGTCGAAGAGAAGTAGGGGAAGCTCAGAGGAGCTTTGATACCCCCACCTCTTTGGCAACGCTTCCCTGGGTTATAAGGCGGCTCTAATCGACTTACAGTAATCTTCCTGAACTTCGAGTTAGGCTAACAAGATACCCAATACGATCCTTTTGAACGACTTTCCTATTAAGCTCGTTACCCTATCGGTCTCGTTCTAGTCAATATTGTAATGCTTAGGTTCGCAATAGGTATCGTTTTCCTAAGACGGGCAAGAAGAGAACGGTGATGAAATACGAACCCTTATCTTGTATGGCCTGGCCTTGCCCTTTACTAGGAAATTAAAATCCGTATTCAAAGCCTCAACATATATGCACCTTAAGGAAGACAGTAAACCCGCTGACAGGGGATTCACGGGTGTTTAGAAGCTTACCTCCCGTACCAGATGGGCGAAGAACCGCTGTAGTCGACTCGGTCCACTGACTTCTGTGTCAATGTGCGAACCCGAGGGGCCGAGACGATAACGTAATCGTCGTCCTTCCCTGCAAACAGTTTATATTTAATTTTAACCATTCCTTAGGGTTTAAAAATAATAATGTCCAAAATAATGTCCCAAAAATAAAGTTCAAAGTCCAAAAATAAAAGATTACAACAATAAATCCCTAATTACAGTTTCTAAAAATAAAAAGAAATAAAATAAAATAACTATATACAAAAATCTTCTTCTTCACTCCTTTGGACTCCTCTTTTCTTTCCTTCTTTGGCGATGCTTTCTTCTTATAATACTTTTTCTTTCCTTTTATCTTCGCTCCAAATCTGAAAAAGAATCGAAAAATACCAAACGCGTAAAGAAGAACAAAAATAATAAAAACAAATAAATAAATAAAACCTAAAAACAAATCTAAAAACAAGTCCGCGTCGGCGGCGCCAAAAATTGATGTGATTTTATGTTGTTGTAAAAAGTGATAAGTAGAGTTCGTTCAACTCGGACTTGTGAAGACTCGATTCTAGACTTATATTCCGATTAAAATAGCAAATAAACAAAGATGATATCAATATTACGAGAGACTGGGACTTAGGATTCCACCAAACTTCAAAAACAATTGGTTCATACGATGATTCATAACAATACTAGCTCTTTTATAGACTCTATTCCTTTGCCAAAATTAGATTTTATAAAGCATTAGATGTAAATCATAAGCATAGTGCATCAAAAGTTCTTAGACTAAGCATACACTATCAAACAAAATCACAAATAATCAACGAAAATCATAAATCGATTGAAAAGCAATGCAAAAAGTCATAAGAATCAATTATAATTACCATCAATTATGAAACATGGCTTCCTCCGTCATCCCAGTGTTGGGGTTTAGCTCTTCATGGTAAAAACATGCTCAAAAGATTGATTCATGGCTCAAAAAGTGTTTTTATTGAAGAGAAATAATAATATAGCGAATCTGCAACGCTTTTCTGGCGTTACAGAAATCACCGTTACAATGAAGTGTTGTTAATAAACGATAAATCGGTTCTGCTGTTGAAGAACGACACTCGTCTGCGACTGTTCCGTGTGGGTCAATGTTTTTCGTGTTCTTCTTCAGCAACAGCAGCAGAACCCGGTTTCCTGCACCTTTGATTTCTCGGCTTTGTCGTGTTCTAAACTTTCCCTAACTTTCGACACCCCTTCTATATGACCCAACCAATTTATTTATATCAAAAAGAGCGATTAAATCTCCAAAATCTTCCAAAATCTCTTCATTTCTCTTCACGGAAAAGTTGCGGCAATTTCTTGTTTTAGAATTTATACGCGTTTCTGAGCTTTCCTTTTGATTCTAAACTCTTCCTTAGATAGATACCAATCTTTGGGAAGGTTTATAGCACTTTAATCTCTCTAAAATTTCCTAAAACAGGTCACACACGTGACTTTCCATATTTTGCTGTTGAGATAAAATTCCATCGATTGAGCCCAGTTTAATTGATTTCAACACCCATATTAGATTCCTAGACCCATAAGGAGTCTATCCTATGAAAAACAGAGGTTTAGTCGACCTCAAACTCCTCCAAATCACTACCACCAAAACTGCCAGAAACATGTTTTCTGTTTTGGTTTTGGTTTCCTGCCAAAAAACATAATTTGAACGTGAATGGGAAAGGTTACCCCTTATCCAGTGGTCGCCCCTTATCCGTTGCTGGAGTCCGCATAACACTCGTCCCTTGGGTTGCATTTATCAATTTTTCGAGCCAATTTCGCCGCAAAAGCTTATTTCTCCAAAAACACCTACAAAGAGATAAAATACCAAAATAAGTACAAAAATGGGTACAAACAATATACACAATAGAGATGAAAATAGACACATAAATGCGTTTATCACTTCACGACGACAACCACAATAACATGCGAAGGCGGATCAAATATTCCCAGATTTTACATTCCCTATGGAAAAGGTTCTCGAGTTACTGGAGATCTGGATACAAGATAAAGCTGTCAAATTACCTTATGTACAACGTCCGCCGAGTGAGCAAGATACGTTAGATCCGGAATATTATCGTTTTCATAGGTTCGTCAACCACCCTATCAGCTAATATAACGATTTAAAGCTAGTCTTTAAGAAAAAGATAGACTTAGGAGAATTACACCTAGGTACTGAACGTATTCATAGAGATCCACTCCATGTCAGAAATTTACTCTTTCTGGAGAATCCGTCGACCAAGCAGTGCAGACTCTTATAGAGTGAATGTGAGAAGTTTTGTACTTATCAAAAGGCCAGCACAAAGACATCTCTACGGTTTTCAACCAAGTTGTTTCTGGTAAGTGCCTACTCTTTTCCGAAAAAAAGATGACTCCGTACAAGCCTGCCCTTGAGACCAGAATCGATAGAAATGACGAGAAGCTCAACTGGGGACTTCTTACAACCGCCCACATCAGGCAAGATGGATTCGAGAAAACACTAAACGGTGTTGGATCATATGTTAACATAATCACAATCAAATCCCTACGAGCCGCAGGAATCTCTCGACACAAAGTCGTACATGCGCCTGTTATGACTAAAGATTATGAAGGAAGATCCAGAAGCGTATATGGTCATATTACCCTGGGAATAGAGCTGGGTAATGTTGCAACATATGTTGTGCTCCATATTATCATAGAAGACATAGGTTACGATGTGGTTCTTGGTGGCCCGTGGATTCACGCCTGCGAGTGAAAGTTCGACACACTCCCACAACAGAAGTCGTTAAAGGACCCATCCTGTAATGTCGATGAAACAAAGGAACCCACCAGCGAATCATCTCCACGGGAAGCAGATCTGGATGCAGAACCAACACTTAAAAAAAAGATGGAGCTATGCACGGATCAGAACCGCAAGTAAGTCATACCTCACAGATCTTATTGCAACCAGCTATCCCGCAACTAGTCAAGACCTGGGGACTTGACCCGTCTATCAATCCCACTTTGACTTGACGATGTGAATGGGAAACTGTTCCTTTTCAAAAGTTTATTAAGTGTTTAGGAGTTGTTTCTACCGAAGGCAAATAAACTGGTAGCCCAATTATTCTGAAGGCATTTCAATCTGAGATACCGAAACCCAACCATGTCCAACCCGGTGATACAGTTGAGAAAATCGCCACCTCCTATGTAGAAGAACCCTATTTAGTTATCAAAACTATATTAGGAGGGTACTATAAACTCATCAATACCTACAAACGCACAGAAATAATCATACATAACAAGTGGCCTAAAGTTATCACAACTTAAGTACTTCACCTCTTTTATACAATTTTCATATTTTCTACAACATTTATAATTCCTCAAAGATGTCTGCAACACCTTACATTCATACATAGGGTTCTCGGCTCATTCAGTTAGAAATCTTACTTTCTGTTTATTAGAAAACCCTTCGTAAATCACTCATTCAAAATCTACCCATTATCCCACAAGGCCGAGTATCTCAGAGACACACGAAATCCTCAAAAGAAGATCTACTAAGGAAGGAAATCTCTGAAGACCTATGTAGGAGTCTCAGTTGCAAGCCTGAAATATTGGTGTTCTACTCAATGGCACACCATGGAGTATTATATTCAACAATCACATATGAAGAATCGAAGCGTCTCGGGAATCATTCTTAGGAATCAAAGATTTATAGAAGATCCCCTTACTGTCGAAAATCTTTCCATCTTATAGAAGATAGACAACCAAGGAATCACAAATTTGATGAGAATTCTTTGCTCCCCAAAAAGTATTCCATGGAGATATCTTCACATATCACGACCACGCCATAGGATCTAGTACGCATCTACAACTTCTAGCAAGGCCGCAATGCATTCCCAAGCCGACTCGAGAATAAAACTATAGTAGCCAAACAAAAGTGTGACTGGGGACTTCTCGCCGCATCCCATTTAATACATCAATCCAAGACTCGGAAGATAGTTCAAAGGATGTCGCTTGTAACGAAGTATTTGAAGACATGACAGCAGCACGTCGGCAAAAAAACGCCTCTCAGCTCGTCTACTCCATCCAACGGCTCCAAAAGATTTTTCCCATAAGAGCATTCTGAGCATGTCATCATATCATCATCGCAATCAGAAGGACAAGAATAATCTTATGAGCTAAAGAGTCGGGAGATTAAAGAACATCCTAGTTGCGACTCAGCGGTACATACACCAACAAGGGCTTCAACTTCAATTTCAACTCTTACTTCAGCCGTGGTGCAGCGGAAACGACGGCAACAGAAGGAGACATCAACCTACTTGATTAAATTTGATGGAGTCTTTTAAGGAATCGCACACCAAGAGAACTACTACGTGGTTAGGGTTATAATTGCAGCGACTATTAATAACTGATTTACCAGTAAATAAGGGGGCTTAACTCAGCAGGGGAACTTACTACGTATGATAGCCTGGGTAGATGGAAAAGATTAAGAAGAAGAATTTTCAAACCCTAAATTGCTCGTGGCTATGAGTATATATAGGAGTAAAAGATTTCTTGGACCCGCGGCTAGCCAAGGCCCATGGATCGCGTCAAATGGAGTTTGTGTAAAAACCAAACCTTGCCTTGTTAGAATAGTAACAACCATGCTAGTAGGCGCATGTGATCACGCTTGGTCTTCAAAGGGACCGCAGTAATGGAACCAAATAGATAAGTAACGCCTTCGTTACTTATGAATTTTTGATTTTGCTTAGCGTCATTGTCACCATCTAGTGCTTACCACGAAACACATTAGTTGTTCAGTGCTAACCAGGGGACTAATATTGATGGTGAGTTTTTGACAAAGGACATAAATTATAAAATTGCTCTGCCCTGGCTGCAGAAGTGTAATGTATCCCTGACCCAGCATCAGAATTAAGGATTTGTATCTACGACTTATATTCCGCAAGAGAATTAGTAATACATATCCAACTTCCGGTTTAACTGTTGCATAACATACATGAGTAGTGTATTTTATTACTGGAACTATATCATATTGATTGGGCAAGCTCCTAGACGAATTGATCGCTAGTATAGAGCAATATTGTCCTCGGGTTGCCACTGATGCTGGTGACAACTTCCCTTCAGATGGACTCTGCCTGTACAAATGCTTCTGAAAGTACTCATTAATACATAGCCATATCGAGTATCGCCTCAAGTCGCAAACTCCCATGGACGAGTTCCTTGAACATACTATAGCGGCGCTATCGTATTTGAAGTTTGTACTAAAATGGCATTCTGTCTCCAAATCTAAACCTGGCATGTTGCCTTGAAATCAATCCTTAGATTGCATCTATATAATGATCACATCATGAGTATCGCGGCATATTGGTTAGGCATGGCCAAGCCACTGGCATACACCACATATCTCAAAAAGTACCTTAGCCAAATGTGGCTAAGGCCATGGAATAACCATTGTGTCTTACAACGCTTTGGCTAAGAAAATGGACTAATAACTCATTAGAAATTACTTCAAAATAACTGACTAAGTCCCTAACATAATTTGACAAAAAATGGCCTGTGGCATATTCACCATAGTGCCAAATCGTAAGCCGTGGCACCATGCCACGCGCGGCCTTGGCAGCCAAGGTCAAGGCCACAACACGTTGCCGTACGACTTTCACGGCCTTGGAAGCCTATCCCAAGGCCACAGCACGTTTCCGTGCGACTTTCACGGCCTTGGAAGTCTAGGAAAAGGCCACGGCACGTTGCCGTGCGACTTTCACGACCTTGGCAGCCTAGGCCAAGGCCACAACACGTAGCCGGGCACTATTCCTAGCCTTAGCACGTAGCCAAGCGTCATTCTCGTCCTTGGCAGCTTAGGCCAAGGCCATGGCACGTAGACGTGCGTCATTCTCGACCTTGGAAGCTTATGCCAAGGCCATGGCAACTCTGTGCACTATTTTTGGCCATAATAGTTAATGCCACAACAAGGCGCGATTGCGCCATAAACATACGGCATATCAATGGCTATGATTTAGCCCAATTAAGATGAGATCTACGATTCATCAAAAACACCTAAGAAATATCAAAATACATCACGTGGGGGATTCTTCATGGGGTATTGGTCTGGTGGTCTACGGCAACATGCGGCGTGGCAACACCCCATGTGAAAAGTTAGAGTAGTGGTGATAGTTGCAAGCGGTTAGAAAGAGAGCATGGATTCGTGAGAACAAGAGTTTCAAGAAACTTCCCTAGTTTATCTCACACTATCCCGTATTCTCCATCTCTCCACAACCTATCTACCTCCACTACTCACGAGATTGGCATTGCGTATTCTAAAACTAATATAAATAGGTCACTTAGCCTACTCAGAAAACAAAACAAGCTTTATCATCAAAAAAGCTCTGTATTCTTCCTAGTTTTCAATACTCAACACACACAATTCAATACCATTGCCAATTTCTCAAACTTTTCTGCTTCCCTCCCCTAAGATCAACCCATCTTCCTCTCCATCGTGACCGAAGCAGGATGAAACGGCTGCTATCGTGGTTTAGGCTTGTCCTGTTCGATTTTGATTTTCGAACCTAAACAGAAAGTACCACAGCGGTGCATTTGTTTTACCTGGAAGTAACTTTTAGGTACTAAAAAGGAGTACATAAAAAGATATTGGATCGTCCTGGCAAACATCAAAACGTTAACATAGATAAGATTATTCAGATTTTTGGCGTTCTTTGATTTTATGTTTTCGCCTTTGTGCACTGTCCATTTTAATAAGCCCGTCATTTTATATATAATTTACTAACTATGAGTTTGTTTGCTTCAGGTGTAAGAAAAAAGAAAGAGGTATTAAAAGACAGAAAACAAAGTAAGAAGTAGGAACAATATCTTTCATTGTGCGTCGTGAAGAGAAATGGTTTATTTACTAAAAGATTAGCTATTGCTTTAGTATGTTTATTTGAGTTTGTAATTAGACCCCAATTATGAGAAAGTGTGAAGTCTTGATCGGTTGTGATCCGGACATTCCAAACGGAATTTGGAAAGTAGAAGGAAATTTAAGTTCACTTTACTCGGAAGATATCCCTTTTTTTTTTATCAAGTTAGTGAATTAGCTTCTAGGTTTTTAAGAAAATTTATACATATATGATTCAGAGCAAATTGAAGCTTGCAACGAATAACATCGTAAACATTTGTAATTTCTCAACATAAAATTTGATGCATAAAACAAGAAAACACCTTCTTACTATGCATGAAACTACAAAACCATCAGCTAAAAAATCTTATAACTGCACGGGTTAAGTCCTAGTAAACATATATACTATAAAAAAAAGTTCAAGTATTTTTAGTACTCGCGAGATTGAGGTATACCCAGATTAATTGGGGTATACCTAATAAAACAAAATAGGATCCTTAGGAAGTAAAACTCAAAGCCCTTTAACCATTTTCGAAAATGGCTAAATTGTCCTTGTTTAGTTAGCATTAATAGACTTGTTTAGATGAATTAATTTAGTTAGATTAGTTAGTATGATTAAAAGTTATGAAATTATGTTTTAGTTAGAATAAACTTATGGATTATGTTGGAAGATTTTTGAGAAAAACAAATTGTTTTGAAAAAAATTGTTTGTAACAGAAATGAAACCACACTAGCCAAACACTTCTAAAAAGGGGTTTGCAAAGATGTTTAATGGTTTGATTCTCAAAATTACAGAAAAAATCAACACTTTCCGAACTTACAGTATGAAAAGTCGGCAAGGTCGACAAATATGGAAGATGACCATCATTAACCGGCATGTTGGTAATTAACAATAATGCCAACTAAATGAGTTTTTACATACATAGAAGGTGTTACAATTGCATATGATTAGTCGGCAATGTATTAATTTCATATAACCTGCTGACTAAACTATAGTCGTCAAGATCGAGAATTTCAAACACCGGCGACCAAAAATCTTATAAACAGGGTCGTCATGGTTACATATAAAACAACCATGCCGAATAATAGTAAAAATGTACACCGAGGAATAGTTTTATGACAATTATTGGTCAGCAAGGTTCAAGTTTTCAAAACATGACGACCTTAATCAGTGCTACACTAGTCGGCAAGGTATAAGGCTGAATACCCTGATGACCCTGTAAATGTTACTTTCAGAGATGCAAAGTCGTCATGATATTCAACCTAGAAAGATAACGACCGATACTAGTCCTCTAGTCCTCAAGGTAGTTGAATCAAAATCATCAAACTCGTGAACCTATGAAGCAATCATACTAGATTTGAGATTGGGTATGATTTTTTACCCAATCTCAAACCGAGTATGAATATATACTCATTTTGAGATTGGGTACAAAATCATACCCAATCTCAAATCTCGTAGCCACAAGTTTTTGATTTTTGATTTTACCTTGATTTTCTTTTTATTTCATCACATAGGTTTCAGAGTTTTGAAGATTGATGGATGGGTTTTAATTTTACAGTTTAAATGAAATTGCATTCATGTTTTAATAGTAAGGGTAATTTGGTTTTTTGACATCTTTTAGACACCCCTTAACATACTATCTTGGATGGCTTTAAATTTTATATACCTCAATCCGGACAGTTTTTTAATAGAGATTTATATTAAATTAGTGTGTAGCATATGCATATAATGTCAGTGATGAGTTTGACGCAGAAACGCGTGAGTCCAAATATCGGACGCGAATTTGACACAGACACCAGTCCAATTTAGACATGTCTGTGCTACATAGATTGTTGATCCGGTGCCGTCAAAACACATACATACTTTATTAAAAATCTTCATTTTTTCTTAAAAAAAATATGATTCATCCTGTAAGGGGAAAGTTACATGCCAACAACTGTCTAGTACAGTGGTTAAGGCACTCCCGTTCGTTCATAGTGCGGGCGGGAGGTAGGGGATCGATTCCCACCATGGAAGATTGGATTCCCCATTTTCACCAATTTTTTCAATGGATAGAGCTGAGATTGAATCTTGTTGTTAAGGTGGCAATTGAATTAGCAGTGGGGGTAATCGAACTTGTTAGGTCTGCTCAGAGTGGGAGTTGTGCCGTATAAAATAAAAAAAAGTTACAGTTACGTATAACTCCACGGCCCAAGCGAATTCCTCTATATGTGTCTGCTTGAGCAAAGCAAAATAAAAATGAGATGCCAATCTAGAAAAGGTGAGATAATAATCTTTTGAGACTAATTAAAAATCTTTTCTCGTACACAAACATCAACTTTAAGCACTCAATCTAATTAGAGCATATCTTCTGAAAATCAAACTTTCTAATAGTGGAAGATTTACTTTGAGAGATTTTGCAGTAGCAATCAAAATTATGTCATAGTATTACACGGTGCGTATTATATTAGTGCAGTGGTAATGTGTAGGATGGCATGCGTGTCGTGAAAGAATCTAAAGTTTAAGCTTAATCTGATAAGGAGATTAACCTAATATGATTATAATATCCTTGCAAGATGCTTTTGTGCTTAGTTTGAACAGAAAAATATCACAAAAGTAAGTAAGAAACTTCTAACTAAAAAGTTAGGTGTGAGCATATATTGTAATTTAAGCTGTTTCAGCAGCAAACAAATCCTCCCTAGAGCTTCCATACATACACAATTACACGCCATAAATTGGTCTAATTCATATTTTCATACTGAAATCTATGTTCCTTTTTTTGTTCAAACTAGAGTAATAAATATTAGAAAAGATAGGTTTGAAACTCATCGGAATCGGGTGAGGGATTTTTCCTTCTTTTCCTATTTACCTCGGCTTGTAGGTAGTACTATAGTAGATCTCTTTAAGGTTTAAATTTAAAAACAATCTTTGTGTTTTAATCCAAATTTTCCTTTTAAAAAAAAGATAAGTCGGCTTGTTTTGTACAAAAATTATGAAAACCAATTTTTTTGTGTTTCTTCCTCATTTATCCTTACGAGAAAAATAGTCTCCTTAAAATATTATAGTAAAGAGAAAAATATGAGAGAGAAATGATCCCTAAAATCGTTAAAAAAGAAGAATAAAAAAAATGTATGATCCCTAATATAGGCAAAAGTAGTAATCTTAAAACATTTGACTTTCCTTTTATGGAAATAAGCATATCTTTTTGACATACCGAGACACAAAAACCTTGTCTATCTTTTGGAAAAGTAGGGAGTATATATTATCTTCTAACCACAAATTCGTCACTTGAACCGCTTGTATATTTATCACCATGGCTAAAGATTTTGTTTTTAGTTTTACTCCCATGCATTTTATAGTAAATGTATGCTTCAGTAATTACAGAGCTAAAAATCTTTATTAAGTGCCTTTCCTAAATTCTCATCTAGTATACCCAGATGAAATAGTTCGAGGATTGGTTATAACCTTGGTTGATGGTTTCGATTTGACATTATGCGGTGGAATTGTAGTTCATTTTAATTTCCCTACGACGAGCATCTCTAACGGCGAGGCTAAACACCAATGTTCAAGCCGAAGTAATATTCATTTTAATTTCCCTACTAAATTAATGGTTAGCAGGGAGCAGTTAAAATCGGCCATTTCGGTCGGTATGCTCCATAACATCGATGTTCGATCTGAAGTAATCGGTTTTCAGAGATCCAAATTGAAAAATGAGAGGGTACTAAGTACACCGCCAACTATTTTCGGTCGGGAACCTATACAGATAATCCTAGTACAATTTATACGTTCGGTTACGAAACTGTATATAAGATTGTTTTAACCAGGTAAACTAGTATATATCCGAACTGTACACGAACCGAATTCCAACAAGAATGAGTCTTGTAATCTATATTTCAAGACACAGACTCAACAAGACCAAGTCTTGTAAGTTCCTTACAGTTGTTTCAAAATCTATGTTTATATACGTACAACCTGTGATATTTCAATTATAAAAAGAAACAATAATGCAGAAAAGAAATAACACAAACACCATAAATTTTTGTTAAAAAAGAAACTAAAATCTTGTAGAAAAACCAGGTACCTAATCCAAATTGAACACATGTTGATTTAAGTTATTACACCAATTACCTACTACCATATTTTGAACTATATATAATACCTGTTTCAGTTGTATCGTGCACCTGTAAAACTCTTAACAGAACACCGATTCTATATGGATTTTCCCTTGTAAATCTTCTAGCATGACGAAAATTCTCTTTAGAAGATACTCTTGAAAATACTCTAACAGAATGTTAATTCTCTTTAGAAGATGCTCCTCAACAATTAAGGTTTACGTGTTCCATAACCTAATTGATTCTTCCTCACAAGATCGCCTAGAAATAATATTGAGATATCCTAATCAATCAAATTTGGGGTTTATGAAAAACACCTAAATACATGTTTCGTAACTATAAAAGAAGATGCTTGTGCTTTACGGTCCCCAAGTAAAGTCTTCAAAGTCTCACTATTGTTCGTGAAGAACAAAGATGTGGATAACAACCATATGCAACTCACACACAATTTTCCAAGGGATGGTTTGTATGGTTACAAAATCTCTATTTATAGTGAATGACCTAGGCTGGGTTGCTTGGAAACAAAGCTACCTTGTCTAGGAAAGGAAACACCAAGTACTTGAATAAAATAAGCCTTAGTCAATGTATTTATGGTTTCAGTTTGCGAACTATTGCTAAAAGTTTGTGTACAATTTTTTATTCACGAAATTAACCTTATCCATACATCATGAGTGTTTCTTTAATAAATCACTCATAACTTCTTCGCTATAATCGGGATCGAGTGATTTTTGGCTCGTTGGGTTCGTAGTTTCAGCACAACATGAGGACCTTTCCAGGAACAAAGGTCATTCTCACTAAATTTTTGGGCTAAAATATCCTCAGGTGTATACATAAATGTATATTAGCATCATATATATGAATAGTTCCACAGAGTGAGCACTTGTTTCGGTATATAGAAATGTAGAATAAAAAAGAGAATCAAGTATTTGTTATTAATCTTTGATGAAGTTATACATAGATGTCTTTATACTCTACTTCTTAAGCTTAATATATAATTTTAGTAAACTAAATCAAAAATTCCTTTCGGCATCCGAATCTGACAACTAACTTGATATTCCAATGTCATTGTGTTAGAGTTAGCAATTCTCTAATAGTCTCCCGCTTTATTAATTTTAGTGACAAAGCATTTTACATATGAACTTTAAAAACATTATGCTCAAATTCCAATGTGCTTCTTGATTTCTTGAATCTTCAACTCTTTCGATGTTGTATGTGTCCGTTATGTGCTTGTTGAATATCCATAGTATAATAACAACTTAAGAGAAACTCAAGTTAGAGTATTTTAGAATTACTAATTAGTCTACTCATGTTGTTATGAAAATACGTATTACTTTTACTTACTTCAAAGTCTATTGTACCTAAAACTTCAATGCAATACTACGGTGATATGCTCTCCCCATTAGTCTTTACTTGTCTCTTTTGCTTGATAGGTCGAACATATATACTTGAAATCCTCTCCCCATTACATAATGCTTCGATAAGACATATGCACTATTAAATAATTCCCCAATTTTTATCAAAAAAATGGCAAAGGTGAAAGTAAAGGGATCTTAATGAACTACACAAAAGAGTTATCGATACTAAAGATAGCATGTCAATTTTGTAAGACGATTCCATTAAGTTTCGTAACTTAGCATCTTTACCAAGGAGAGATAAAATATATTCATCCCTTATATAATTCCACAGCCGCACTCCCCACAAAGATATACCAATTAAGCAGAAGTTCAAAATTGAACTCTCTCCCATTTGTTGTCATTCTCAAGGAGAACAACAAAAGTGACCTTTTTCTAAAAGATATAAGATTTTTTATAGGATTTTAGCAATGATATATGAGCTAAGAATCAATCATTAAAATTTTCTCATGAGATGATG
Organism: Papaver atlanticum; assembly: GCA_023531105.1. Lineage (NCBI taxonomy): Eukaryota > Viridiplantae > Streptophyta > Magnoliopsida > Ranunculales > Papaveraceae > Papaver > Papaver atlanticum. Next base: position 1,984,728 of record JAJJMB010017545.1, on the reverse strand, counting down.
TTTGTAATTATGGACCACAAAATGGTAATTTAGACTATCTCATGGTAACCAATCAATACACAATATATAATTATGTAGATCATGTATTGTGATCATCTTTGTTAAGATACAAGCTCTTAAAAACAAGATTTGATTTACTCTTATAGGAAGAATTAACCTTTCCTACAAGGAGTTACACCAAGAATGGCAGACATATGCGTATGAAAAGGTTTCCTTGACAAAAAAGATATATATATTGTTAGAGAACTGCTTGGTCGAACTCGCAAGTTTTGCTATCTCAAGCTTGTTGTCAATGTTAGTTCATCAAAACTATATCTTGATTTATAGTCTATTAAAGTCAAATCTCGGACTAGGTATAAAAGTTGGTAGTTAAGTATCAAACATTACTGAATAACCCTCGAAAACTGAAGATCGATGAAGACATTTAGAGAAATTCATCAACAAGGTATGTGAAGACTGAATCATTCTATTTACTCACATGTATCACCATTCTATCTATATGAAACTATGTCGTATGACTTCTAGTAGATTTAATGTTGCAATTTTATTTTATTTTGAGACAAGCTTGTCTTGTTAAAAATCTCAAAAAATGATTTAAGAAATGGATGTGCATCAGTCCTTAGCAATCTTAGTTCGAAACAATTTATTGTTCAAGAATTATTTTTGTCTCATATGGATCATTTGGAAATTGCCCAAGCAATGATATTTATATCTATAGCAAACAAGAATGTTTCAAACATCAAAAGAAAGTACTTTAAAATGACTAAAATCCAGGCTCAGGCTAGGTTGGCGAACCATATCGCAAACCATAGATATCTAATGTTGAGAATACATGAAGGTTGGTGAACTAGTTCGAAAAATATTGTGTTATGAAAGGGACAATTAACCAACCCAGATAACGAATTGTGGTGATCTGAATTGGTGTTATAAACAACAGTTCACGAACCATAGACATCTAAGTTCAAAAACGACAGGACAGTTCACGAACCGTAGCGTCCTGAATTCACGAATTGGCTAGCAATTCAAGAATCGTTTCACCAACCGTCCCAGTGAATATTAGAAGATGGTCAAAGACAATTTTTATAAACTTGTTTAACATTACTATGACTCTCATAAACACCTCTAAGACATCATTGATCACTAAAACATCTTGTGTATGTGCGTCATGATTAAACTCTTAAGTGTTTAAATGAACACGGTTATGCCTTTTGAACTGTTATCGGTTTTAAGTGCATATTTGACAAGAAATATCATAATACACGGTTCATGAACCCTGACCAAGTGTATATTCCTCTATGTAATTTCAAGATAAACTTCTCACATACTTCTTGAAACCCTTATTAGAGTTTCATCTAAACAGAGAAAATGTTTGTTTGAATCTCAAGTTATCTTAGCTTGAACTTTAAGCAACCCTCAGTGTTGTACATCTATAAATAGAAAAACTCATTCAACTGGGAAATTCAATCCCAGACAATTCTGCGTCCTAGTTGATTGCTAGAGTCGTCCTCTATTGACCTAGGTTTCCTCTTAGAAACATAATTAGGTCAACGACCAAAATCCTTCACTTAGGGATTTGTGAAGCCAGGTCCAACTATCTTTACCTTGATAGTTCGTGTATACTGATCTTGATCTTTCTGTTATCGAGGTCTTAGTGATATCTTTCAGGAGCGAGATAGATAGAAATCACAAAGTTCTCTTCATCTCAGACTTTGTGATACCTTAAGATAGATATCAGAAAACAATTCTTAATTAATTAGTTCATAATTGTTCTTGAGAGGTGGTTAAGTATTCATGCTTCTCAGCTAATTGAGTGTAAGTGTTCCGGATTTGTGAGGTTTTCTAGTTTTGTCTATTGCAAACAGATTTCCAAGCCTTGATCTTTGATCTAAAAGAAAATCGAATAGGCTTATCTATTAGATGCAGATTGGTATCAAAAGTATTCATTTAGGCTGAAGCAACTCTTAGGATGTAAAGGACGCCAGCTGAGGGAATTAATTGCGTAGTGCCTTGCGAGTTTCAAGAGACATAAGGAGCTAGCACGACTGCAGCTGAATTGCTTGGAGGGTGAATTCGATCTGAACTAAATTCCAGTCTGAAGTCTGACAGTGGGCTAGTGTTTGTAACGGCTCAATACAGTTAAGTGCTAAAATCTGGACGAAGTCCCAGGGTTTTTTCTGCAGTTGTGGTTTCCTCGTTAACAAAATTCTTTTGTGTGTATGTGTGTGTGCTTTTTACTTTTCTGCATCTTTTGATTGTTAAGAGTACTACACAGGTTCATATCAAAACAAAAAATTCGGTGGGGTACTTTGTACCCTTTCCTTTTCATATATATATATATAAGTCATTAAGGATCGTACACCATGAGTTTACATAAGAACCAAGAAGGTTGTGAACGAGGAAGCAATAATGGCGTTCAAGGACACTCAAGAATCAAACAATAATCTACAATCCCAAAGAGCTTTTGTGAATAAAGTTGTCTTAGAAGGTGTCTATGAGAGATGTAACAAAAATGATCTAGTCACGCAAGACAGTTTGTGAGATTTTGCTAAACTGGAACTGGATAGGTTTGGCGTTTGCAAAAGGGCCTGCAAACCATTGGAAGTTTTCAAAGTTAGGCTTAAGTGGTATGTAAACCGGGTTTGCAAACCTCTGCCAGTTCGCGGAGTCAGATCATAGGGGTTTCAAACTTTCCCCCATTCCCGAACTCAGATGTAAAAGGTTTGCAAACCTCTATAGTTTGCGGAATTCACATTGACTAGGTAATACATACACGTATGTCTCATAATTAAATTTAAAACATTCCCAATGGCCATAGACAATAACTATTTGCTTGGGAATTTTCCAAATGATCAACTTAAGCAAATGTAGTTTTTGAACAATAAATTGTTCTAACTAAGATTGTTAAGGATTTATGAACATTCATTGATCGAATCATATTTCGAAAGTTTAACCAAGACAAGCTTGAACTTGAAATTTCTTCTTTGCAGAATTTACCAAAAACTAAAACTCATCGACATTGTTTGTTTCTTCTAACCTGTATATTTAAGAACTTAAACACAAATCAAGTTAGGTAAACATAAGTCGTATACAAGGTATATGGATCATTAGCCGCATTGGTTTGTCTATCATAAGTAATTCACCTTTGATTCATTATCTCTTATCTGATGGTGAATGATGTATCCGAAATATATATGATTATCATGTCTTGAGAGTTCTACCCATAAATATTAACCTGCGTTTAAATATCAATACTGTAATTAAATAGATTATTTAAGTGCATATACTTCTTAGCTTGTAATATAGCTATTCTAATGGATCATGTTCTTTCTTGTTGCTTAGGAGTCAGATAGACAGGGAGAACTCCACATAAGAGCATAATAAGTCTTGTGACCCATATAGATTCATTATATTTTGGACTCACTATTACCGATGTGGTAACACCTTGAGTCGACTATAAATATATTGACTCTTTTGAATTTATAGGTGTGTTGAAGACAATTATGATAACTACTTCAGAGAGTTATAGCCATAGCCATTCTCACAAGCAGGTCACATAACCTGTTGGCATAGATTCATCTCTTTGGAGAAATGTTTAAACATGTATAAGAGATGTAAATTATTGTCTTTAGAAAAATTGGGTATTTAACCTCAAGTATATGTTAAACAATTAATCACGATGATACTCGGATTTCCACAAAATCACCAATATCCTTAGCAGAGATTACATCGTTTACAGTAATTGTTGGATGAGTATAACCTTTGACAACCTTTACCATTGTATTGAAATTACGAGATCATAAGAAGGAATGTATAGCCATTTTCCACCATAAGTAATTAGTGTCATCGAATCCTGGTGGTGCGTGAATTGAAAATTGGTTAGCACAACCTCAAATTCATATTTATAGGTTCGAATCGCCACAAACACAAACTTAGTAGGTCTTAATTTACAGTGTTTGCATGCTCTGATACCAATTGAAAAAGGAGAGGGTACCAAGTACACCACCAACTTTTTAGTTCGGGAACCTATATGGACAGTCCTTGTACAATCTATAAGTTCGGTTACGAAATTGTATATAAGATTTTTTAAACAAGGCAAACCTAGTACATACCCGAACTGTACACGAACTGAGTTCCAGCAAGAAAGAATATTCTTGTCATCTATATATCAAGACACGAATTCAAAAAGAACAAGTCTTGTAGGTTTCTTATAGTTTAGTGAATACCATCTAGGTTTAAATATGTACAACCTGTGATTTTTCAATTATAAAGATAAACAATATAATGCAGCAAACAAATAACACAAACACCATAAATTTTTGTTAACGAGAAAACTAAAATCTTGTATGAAAACTCTGGGACCTAGTCCATATTTAACACACACTGTTTAAGTTGTTACACCAATTATATATAACCATATTTTGGACTAGATGTAATACCTGCTTCAGTTGTATTTGTGCACATGTAAAACTCCTAGCAGAAAGCTGATTCTCTTTAGGAATTTCTCTTATAAATCTTCTAGCAGACGATAATTCTCTTTAGATATAGATACTCTTGAAAATATTCAAGAAGAAAGTTAATTCTCTTTAGAATACGCTCCTCAACTATTAGGGTTTACACGTTCTGTAACCTAATTGATTCTTCCTCTCAAGATCACCTAGAGATATCTTGATATATCAAATCTAGAGTTTATAAAAAACACCTAGATACAGGTTCTGTAACTATCAAAGAATATAGATTGCCCGTGCTTTAAGATCCCCAAATAAATTCTTCAAAATCTCACTCTTGTTCGTGAAAAACAAAGATGTGGAAAACAACCCTACGCAACTTACACACAACTTTCCAATGTATGGTTTATGTTGTTATGATACATCTATTTATAGTAAATGATCAAGGCTAGGTCGCTTGGAAACAAATCTACCTTGTCTATGAAAGGAAACGCCAAGTATTTGATTAAAATAGACCTTTAGTCTTATATTTACGATTTCAGTTTACGAACTGTTACTAAAAGTTTGTGTACAAGCGTTGCTTTAATAAATTACTCACAACTTCTTCGTTATAACTCGGAATTGAGTGATTCTTGGCTCGTTGGGTTCATATTTTCACTATAACATGAGGACCTTTCCAGAGACGAAGGTCATTCTCACTAAAATCTTGGATCAAATATCCTCGAGTGTATATATAAATGTATATATAGGAATTGTTCCATAGAGTGATATTGTTTCAATATATGAATAGGTGGAATAAACAAGAGAATCAAATATTTGTGACTAAACTTTAATGATGTTCTCCACAGATGTCTTCGTGAGTGTTCAATCTTCAGAATTCAAGGATAGTTTTGATTTTATACTCTACTTTTCAAACCTAATCTAGTCTGAAACTGACTTTAGTAGACTGGATCAACAATGCGTTTTCGCATCTAAATTTGATAACTGACTTGACATACCAATGCCAGTGGGTTCAATCGAGCAATGATGTAACACAAAATGTGAATGACCGTAAGATTGATGGTTCGATGGAGGTTCTGGTTTTTTTTTTCTTGGTTTCGGTGCGAGTTAGTGATCTGGGACGGTCCTTGTGCAACCTTACACATGATGACCCAATAATATGGTTTCATAACTCATTAGACAAGTTTCCTAACAAAAAATGTTAATAAGCATTTCATATTGAAGAAATTAACTCAACAACTATCATTGGGCCGACCGTCCGAGCGAAGCGAGGGTGGGAGGACCTTTTATATGGTCACTCTTTTGTAAAATGTAAGTGATCAATTGACAGAAAAAGATTGGAAATGGTCCGGGTCGAAAAACCAAAAATGCCCCTCTGAATCAAGTTTTTTTTGTTTTTTTTCCTTTAGACATTTTCGTAAATAAACCGAAGAGGAAGGGAAAATAGGTATTAGACATTTTCATAAATAAACCCGAAGAGGAAGGGCAAATAGGTATTAAACATTTACGTAAATAAACCAAAGAGGAAGGGTAAATAGGTATAAGAGTCAAATTGTATTATGATTCCTTATGTATCATATTTTTTCAGGGGTATAATTGGCAAGCAAACTAGAATATAACATATCTAAAAATCCGTGCCTTGGAACTTTACAAATTTTATCTCATTGGAAAGATTTTAAAGATATCTACACAATGAGTACAAACAACAATATCAAATTTAAAGTTTTTACGAAAAAATCGGAGGTGTTTATCATTTTAGGCACAATTTTAAAAAATTGATTTCATAGCCATTATGCAAACCATCACAAAGGATGCATATAACACATTATATAGCCATATTTTGGTTTATGCATCAACTAATTTTCCATTCTAACTAATAAAATGATGTACTCCCTCCGTTTTAGGAAAAGTGATACTTTCACTTTATGCACAAATTTTCTTCTACAGTCCAATTGCAGCAGTGTTTCATTTTTTTCTTTGGTCAACCCTCCCACCGTGGTAACGGTGTTCTAGTTATTATCCCATATGCTGGAGATTTTTGTAAGAATAATCCCCTAAAAGTTTATGTAGTTCAGATTTTTGTAAGAATAATCCCCTAAAAGTTTATGTAGTTCTTTGATTAGTTTTTCAGAAGTTAAATATTCCTAGCTACATTGACAAACCTACGACATAAAACACAAATGGTAAATTACAATGCAAGCTTTGTGGACTTCTCGAAGAAAGGAAATATACTTTTCCACCCCCAAAATCTAATGTACAACTCATTGAGTTTGTGAACGAGGGTCAATGTGTTTTTAGGGCATTGACTAAATAAGTCCCATATTAATGGGGGATTTTGTGTTTCCCCTCAAAACAAATAGCTAATTTGCATTACCCCTTTATAAATTGCTAATAGGTGAAACCCCCTTTAACCTAGATGCGCCGTAACAGACCAGTTAAGTAAGCACGTGCAGTGCGCGTGTGTGCCATTAAAAAAAATGCAAAAAAACCTAAAATAGATCTCGTCTTCTTCTTCCTTGAATATCTCTGGAACTTTCTTCTTTACCCGTCTTCTTCTTTACTTGTCTTCTACTTCCTCTAATATCTAACGATTGAATTAAAAAATCATACAAACCTAACATTTCTGTTATTTCAAAAACTCTACGTCCTAGAAGAAGAATTAATCATTTAAATTCCTTTTAAATATCCACTGCTTCAAATCCAAATTATTTACAAACCCTGATTAGTTTTTGAATTGACTTAATTTTCTTCTGATAAAATTATTTAGAAAACAAAAAATACAGCAATTGAAATTCAATCTGGATTTTTTATTAGTAGCTAGCTTTATTTCTTTCTTCCATTCACCTTTAACTTTTTCTGTCTGCTCTAGTCGTAAAGTTTAGGTTCAGTAGCTGCTCGTGTTCATCAGTTTCACTATGAGAGGTGGAGGCGGAGGAGGAAGAGGCGATAGTGCAGTAATCGATGTTAAGTGTAAAATTAGGGTTCCAAGGGTATATATCATCTGACCGTTGGATTAGAGTAACAAAAGCAATTTTTTTTATGGCACACACGCGCACGTGCTGACTTAACTGGTTTGTTACGACACATCTAGGTTAAAGGGGGTTTCACCTATTAGTAATTTATAAAGAGGGTAATGCAAAGTAACTGTTTATTTTGAGGGGGAAACACAAAATCCCCGTATTAATTATCATAAATCCTTTGTTTATCTAACATGAATAAGTGAATCGAGGTTTTTTCATATTTTTCAACTTTGAGTTTGTAATGGTGGTGCTAACGGCAGAGGAGAGAGTTCAAGTAGTGGTGTTTTCGGCAGGATTGCAAACAGTGGCGATGGTACTATAAGCGGAGGCATAAATGGTGGCGATGGTGGCCTGTGTGTGATGAGTTTGGATGATTTGTTTAGTGAAAATGACTTCGGATTGGACCAAAACTAATTTTTATGAAGATCAAACTTGTGGTAGTGTCAATTTTGATTCTAAACTATACAAATAATTGTAAAGATAAAGATAGGTCACTAAAATCAATGTTTCTTGACTCTTAAATTATTTTCAATTTAAAGATGAAGTTCTTACTTCTAGTGGTTTCTATTTTTAAGAGAAGGAAACTGCCACCCTTTTCTGTCTCTCTATCACACCCTATCACAATTCCAACTCCACTACCCTTCAACCAACTAACTCCACCACGTACCAGAAACTATCCCATACACCATCACCACCTTTCTCTTCTTCTTGAATAAGTTAGGTTAAAATTCGATTTGTCTATTCATCATCTTCTTTCTCTCTGTTATTTGTTTTTATCATATCACGATTTGATCAATCTCAATCCTATATTCAAAATCAATTTGAAACTCAATTCTAATCTTGGGCTTCTTTTATATTTTGATAGTGAATCCAACGTTGACCCCAATTGTATGACACATTCTTTATTGATGTATAAGATAACTATGATGAACACCGAACCTCACGTTGACCCCAACGCACAATCCTTTCTATGTATGTGCACCCAAAAGTACGTGCATTGTTCTAACTAATGTTCCACTTTGACCTCCACGTACATATACGAAAATTGTGTACAATTTCACCTACAAAAATTATCACAATCAGATACGGGTATAAGTCATTGTTATTGCACGTAAACCGTAGCAAAAGATTATTTGCCACGTTCAACTAACCGTAAAAGATATTTTCGTGGTAATATATTTGCCACGATTTTAACCACATTTATTTTTGTAGGAATTGGTACATGATCAGTTGAAACCAGTGTAGTCGATTTCGGCCGTCTCGGCCGAGATCTCGGCGATATTTTCGGTATCGGCATAAAAGCAAACGAAATATATAATCTCGGCGATCTGAGACTTAAACGAGAATCTCGCTCGTCTCGTCCAAATTTCGCCTGACTCGTCCAAATTCCGGCTGATTTTCCGTTTGCAAGATTAAGTAGTTTTCTGATGATAATATTATTGTAAACTTCGGTTCTCTCTCGACAATCTCTCTCTTCGACACTGTAAGAAAAACTTCCAAAGTCTTCCATTGATTGATAATAAGCTCTAGCAACTTCCCTCTTAGTTCCTCTCCGTAGTCTTCCAAGCTTTTGATATACCATATCTGGTATCTAAAACTGAAAGCCATTTTGAAAAATATATATGACAAAGGAATACATATGATAAATAAGTTGAAAAGTTTTTCAAAATTCATTGTAAAAGAAAGGGTAATTACTCATTGTTTGAAGAACACAGAAGGGAAAATCCCGCACGCACTTTTCGTTTTGGAGAAGAGATAGTCATTGTTATGGTGTATCAAGTTGTTAGTTACGGACATGACTTAGGCCCTTGATTTGGTCCATTCTTTAATTTGACCTTGCCTTCTTTGTCAATGGTTTATATAAAATGTGCAAGATGTCATATAAAAAGCTTAATATAAGTATAAACACTAAAGAAAAATGGACCGGAATATACTTTGAGATTCCTACCGAGTTTCTCCCCGAGATAAAGTTGTACCAGTGTCTCGCTCCCAACCGAGACAGTCCGAGATCCGAGATTGATTACATTGGTTGAAACGATGATACTTCTTACAATTCAGGCATGAATACTCTTTCTAAATTTGGGTACCCATTCAATACTCGGTGACAGAATCATATGTTTTCCAATTCATTTAGACCTTGGAATCAATAAAAATAGTTAGCGTCACCACCGTTGCAACTAATATTTTCCCATTGATTTTGACCTAGAATGATAAAAAAATATTTGATTCGATTAGAGAGTTTGTAGTTTTAAATATCATAATGGTGTTGTTGTGACATTATCGAATTGTGGAAATTGAGAAATTTGTTGGATTCTGAGATGAATAAGAATTATCAAACACTTTTTGAGTATTCAATCCAGTAGAAAATTGTGGAAATTGAGAAATTTGTTGGATTCTGAGATGAATAAGAATTATCAAACACTTTTTGAGTATTCAATCCAGTAGAAGATACCAAGCTCAATCGATTAAGAAGTTTAGGGTTCACACGGCAGAAGAAGATTTTGAGAAATCTCAGAGATTTGAGAAAGATGATGGCTGCGATGGCTTTGGTGGGAGTTGCGAGGTAGAAAATATGATGGTGATGGTGGTTGTGCTGGATTGTGTTTCTTTTCTAAGAACAACATTCATTAATGGTGATGTGTTGTTGGTGGTCAGGTTCATGGTAGCAGCGATGGTGATAATGGTGATGAAGAAAAAATAATCTTGACCGCGTAATATTGTAAGTTGTTTCATGATCTCATCAGCATCAGGATGGGGAAGAATCATATGATACAATGGCAATGAGGAAGAAGAGAATTCTAATTTGATTATGGTGGTGGTGGTTAGGTTATTCACACATATAACTTAAGGTGTGTTTGGTCAAGGCTTAAATTTTTGTTGACTCTCATTAATTAGTACTTTGGAGATTCTTATGATGGAAAACGAATGAATGAAACACTGTCACAAACTTTTTCTCCTAGAATATTCATCCTCCGAAGGACAGAAATGCAAAAATATGGCCATACTTCCATATATATAAGTTTAGTTAATTGTGAAGGTACGGAACATCAAAGTGTTTGAAGGAAGACATAAGACGAGTGCAGACACAATCATGGAAATTAAATGTAATAATGTGGTTGTCAAATTATACTACGTTTCACTTGGTTCTATAAGCGACATCCTATTTATTTGGAAGTTGTATAGTTGCTTAAACTTTGTCACACCATTTGATAAATTGTATTGTCCCCTTTTTCATATGAATTAATTTTTTTCTTCCAAAAAAACAAAAATGAGATCGCAGAACACAAATCCAATGATAAGAAACATAATAACATAAAATTGGAGAGGCAAAACAAATCAGTGAAAAAGTGCAAGATATACATGGTTTCTCATATTAGGATCCACGGGTTTTAGCTTTGATACAACTCTCTGTTTGTAGCTGAAAATACAAGAAGCTACTCTGAATCATTAGGACGGGGATTGAGAAATACCGCAAAAAAAAACATTTATTCTAGACCTAGGTTGAACAACAGTTTCTGGTAGTTATAATGGGTTTTGAAGAGAATTTTTTTTATTTTTAGGCCGTTTTAAAAAAATAAATAATTGTCCATTTAAATAGAAAAAAAAATATTATATAATTTATATGTAACAGTTATAACTGTTGTGAGAACGGTTCTAAACAGCATCCTTATTACGGTTGTTACCAATAAAATTTTAGGAATTTAGTTCAATAAATTTATTATTTTAATTTTAATTATAACTTCAAAGTCTTCAGTTTAAGGAATTTTTTTTTATAAAAAGGTCTTTTAGATCCTTTTAATAGACTTTATAATGTAAAATAGATTCTTTAAAACACAAGTTAAACCGTTTTCTAGGAAGAAAAAACCATGAAGTTGATCATTGGAAAAAAATATATGACAGGTGGTGAAATGACGAGGATAACAAGTATACCACAATCTTTTCGATATCAACCTATAAGTCTGATACCTTGCGTGATCTAATATAGATAGAGGCTATCAAGAAGATAGCAAACCACAAGGTATACACTTGGTATATAGTTTTAGTTCGAAACCGAACACAACTATAGGGATCAACCCAAGTGTTGGATTAACGTATAGTGTATTTACTTTTAATTATAACTAAAATAATTACAATTGGGAAAAGTAAGAGTAAAGACACAATGCTCTAATATGTGGAATAACATGAACACGATCCTAAAACATAATCTTATCCACTATATAACTTCGAAAAATAGTCGAACTCGTTCCTCAAATCCTACTCGACTGGGAGTGAGGAACTCATATACTCGGTTAGATTTGTTCGCCACTCTACTCACATATATTTTCAACAACACAATTTATATATGTAAGTATAATCAAAATTCACAAATTACTACTACCATTAAAGCAAAAGCAGTACACTTCTCAATTTCATGAAAAGTTGAGGATTAAGAAAAGAAAAAAGGTCATATCCAAACACCCTAATTCACAAAATTTGCAATGAAATAAAATTCCAAATATTTTATTCGGTTTTGGATTTTTTTTTATTAATAAAATATGCATTTTGAGTTGTTCGATAACTCGTTCTGTCATAAAATCGGGTGAAACTCTCTTAGTTTTGCCGATTTATTCGTCAACCCTCGTCCTTGGTCAAGCAGCATCTATTCGTGACTAACTGGGAGGAATTATCTAACGAAGCATAACAGTAACGGCACTGTGACCTCTCAGTCAAACTACGTGGTCGTAACAGTTTTAGCGCCCGTTTTTCAAACTAAAGGGGAAAACAAAACGAAAAGGGACTCGTAGAAAACGAGGTATGATGGCACCCAGGTGAGCCGGAGGCCCAAATTCCTGTGCCCTACAGTGGGGTTCCACTTCCACAAGGTAAGTTGAGCTCTGGGTCTTTTCAGTTAGCTTTCGTTGTATTTTCTAGTTTACTGCCAAAACACTTTTCTGTTACTATCACATTTTTTGTCTCCCTCACCTCACAACTCTCTTACTTAAACCTCACCAAACAAGCAAAATTGGAGAAGAAGATAAAATCATACCACCATTTTATAATTATTTTTTATCTGAAAAGTTCACTTGAAAAAGAGTTACTAAATATTATATAATGGTTTGTCACCATACACTCACAGAAACACATACCTTCCTCATTTGCAGATTTTGCCATTCACAAGTTTTCATATTCTCTCTCTCTCTAAACTCTTAGAAAAAGACGCAACTTTCTGGTACATGTAATCCTTATCGAATCACACTGTTTTTCATTCCACTCAGAGTTCACAAGCCTTTGATTTCTGTGTTTTTCATAAGTTAAGATTATAGTCTTGCTTATGTAATTTTCTAAGTTTTCTCATATTGTTGTCTCTAAGTCATGTAATTTGTTGTTTCAATCTTGGGTTAGTTTCTGTTTTCGAGGTATTTTCTTCAGTTTGTCTTCAGCCCGTTTTAAGAATGCCCATGTTCTGTGACTTCTCCTTTTTAAATCATCAATAACGTTTCATTGATCATGGGTTCTCGCTAATTCAAGCACTGATTAAAAAGAAAGAGTTTTTGCATCATGGGGTTTCGTTAATTACTTGGTTTTTGTTTTGTTTTTGAGGTTTAAAGCTTTAATCTTTGAAGTACTACTGTGAGTTTAGATAAACCATGTAAACTGGGTAATTCTTTTTTCTCGATGCATTTCTGTTTCTGTTTCTCTGGAGGAATTAAATTGGGTAATTCTTGTTATCACTTAATGAATAGTAGTACATCAAGTTTTGATTGTTGAAAAGAAAAGACAAATGGGTCTGAAATTTGGCGAAATCATTCGTTAATTGAGTTAGACAAAAAATGATGATGAGTTTTGCTCGTTAGCATTTTCGGTTTTGTGTTTACAAATGGAATTCAAGTAAGAAAATCAGATTATGTTCCCTCAATTGTTTGTTTATAAGACAAGCCTAACTTATCATATACAGAATACATACATATATAGACAATTCTTTCATTCTTTTTCTCAATAAGATGTAATGATACATAATTGTACAGTGCAGTTCATGGACCAATTCAAGGGGGTCTATGTTATAGCAACAATAATGAATTCCTATGCTTCAAAAATAAACAATGAACTCCTGTTTGTTTGCCCGCAATATCTCAATTTAGGTTCATCCTAGTTTAAGTGTCAGTATTAGCCTCTCGAGTTCAATATAGTTCGCTTTTGATTTTGGTGTATTGAGTCTAGTCCATTTCGTGTCGTCTGTCGGTCTTGGTTAGTAGTTGTGAAAATAAGAAAAAGAAAGGAACTGGAAAGTTTGCCAGTTGATTGAATTATGGAAGAAACGTTTGTGCCTCTGCGTGGGATCAGGAATGACATCAGAGGTAGACTGTTGTGCTACAAAGAAGACTGGACTAGTGGTTTCAAAGTTGGTCTCAGGTTTGTCTAACTCGCTTTCTTTATGTTTTTTCTTCTTCTTCTGGTTTCGAAGTTTGGTTTCAGTGTGGTGATTTGGACTACTTCTGAAGTCTTGTATCTTCCATGCTGTTTGTTATTTACCCCTAGCATAGAATAACATTTCTGTTGCTCCCTTTACATGGACAGGGGATGATGAGAGAAAAACTAGTTCTCAGAAATACCAAATAAAAATTCTGCAATAAGGCTGTTTTGTATAAAATGTAGTTGTGATTTTTCAGGATCCTCGCTCCTACAACGTACATATTCTTTGCTTCAGCAATACCAGTTATATCTTTTGGAGAGCAATTGGAGAGAAATACAAGTAGGACAAAATTAGAAACTTCGGTATGTTCTGCATCCATAATTGATAACAGTGTTATATAAGAGACTACCATATGATGCAGATGGTTCAATAACTGCCGTACAAACACTTGCTTCAACTGCTGTATGTGGAATCATACACTCAATTATTGGAGGCCAGCCACTGCTTATACTTGGTGTTGCGGAGCCGACGGTGCTGATGTATACTTTCATGTTTGACTTTGCAAAGGATAGAAAGGACTTGGGGGAGAATCTCTTCTTACCATGGACTGGATGGTACGTTAGCATAACCAACAGTTCAATGAATGTCTGTTTTGTCAGTTGAATATTTGGTTTAGCCCAACCTCTTCTGGATACTTACTGTGTTTAGATCTTACTGGGCTTTCCAGGGTTTGTGTATGGACTGCAGTCCTTCTGTTTTTGCTAGCTGTATTGGGTGCATGTTCCATTATCAACAGGTTTACCCGTGTTGCTGGCGAACTATTTGGCCTTCTCATTGCAATGCTTTTCATGCAGCAGGCTATTCGGGTAAAACAAAATGAAAAATAATGTTATTTTTGTGGATTTAATTATTAGATAGAAGATTAAATACTAGAATGTTATTCCCACGATATCTTCTTTGTTCACAACTTACATTGCATTTTTTAGGGAGTTGTGGATGAGTTTCGGGTACCTCAGAGAGAAGACCCTAAGCAAGAAGCTTTTCTACCCTCGTGGAGATTTGGAAATGGAATGTTTGCATTGGTTCTGTCCTTTGGCCTTCTTCTTACTGCACTAAGAAGCCGCAAAGCTAGATCGTGGCGCTACGGATCAGGTATATCTTCGTTGAAACATAATTGGTTATCCATTAGGAATAAAGCATTTTAAGACACATATATTTTCCTACACTCTTAGTGTTTGTGGCATCAAGTCTGAAACCGTGGGTGTAAGACAGTCCACTCCACTCACCAGGATTTTACTCTCTTAACTAAAGTTACTCTAAATGTCCTTTGAAGTTCTGGTGATGTGTAACTTGGAAGATGTCTCAAAAGTGTAGGTATGCTACGGGGATTGATTGCAGATTATGGTGTACCACTAATGGTGCTTATATGGACTGGTGCTTCCTATATACCGGTAGATAGTGTTCCTAGAGGGATCCCAAGACGCCTCTTCAGCCCAAATCCATGGTCTCCTGGTGCTTACACGAACTGGACTGTTTTAAAGGTACTCACACCACAAGTACTAGTATAGCAGTCTCAATTTACCACTCCATTTATAAATTGTACCTATGAATTCCACCCATTACTATTTGAAAGAGCTATTTGTGCATGCTCGAAAGAAATTACTATATCTTTCTATTCCCTGTCGTAGTAAAATAGGTTTTTTGTATATTTTATCACTTTATCTTGCTTTCGTAATCTCACCAGGTGATTTTCCAACCTTTAATAGCGAACTCTTGTTATATTGATTGACAGGAAATGTTGAATGTGCCACTGATATATATCGTTGGAGCATTTGTCCCAGCCACTATGATTGCAGTTCTCTACTACTTTGATCATAGTGTTGCATCTCAACTTGCGCAGCAAAAGGAGTTCAATCTTAAGAAGCCACCTTCTTTCCACTATGACCTTCTTCTTTTGGGTTTCATGGTACTCTTACCTGATTTCCCAACTAGCCTTGTAAGCTCTTTTTCTTCTACTTACATTTGTTGTGCTGGATTTGCAGGTCATATTATGTGGCCTTCTAGGTATTCCTCCTTCCAATGGTGTTATCCCACAATCTCCAATGCATACTAAAAGCTTGGCTACTTTGAAGCATCAGGTCAGATAATCACATACACATTTATTTTAGTTGCTATTGTACCTAGCACGGGCGTATACATGTGTCCTTTTCTTTATATCTTAGTACCTAGTTGTGCTGAAAACAACAGATTATGCGCAATAAGCTTGTAAGGACAGCTCGCACAAGTATTAGTAAAAACGCAAGCTTGACTCAGTTGTACAGTACAATGCAAGAAGCGTACAATGAGATCCAGACTCCATTAGTCTATCAACATCCACCAGGACTGGTAACAAAACAATGCTTGATGCATCACATATACACTATGTTGAGAAACAATTACATGCTCCTTCAAATTTATTTTTCCTGTTTTATTAGGGACTGAAAGAATTAAAAGAGTCGACGATTCAATTGGCTTCACGTACTGGCTATATAGATGCGCCTGTTGATCCGACCGTGTTTGATATTGAGAAAGACATCGATGATTTGTTACCTGTCGAAGTCAAAGAACAGCGAGTCAGCAATTTGCTTCAGTCACTGATGGTTGGTTGCTGTGTTGCCGCTATGCCTCTTCTGAAGAAAATCCCAACTTCTGTTCTCTGGGGATACTTTGCCTTCATGGCCATTGAAAGCTTGGCAGGAAATCAATGTTGGGAGAGAATATTGCTTCTTTTTACTGCCCCAAGTCGAAGATACAAGTAAGTTCTGCCAGACGTTAATTTTATCATTTTTCCTTTTTACTGCTGTTCAATTATTACAGTACCACTGTCATTCTAAAACAAAACCGTGAGAATTTGACAAAGTGTTTCTAATGGTCGCTACTCCTATTTGTTAGAGTTTTGACGGAGTATCATGCAACATTTATAGAGACAGTGCCCTTCAGATCCATTGCTACCTTCACCATATTCCAGACCGTTTACTTGCTTCTTTGTTTTGGGATTACTTGGATACCACTCGCTGGGGTCCTTTTCCCATTATTGATCATGCTTCTAGTCCCTGTTAGACAATACATCCTCCCCAACTTTTTCAAAGCAGCTCATCTCCAAGACTTGGATGCTGCGGAATATGAGGAATCCCCCATCATGACATTATCATTAGATGTAAGTTTCGTACAACCTTTGCTTCCTTATAGCTCACATATAAACAGGTAAGCACATTCTCTTTTTTGCATGAAACCCTGCCACATGGTTTCTGGGAAGCTTAGGAGGTTTCTCACTGTCAAAAGATAGTGAATTTTACCATTTAAGGTTGCACCAAGCGCATGGTGGGCAGTTTTTCGACTCATTTAAATGTTGGTAAAAAAAAAAATCCACATTCCATAGGAAGGGTCTTACTCTGATCTCATATGTTCCCTGTGCACTTTTATAGGATCAAGATCTGCAAAGGGTTGCCCATATGGATGGTGGGGAAATTCTGGATGATATTATCACAAGAAGCAGAGGTGAGATCCGACATACATACAGTCCAAAAGTTACGAGTACAAATTCTACTCTGCAAAATGATACTAGACCCACAACTGGCCAGCAGGTGTCACAGAGAGCGTTTAATCGTAGCACAAGCGAACTTAGAGGGGAGTGGAGTCCGCGCTTACGAAGAAATGGGTCTGAAGTAAAGCAGACACCTAGTCCACGTCCTTCAATTCCAGGACAAACATCTTTTGATTCCAGTCCACATTAAAAAAAAAAAAAAAAAAAAAGAAAGAAAGAAAACAGTTCCATGTTATGTCGTTTGTAATTCTCGAGAGGTTTTTGTGCCCAAGTCTATGTGTAATTCGAGTTTCATCTTGTCGTACGATCTTTATATAGGTTTTATGTTTATATAGTGTGGTCAGTTTAGGTAACTTAGGTTCGTCGTAATGTACCCTTTTTATCTCCCTAAATAAGACGGGCAGAGGAACAAAACTATGTTATTCACATTTAGTATTGAATGAAAGAAGTTTCAGTTTTATAAATATTTGCACCTGACCATGAGTAAGGCACAAAATAGTTTTTTTCTTACTTGTTTTCTGAAATATTTCTCAGTTTTCTGTTTCTTGTTACCTGAAAGTATGACTGAGAGAAAAAATGACCAGAAGCACTAAGCCATTTCTGCTAAAGGCAAAGAAACTGGTTGTGAATTAGTTATTTGCAACTAAAATAACTAGCTAAATGCAACTACAGCTGTATATTTTAGGTGAAGATAACTCTATCTCCATGCATGGGATAATATATTTTCAACTCGAACATCGATCACTAATGAGGGTTATTAGGCTTCGCAGTTCTTGTGACATGTTTCCAATAATTGTCATAAAAAGACGTACATGGTTGTGTCATTTGATATATATATATATATATATATTGTCTTCATTGACGACTCTGGTTATAGCTGACAACTAAAGGTCAGCCTAAATGTCACTTATTTTATCATCTTCTTGCATATTGTAGCTTTATTGAAAACTACATATGTCGCGACACTTTCATGTATTTGTTTTCTTTCACATCTTCTTTTCTGAACTTTCTTAAAGTAAAGCTACAACATGGATGGAAGTCTAGTGACTAGCTAGAGTTCATCATCATCATGGACGGTTTGGATGGATTTGTAGGGTGCATGTCAGTGTCGGGATTTTATGTTCTTGAAGACCACCATATATACCAATGAGTGAATTGTGTATTAGAGATGCCAAATTTCTAATAGATAGGAAATGCCATGTCCTAAACCTAGAGAGTAGTTAAGGATGTAGCCCAAGACCACTCTTCCTAATAGGAATGCTTGTAATGTTGTCATTGACTTTAGTCAAAGGTCATTGCCTTGCTCTTAAAAACAGACGGTATTTAATGTATCTGAATTGAGTCTGTCTGTAACAACAATTTTCTTTGACAATAACAAACTGTTTTTCTCTCATCTCTGTTTCACTTTCTTGCTTTCTTGATTATCATGAGCTTATCAATTCTCATGGTATCAGATTAAGTAACGATCCTATTTTCTTTCATCATCAAAGCTTAACAATTTTTGTCAACAAATTTTTGGCTACTGGGTAATACAGATTCAACAATTTTTCCCAATTCAATTTTAGGGTTCATCTTGATTCTTTTATGGTCACTACTAGAACAAGTACTTACAAAAGCAATCGACACAACAAAAACAATCAAAGGAACAACAACAACAAAAGCACTTCAACTACCATCAACAATCTCAACTCTGTTAATCATACTGAATCTCAAGCAATTTTGCATAATATTTCTTCTTCTGCAATAATGTCGACTTCCACTGGATCTGGTATTTCTTCTCTTCCCTTTACCAATATAACGAATTTTGTTTCTATGAAATTGGATGGGTCAAATTACTTGTTATGGCGTGATCAATTTGAGGGTGTTTTAATCTCTACTGATCTTTTTGGTTATGTAAATGGTGAGTTGCAAGAACCACCACAGAAAATCATTGTTGATGGAATTGAGACTGTAAACCCAAAATGGGTTTCTTGGAGAAAGTTAGATCGGTTTGTGTTTACATGTCTTAAGGCTACTTTTACTGAAACTGTGAGTGGAGATGTACTTGGTTTTACAACAGCTAAGGATTTTTGGGATTATCTTGCTACAAGCTTTAGAACTCAATTTCTTGCTAGGAAAAATATGCTTAGAACTTAATTACATGGAATTAAGAAAGGTAACCAATCTATTGTAGTCTATCTTCAAAAGATCAAGACAATAGCTGATTCTTTGGCTGCAATTGGAGAAAGGGTTAATGATGGAGATATATTGATGTTTGTACTTGGTTAGTGATTATGATGTTTTTGTCATCTCTTCACAGAATAGAGAAACACCATATACTTTTGGTGAATTGAAAGAAAAATTACTTTCTCATCAGCAATTTTTGGCTGAGAGACAACATCAAGCTACAAATGTCTATGATGAGCAGAATTCAACTGCCTTCTATGCAAGAAATGGTTCAAATGGTTACAATACTAATAACAGAAGGAATGGTGGTAACAATAAAAATGGTAATAATGGAAATTATAAGAATAGTCAATATCAGCATGGGTCAAGTTCAAATTCTTCAAATAGCTCCATCTCAAATGGTGATAGGAGACCATATGTGGATTATTCAAAAATGTATTGCCAGATTTGTAAGAAGAATGGTCATATTGCTACAAGGTGCTTTTTTAGGTATCTTCCACCTCCAACTGGTAACTCAAATGGTGGTAACTCATCTGGATATAGAGCTCAAGCACATTATGCCACTTCAGATACTCAAGTTAATTGCTCTACTAATCCAGCTGCATCTTCTGGTACTACTCAGCATGCCTACACCAGTTTGAATGTTAATGATGATCCATCTTCCTCCAATACAGTATAGCTTTCTGATAGTGGTGCTTCACACATATGACTGGAGACAGGACTTTGTTGCAGAATACTTCTAACTACAAAGGCAAGGATGCTGTTATTATTGGAAATGGTAAGACTCTGTCTATCTCTCTTGTTGGTAATGCTATGATTCAAACACCGAAAACAAGTTTTAGATTGGAAAATGTCTTACATGTGCCAGACATGAAACATAATTTGCTGTCAGTTGCTAAGTTTACAAAGGACAATGCTTGTTATATTACTTTTGATCCTTTAGGTTATGAGATAAGGGACTTGCATAGTCATGCTTTATTAGCACAGGGTAAGATGGTTAATAATTTGTATCCAATAACAACTCCCATGTTGCAATATGCATTTTCATCTCTTCTTGCTTCTTCTCAAGTTTGGCATAGCAGACTAGGTCATCCTTCTTCTAAGATAATTCAACAACTTCATACTCATAAAAATATCATTGTCAAGTCTTCTAATTCTCAGAATGTTTGTCATCCCTGTCAATTAACAAAAAGTAAAAACTTCCTTTTTCTTTATCTAACTCTCATGCTTCATCTCCATTTGCACTAGTTCATTGTGATGAGTGGGATCCTTCTCCTGTTACTTAATTAACAGGATATATGTACTATATTCTTTTTATTGATGACTTTAGTAGATTTCATTGGATTTATCCAATGCAAGTTAAAACTGAAGCTATACATTGTTTTCAACATTTTAAGAGCTTAATTGAAAATCTTCTTAAAACAAAATTTTTAGAGCCTGTTTGGTATCATTTTCAAAAACTGTTTTCTGTTTTAAAAAACAAGGAAAACAGAAAACGCTACGAAAACGCGTTTGGTAGCAGTTTTTTTTTAAAACGTTTTGTACTTGTTTTTGTTTTGTTTTGGAAAACAATGAAAACGAAAACGACTATTTATCGTTTTCATTTTTTCTTTCTTCTTTCTTCAAAAACGAACAGAGAGTAAAACCAAGGAGAGGCGATTTTTCATAGCTTTCAGGTATATTTTTCTTTCGATTTATCTAAGGCTATTAGTAAATCTCTTTTTGGACTAATTGGGTGTATGATTTGAAACAAATAGGTTGATTCATTTGGTATCAAATTCTAGGGTTTGCAGCAATTTTAAGGTATGAATTTCAAATTCAATTTTTGGGTTTCATGGATGATTTCTTTTCGATTTCTGTAAGGTTATTAGCTAATCTCTTTTTGGACTAACGGGTATATGATTTGAAACAGATGTATTGATTGATTTGGTATCAAAATCTAGGGTTTGCAGTAATTTATGGGTTTCTCTTAATGGGTTTTATTATTTGAGTAAAGATGTGTTCATGTCTCATTGGGGTTTTATTTTTGGGTTCATCTTATATTGGTAATTTTGTTGCATTAAAATAAACAAAGTTATGAAATCTTTAGTGGTAAAATGGTGTCCACCCACTTGAATGAACACTGAATGAATATGGTCATCAAACTTTAGTGGGATATCATTTGTATAAGTGTAGTCTAAAACAAATACTATAATCGTCTTCTCCAGCTATTGTATGTCCCTACTCTATGCTTACAGTTTGCTGAAGTTGCTTCTGGTTTGTTCATGACATGTAATGTTTACATACAACACCCAGTACTTGAATTTTTGGCTAGCAGCTATTCTGCGGCTGTGGTTTCATGCTGACCAATGATTCACCAGGTTAGTAACTGCATCACTTTGTAGTGCTCGGCATTTGTTTGCGCTTAAGGTTACATTTTAATTACTAGAACTGAAGATTTGTCCATTTTAATTACTCAAATTGAAATATGCTGATGCAGAGTGGAACAACTTATGTATGTTAGTCCATACTAGCTTAATTAAGTTTGCTTAACAATCATTAGGATATGCATAACTTAACAATCCATACTAGCTTAAATAAGACAAATGAATGCTAAACCAAGGAAACTTATCAACTAGTAAGTTAAACTCGTAGATGTTTTAATTCTTCCACACTGCACGCAAAATGAACTACTGTAATAGATAGATATGAAGCTTCCTAGCTAGTAAGTTTACTGCAGTTGGCACTCTTTAGTGTATTAAGAAAGGTAAAAATAAAGCCAATGGAAAAATCCAGTGATTTATGTCTGTATTTGTGGCTTGAGAAGTGGATTTGTGCTTTGGTGAGTTTAGGCTGCTTATGTGCAACTATTTATTGGGGATATACTTTAAATCCTCAGTTCTTCTACTGGTGATCTTAAAATATGTAAAATCGTTTTTCCAAGCAGCTCAAGTAGATAGCCAGATAAGGCTTAATTAAGCTCCTCAGTGTTCTCTTACTTGATGAGAAGTTTATTTTACTAAGTATTTCAACTTATATTTGGGGTAAGGGTTGATGGGCTTGCGGTGATAAGTAGACTACATCTTATAACTTTATTCCATCTAATTCTTCCTTGTCGTCTTTATTGTTTGGGTTTGGGTTACATGTAAAATGAAGTCTTTTTTTTCTCACTGATTTAATACTTGCTTATCAAGTACCAAGAAGCCTTGTTAAGAGTGCAGTATTAAGATGGAATCCAGTGATACAAGTTCATCAAGTGACCCATCCTCAGACTCGGAAGAATTTATGGAATTGCTTATGGTTAAGGAGTTACATAAGCGTTATGTGTAAAACATTTGTGCAAGATTATAACTACTTTTTGAAATGTTAATTTTAAATTATAACTAATTTTAAAAAATATGTTTTTGAAAGTCATACCAAACAGCTTTTAGAAAATGAAAACAATGAAAAGGGGTCCGTTTTAAAAACAGTAGAAAATCATTTTTGAAAATGGTACCAAACATGCTCTTAGCTTTTCAAGCAGATGGTGCTAGTGAGTTAGTCAAAGGTGTTTTTAAAGTTTTCTAGATTCCTCTGGTATTCAACTGAGAATTTCTTATCCAAAGACACCAGAACAGAATGGTCTTGTTGAGAGAAAGCATAGACACATTACTGAGATGGGAAATACTTTACTTTTTAATGCTTCTTGTCCAAAAGAATACTGGTATGATGCTTTTCTGGCAGCTACTTATCTTATAAATAGAACTCCAACTCCTATTCTTCATGATAAATCTTCATTTCAAGTTTTATACAATGATGTACCAGATTATTCTTTTCTGAAAGTATTTGGTTGTGTTTGTTATCCTTTCTTAGGACATTCTAGAGCTGATAAATTGTCTCCTAAATCTGTAAAATGTATTTTCATTGGCTATAGTATTTTGCATAAAGGGTATAAGTGTTATAATCCTATTTCTAAAAGAACTTATGTTAGAGCATAGCTCGGTTGAACCCACCAAGCGTTGGTATGTAAAGTTTGGTTGTCATATTTTAGTGAATCAAAACTCATTTAAATAGTCGCTTGATTATTTACTAGAGTCAACTTCGTATAGGTTAGCTAGAAAGTTACTAGGATATGAGACTTAAAAGTATTACGTGAATACTTTGAAGAATATGAAGAAGTAAAGAACTACAACGACGACATCATCCTTCCTCTTGAGGTTAGTAATATTTGACTTGAATTGTTTCATTCCTAACGTATATTTCAAGTCGTGCATATTGAAAACATAACAGCGAAGCTGTGAATGATTATACTCTAGTTAGACATAGTATTAAGGAATTACAATACGAAGTATAACGTCTATCTTTTTAACTTCGTATATAAGACATCGACATAATCGTATGAATGCTATTGTGATTATGTATGGGTATGGGTGAAGATTTCGTCCTAGGAAACAATGTTTTACATTCGTTTTAGGTACAATTCATAAACTTGTTTTGTGAATCGAAAGGGAAATCGCTAGGCTTATTGGTATTGCTATTCATTGCAAATATTTGGATTACCAATATGTGTGTTTAGTATAACCGCTCATAACTTGTTTATGTATCTTGGTAAAACTATTCACAATGCCTGACTTTTGTATTGGTATGACTTTTATTAGTGAAACCGATCTTAAGTAATCACCTGAGATGGTATGATCGATATTTTGTAATTGGTATGACCAACTCTAGAAATTGGGGAACCGATCCTACTAAGACGTGCAACCGATCACAAGTATGTGGAATCGATCCTTGTAAGAAGTGCAACAAGTCTTAGGAATTGGTAACCGATCCTATGACTTGTGTAACCGATCACAAGTAAAATACCATAATAATGTGGTAACCTATCTTAGTACCTAGTCAACCAATTTTTGGAAAGCTAGTGTGACCGATACTAGTACCCACATGGAGGTAGAACCGAAGCTTTGTGTTTTGGTAGAACCGTGAAACCCATTAATGGTGATTTGATAAGATAATCAATCACATATTTCTTGGAAGTCAGATGAACCAATTCTAAACTTGTTTGGAAGTGTGGAAAATCGGTTTCAAGATTGTAAATATGAAAAAGGATTTACAGAGTAAAGATATCGACATACTTTGAACATGTGCAGTAATTCTTATCTTTTATTTTTCAAAGATATTCCTTAATAACTAAAGGAGAATCTCGGATCGAAATAAATTGAGAATCTTTTAATTAAGGTTTTTAGTTTTATATGCTTTTAATTTCCAGCAATTAAATGCATATCTTTAGAAAATTAAAATGGGTAATGTGCATTTACTAATTGGAGATTTTCTACTGAGATTTCGGTCAATATTTAGACAGAACATTTCCAGGAATTATGAAAACCGTATTTGGACTTTATTGCATATCTTTGAGAACATTTGGTTTTGGAAATTCCTTGGTGTCCAAACTTCCTTGGTCTATAAATATTGAAGTTTGCATTTCGAAAAACTAATCCTCAGAGCCAGCAAAACTACCTAGCTGTGTTGTTACTGGTGGAGCCGTCTATTCGGAGAGGAAAGTATCCTAATTAGGCGAAATCTCTTACAACCGCTCGTTTTAAAGACTTCTTTGGGATTGAGAAGCTCTATGAGTACCGTTGGTGGGAAACTAGATAATTGCAGTTTATTATTAGTTTTCGATTGATTTGATTGAATAACGGTTGTTGAAATTTGATTGCACCTAGTTTGTTTATGCTTGAGAATCTTCTCTTCTGATATAAGATTCACTCAAACTAGATCGAAGTATCGACGGGGATCTTTAGAAATGAATGTAGATCTAAAGACGTCTTGTGATAATCCATCGTTAACATACTCCGTTCTGTATGTGATTGATCACAAGAGATTCAAGTTGTTTGTGTGCAAGTGTTTATTGAAGATCTAAGAAGATTTGAAGACAAAGAAGATTTCTTATTTGAGTTCATAATCTTTGGTGTGCACAAAACTTGATCGGCTGGAGGGATCCAACTATAATCGGTTTATCTTTGTGATAACCTTGATTGATTAGTTATGTAGATCGGCATCAATACATTTCTTTATGATTAAGAGTATTGATTGCATAGTCTAAACAATTACTTTGGTAGTTGTTG